>BLSH010314447.1:610248-623486 GCA_018402905.1 Glandirana rugosa | reverse complement strand
TTCTTGGGGCATTTTCCCTTCAGTTTTGTCTTCAGCAAGTGAAATGCATGCTCAATTGGATTCAGGTCAGGTGATTGACTTGGCAATTGCATAACATTCCACTTCTTTTCCTTAAAAAACTCTTTGGTTGCTTTCACAGTATGCTTCGGGTCATTGTCCATCTGCACTGAAGCGCTGTCCAATGAATTCTGAAGCATTTGGCTGAATATGAGCAGATAATATTGTCCAAAACACTTCAGAATTCACCCTGCTGCTTTTGTCAGCAGTCACATAATCAATAAATACAAGAGAACCAGTTCCATTGGCAGCCATACATGCCCACGCCATGACACTACCACCACCATGCTTCACTGATGAGGTGGTATGCTTTGGATCATGAGCAGTTCCTTTCCTTCTCCATACTCTTCTCTTCTCATTACTCTGGTACAAGTTGATCTTGGTCTCATCTGTCCATAGGATGTTGGTCCAGAACTGTGAAGGCTTTTTTAGATGTTGTTTGGCAAACTCTTATCTGGCCTTCCTGTTTTTGAGGCTCACCAATGGTTTACATCTTGTGGTGAACCCTCTGTATTCACTCTGGTAAAGTCTTCTCTTGATTGTTGACTTTGACACACATAAACCTACCTCCTGGAGAGTGTTCTTGATCTGGCCAACTGTTGTGAAGGGTGCTTTCTTCACCAGGGAAATAATTATTCGGTCATCCACCACAGTTGTTTTCCGTGGTCTTCCGGGTCTTTTGGTGTTGCTGAGCTCACCGGTGCGTTCTTTCTTTTTAAGGATGTTCCAAACAGTTGATTTGGGCACACCTAATGTTTTTGCTATCTCTCTGATGGGTTTGTGTTGTTTTTTCAGCCTAATGATGGCTTGCTTCACTGATAGTGACAGCTATTTGGATCTCATGTTGAGAGTTGACAGCAATAGATTCCAAATGCAAATGGCACAATTGAAATGAACTCTGGACCTTTTATCTGCTCCTTGTAAATGGGATAATGAGGGAATAACACACACCTGGCCATGGAACTGCTGAGCAGCCAATTGTCCCATTACTTTTGGTCCCTTAAAAAGTGTGAGGCACATATACTAACTGTTGTAATTCCTACACCGTTCACCTAATTTGGATGTAAATACCCTCAAATTAAAGCTGAAAGTCTGCAGTTAAAGCACATCTTGTTCGTTTCATTTCAAATCCATTGTGGTGGTGTATAAAGCCAAAAAGATTAGAATTGTGTTGATGTCCCAATATTTACGGACCTGACTGTACGTAGAGACCTGTTGGTTCTCCTATTGAGTCACCTGGGAGGTGTCGAGGGAGACAGATATGTTAAACTGTGTATTACTTTTTCCTTGTTCTATGCTAGACAAGAGATCCTGCTCAAGTGGAAGTCTGTGGACCCCCCCCCCCCCCACGAGCGACACCTGGAAAGCTTCAGTCAACTCAGTCCTCCACTTCTACAGGCTTACGTATGAAAGTAGGCAATGCCCAGCCAAGTTTGACAAGGTCTGGTCCTGCTGGATAGATGCCTCTGGATAGTACATGTCATGGCGGCAGGGGACTAGGTGCCTGGGGAGATGGTTCCCTCTCCCAGTCTTAGCTGCCCATAAAGGCCTGGCTGTGGTGGAGTGCCCCCTCTCCATCTCCCCCCCTTCCGGGTTTGCCTCTCGGGCCACTTGGACCTACATACTCCCTAAAATCCCATCCGTTTATAGCAGGACCTCTCGCCGGCTAGAGAGGCTGCTGGTAGAGATACCATAGACTAACTGCCTTTATGTGCCCTTCTGTAGCTGAGGAGACCCCCGCGGGATTATACCTGCGATCTCTGGAATGTACTGAGTATTTTAGACGTCTACTGTAACTTTTCTCTGTACATGCTTTTATTGTACTGCTGCTTTGTTCAATAAACTTCTTTTCTGTTAAAAAAAAAAAGATGGCTGCTCCTCACTGTAACACTACGCAGAGGGAGGACTCAAAGACTGGAAAGTTGTAAGGTTGCTTGCAGTCCTTTTTGCCAGAGAGCCCTGTTACTGTTGCTTGTTCCCAGCATAAGGACTGTGTCCTGCAGCAGTCAGCGTAGAGGTAGCTGAACTCACAGGTATCCTGGGGCCTGAACCTTATCCTGGCAGCTGAATGGTGGCATGCACAGGGGTAGGTAAGATGGCTGCTCCTCACTGTAACACTACGCAGAGGGAGGACTCAGAAAGACAGGAAAGTTGTAAGGTTGCTTGCAGTCCTTTTTGTCAGAGAGCCCTGTTACTGTTGCTTGTTCCCAGCATAAGGACTGTGTGAAGCTGGAGCTTTCTGTGCTGTTTTTCAAACCACAGCAATCTGTTTTTTACTATTCTGCAACCCCAGTGTCATATGCGAGGATATGAATAAGGCCAGATAGCTTAACTCGCCTTCCTGTCAAAGCACAACAAAGTCCTTTAACTTTCTTCACTTGATTTGTAAAGTAACAGCAGAGAGTTTGTAGATGAGTTTGTAGATGTTGAGAGAGAGCTTCTCTATGAGGCATGCTTATCCAAGAAGGAGCTTCTCTATGTGGAATGCTTATCCAGGAAGGAGCTTTTCTATGTGGAATGCTTATCCAGGAAGGAGCTTCTCTATGTGGAGTGCTTATCCAGGAAGGAGCTTCTCTATGTGGCGCGCTTATCCAGGAAGGAGCTTCCCTATGTGGAGTGCTTATCCAGGAAGGAGCTTCCCTATGTGGAGTGCTTATCCAGGAAGGAGCTTCTCTATGTGGAATGCTAATCCAGGAAGGAGCTTCTCTATGTGGAGTGCTTATCCAGGAAGGAGCTTTTCTATGTGGAGTGCTTATCCAAGAAGTAGCTTCTCTATGTGGAATGCTTATCCAGGAAGGAGCTTCTCTATGTGGAGTGCTTATCCAGGAAGGAGCTTCTCTATGTGGAGTGCTTATCCAGGAAGGAGCTTTTCTATGTGGAGTGCTTATCCAAGAAGGAGCTTCTCTATGTGGAATGCTTATCCAGGAAGGAGCTTCTCTATGTGGAGTGCTTATCCAGGAAGGAGCTTTTCTATGTGGAATGCTTATGCAGGAAGGAGCTTTTCTATGTGGAATGCTTATGCAGGAAGGAACTTCTCTATGTGGAATGCTTATGCAGGAAGGAGCTTCTCTATGTGGAGTGCTTATCCAGGAAGGAGCTTCTCTATGTGGAGTGCTTATCCAGGAAGGAGCTTCTCTATGTGGAGTGCCTATCCAGGACAGAGCTTCTCTATGTGGAATGCTTATGCCGGATGGAGCTTTTCTATGTGGAGTGCTTATCCAGGAAGGAGCTTCTCCATGTGGAGTGCTTATCCAGGAAGGAGCTTTTCTATGTGGAGTGCTTATCCAGGAAGGAACTTCTCTATGTGGAATGCTTATGCAGGAAGGAGCTTCTCTATGTGGAGTGCTTATCCAGGACGGAACTTCTCTATGTGGAGTGCTTATCCTGGAAGGAACTTCTCTATGTGGAGCGCTTATCCAGGAAGGAGCTTCTCTATGTGGAGTGCTTATCCAGGAAGGAGCTTCTCTATGTGGAATGCTTATCCAGGAAGGAGCTTCTCTATGTGGAGTGCTTATCCAAGAAGGAGCTTCTCTATGTGGAGTGTTTATCCAGGAAGTAACTTCTCTATGTGGAGTGCTTATCCAGGAAGTAACTTCTCTATATGGAATGCTTATCCAGTAAGTAACTTCTTTATGTGGAATGCTTATCCAGGAAGTAACTGCTCTATGTGGAGTGCTTATCCAGGAAGTAACTTGTCTATGTGGAATGCTTATCCAGGAAGTAACTTGTCTATGTGGAATGCTTATCCAGGAAGGAGCTTCTCTATGTGGAGCGCTTATCCAGGAAGGAGCTTCTCTATGTGGAATGCTTATCCAGGAAGGAGATTCTCTATGTGGAGTGCTTATCCAGGACGGAGCTTCTCTATGTGGAGTGCTTATCCAGGAAGGAGCTTCTCTATGTGGAATGCTTATCCAGGAAGGAGCTTCTCTATGTGGAGTGCTTATCCAAGAAGGAGCTTCTCTATGTGGAGTGTTTATCCAGGAAGTAACTTCTCTATGTGGAGTGCTTATCCAGGAAGTAACTTCTCTATATGGAATGCTTATCCAGGAAGTAACTTCTCTATGTGGAATGCTTATCCAGGAAGTAACTTCTCTAGGTGGAGGGCTTATCCAGGAAGTAACTTCTCTATGTGGAGTACTTATCCAGGAAGTAACTTCTCTATGTGGAATGCTTATCCAGGAAGTAACTTCTCTATGTGGAGTGCTTATCCAGGAAGTAACTTCTCTATGTGGAATGCTTATCCAGGAAGGAGCTTCTCTATGTGGAGTGCTTATCCAGGAAGTAACTTCTCTACGTGGAGTGCTTATCCAGGAAGGAGCTTCTCTATGTGGAGCGCTTATCCAGGAAGGAGCTTCTCTATGTGGAGTGCTTATCCAGGAAGGAGCTTCTCTATGTGGAGCGCTTATCCAGGAAGGAGCTTCTCTATGTGGAATGCTTATCCAGCAAGGAGCTTCCCCATGTGGAGTGCTTATCCAGGAAGGAGCTTTTCTATGTGGCATGCTTATGCAGGAAGGAGCTTTTCTATGTGGAGCACTTATCCAGGAAGGAGCTTCTCTATGTGGAGTGCTTATCCAGGAAGGAGCTTCCCTATGTGGAGTGCTTATCCAGGAAGGAGCTTCTCTATGTGGAGTGCTTATCCAGGAAGGAGCTTCTCTATGTGGAATGCTTATCCAGGAAGGAGCTTCTCTATGTGGGGTGCTTATCCAGGACGGAGCTTCTCTATGTGGAGTGCTTATCCAGGAAGGAACTTCTCTATGTGGAATGCTTATGCAGGAAGGAGCTTCTCTATGTGGAGTGCTTATCCAGGACAGAGCTTCTCTATGTGGAGTGCTTATCCAGGAAGGAACTTCTCTATGTGGAATGCTTATCCAGGAAGGAGCTTCTCTATGTGGAGCGCTTATCCAGGAAGGAGCTTCTCTATGTGGAATGCTTATCCAGGAAGGAGCTTCTCTATGTGGAATGTTTATCCAGGAAGGAGCTTCTCTATGTGGAGTGCTTATCCAAGAATGAGCTTCTCTATGTGGAGTGTTTATCCAGGAAGTAACTTCTCTATGTGGAGTGCTTATCCAGGAAGTAACTTCTCTATATGCAATGCTTATCCAGGCAGTAACTTCTCTATGTGGAATGCTTATCCAGGAAGTAGCTTCTCTATGTGGAGTGCTTATCCAGGAAGTAACTTCTCTATGTGGAGTGCTTATCCACCTATTCGTTTCTCTATGTGGAGTGCTTATCCAGGAAGGAGCTTTTCTATGTGGAGTGCTTATCCAGGAATGAGCTTTTCTATGTGGAGCGCTTATCCAGGAAGGAGCTTCTCTATGTGGAGCGCTTATCCAGGAAGGAGCTTCTCTATGTGGAGTGCTTATCCAGGTAGGAGCTTCTCTATGTGGAGTGCTTATCCAGGACGGATCTTCTCTATGTGGAGTGCTTATCCAGGAAGGAGCTTTTCTACGTGGAATGCTTATGCAGGAAGGAGCTTTTCTATGTGGAATGCTTATCCAGGCAGTAACTTCTTTATGTGGAATGCTTATCCAGGAAGTAACTTCTCTATGTGGAGTGCGTATCTAGGAAGTAACTTCTCTATGTGGAATGCTTATCCAGGAAGTAGCTTCTCTATGTGGAGTGCTTATCCAGGAAGTAACTTCTCTATGTGGAGTGCTTATCCAGGAAGGAGCTTCTCTATGTGGAGTGCTTATCCAGGAAGGAGCTTTTCTATGTGGAGTGCTTATCCAGGAAGGAGTTTTTCTATGTGGAGTGCTTATCCAGGAAGGAGCTTCCCTATCTGGAGTGCTTATCCAGGAAGGAGCTTCTCTATGTGGAGTGCTTATCCAGGAAGGAGCTTCTCTATGTGGAGTGCTTATCCAGGACGGAGCTTCTCTATGTGGAGTGTTTATCCAGGAAGGAGCTTTTCTATGTGGAATGCTTATGCAGGATGGAGCTTCTCTATGTGGAGCGCTTATCCAGGAAGGAGCTTCTCTATGTGGAGCGCTTATCCAGGAAGGAGCTTCTCTATGTGGAGCGCTTATCCAGGAAGGAGCTTCTCTATGTGGAGTGCTTATCCAGGAAGGAGCTTTTCTATGTGGAATGCTTATGCAGGAAGGAGCTTTTCTATGTGGAATGCTTATGCAGGAAGGAGTTTTTCTATGTGGAGAGCTTATCCAGGAAGGAGCTTCTCTATGTGGAGTGCTTATGCAGGAAGGAGCTTCTCTATGTGGAGTGCTTATGCAGGAAGGAGCATCTCTATGTGGAATGCTTATCCAGGAAGGAGCTTCTCTATGTGGAGTGCTTATCCAGGACGGATCTTCTCTATGTGGAGTGCTTATCCAGGAAGGAGCTTTTCTACGTGGAATGCTTATCCAGGAAGTAGCTTCTCTATGTGGAGTGCTTATCCAGGAAGTAACTTCTCTATGTGGAGTGCTTATCCAGGAAGGAGCTTGTCTATGAGGAGCGCTTATCCAGGAAGGAGCTTCTCTATGTCGAGTGCTTATCCAGGAAGGAGCTTCTCTATGTGGAGCGCTTATCCGGGAAGGAGCTTCTCTATGTGGAGTAGTTATCCAGGAAGGAGCTTCTCTATGTGGAGCGCTTATCCAGGAAGTAACTTCTCTATGTGGAGTGCTTATCCAGGAAGGAACTTCTCTATGTGGAGTGCTTATCCAGGAAGGAGCTTTTCTATGTGGAGCGCTTATCCAGGAAGGAGCTTCTCTATGTGTAGTGCTTATCCAGGAAGGAGCTTCTCTATGTGGAGTGCTTATCCAGGAAGGAGCTTCTCTATATGGAGTGCTTATCCAGGAAGGAGCTTCTCTATGTGGAATGCTTATCCAGGAAGGAGCTTCTCTATGTGGAGTGCTTATCCAGGACGGATCTTCTCTATGTGGAGTGCTTATCCAGGAAGGAGCTTTTCTACGTGGAATGCTTATCCAGGAAGTAGCTTCTCTATGTGGAGTGCTTATCCAGGAAGTAACTTCTCTATGTGGAGTGCTTATCCAGGAAGGAGCTTGTCTATGAGGAGCGCTTATCCAGGAAGGAGCTTCTCTATGTGGAATGCTTATCCAGGAAGGAGCTTTTCTATGTGGAGCGCTTATCCAGGAAGGAGCTTCTCTATGTGGAATGCTTATCCAGGAAGGAGCTTCTCTATGTGGAGTGCTTATCCAGGAAGGAGCTTCTCTATGTGGAATGCTTATCCAGGAAGGAGATAATAAACAGAATGCTTTTTGCAAGACTTGTCAGGATGTACTTAAAGCAACTTCACGAGAAAGACAAGCACAGGGGCGTGGGCTAAACAGGAAAAGGAATAGGGAGAAACTAATAAATTTAGATGGGCTGAATGGGCTAATCCATAATTTCTACAAGAGAATTGAAAGGTTATCGTGGCAACCACATTCTAGGAGATCAGAAAGGTAAACATTGCAAAAAAGGAGGCAGGGCAAATAAACTAGGGACTCTTGTTCCGTGATATAGCACAAAAAATCAAACAAAACAAATACCACCAAAAGAAAGCTCTATTTGTGGGGAAAAGGACATACATTTTATTTGGGTACAGTGTTGCATGCCCACACAATTGTCAGTTAAAACAACTCAGTGCTGTATTGCCAAAAAATGGCCTGGCCAGGAAACGGGGGGTAAACCTTCTGGAGCTGAAGTGGTTAGGGAGGTTGGCGGAGATGAAACCCAGTAGTTGAGCTGTATTCTTAGCTCCCCCAACCGCTACCCCCTTTAGCTGCAGAGGCATTGGCCGGGGATGTGTACATGCCACAGCCGCGGTACTTTGCAGCAAGTATGGCTGAACCTAAACTTTAAAAGGCACTCTTCAGTAACTTTACAAGCCTACATGAATACAATCCTGACATGTCACAATAAACAATATTTAATAAAAAGCCATCCTTAAAACTTCAGTCAAGTGATTTTGTCTAGGCTTAGATGATGTCATCAGTCTGCTGAAGGCAAGAGAAAGCATTTCCTCAGTCTCCTCCCCCCCAGTGATCAGACTAACATGGTAAATTGCTACAATGTGTCAGAGTCTGCAGCAAGGGCTAATCTGTCTCAGGCATTTGTGAACAAATCCAGGAACTGCACAGGCAACAGGATTTACATGTTTGTGCCATCTCAGAGCAGGCATCCCAGTCCATTTAGTAGCCTTGAATGATGCCTGAACAAAAGTGGCATCGTCCTTCAGAAAAGAATAAGAAGCCATTGTCAAGGGAAGAACTGTAATGTCTAAGAGGCAATAAATACCTGGGTATATTACATGTGATTATCGCTAGCAGCTAGTATAGGGTGTAACCGTCCCTGCCGGGAGAATACAATGGCTGGAGTGATTCCCCTGCCAACACTTTCTAGTTGCAGACCCTGGTTGGAGGAAATAAATTTGCTCTGTGTATGGGCTGCTTAAGTGAGAAAATCATCACTTCAGGTGGAAGGAAGTGGTGGTAGAGGGGATTTAACTAAAATAATCACATTCGGAAAAGGGTGGAGCATAATCTTTAAAGATCCCTACTACAGTCTCGCCCTATCCAAACCTGGTGCATTTACCACCCTCCCCCTTGACCAGATTTTATGCTTTTTTATGCTCCCCTTTTCCAGATATTTTTAGGATGGATCGGGTCCTCTTCTTCTTCAAATTTTCTACAGCACTGGATAGTCCTCAGTGTTACAGAGGACATGATGATGTCAGTGCCACTCTCTGCGTCATTGCATGGGAATGGAGTATGCCATGGTGATGCCCCTCAGAGATGGGTCCATGATGCCCTTTACTCACAGGATTTGTTCAATCTTTGGTGACGTCCCTCAGAGGTAGGTCCATGCTGCCCTGTACCCACAGGATTTGCTCAATATTTGGTGATGCCTCTCAAAGGTGGGTTTATGATGCCCTGCACTTACAAGATTTACTCCATTTTCTAGGTTGAATACCGCTGGGCACCATTCAGTTTGGAAGGCTGAGAACAACTAGTTGTGGAAAGGAATTAATGTGGGGGACAGTGCCATAGAAGAGGTATGTATTACAACCATAATTGCTTTTTTGTTTTAAACATCTGCTAAGCTACCTTTTTATTTTCATGGAGTTTGGCTTTTGATCCAGTCCTGCCCAGTCTGGAATATAGGAAGTGTTTTTCTCATGCATTGAGTCAGGTTCTTTGAATGCTTGAACTCCAAGGCTACAAATCTTTTCCTATAGCATGTTCTTGGATAGATATACAGTTAATGAAATCTTCCGAGGGTTAACACTCACTAACTTTCATCTATATCCAGCATTTAAAAAAATTGTCTAGGACGTGCTAATCCCACTATAAAACATCTAGAAAAAACAGCACAGATGCCAACTGTCTGCAGACCATGGTGTTCTACTGATCCAGCCACAATAAAGCTGAACTCCAGGCAGAAGGCAAAATACAAAGATGAAATACATATGTACAGTCCCTGAGCTAAGCCGGGTGTCCCTTACGTAAAACTGGTGTTGCTGCTGGGCTGTAGCCAGCCTGGGCAGTGAATTGTTATAGTTCTGCTTTTATTGGGGTTTCCCTAAACCCAGATTATTGTTTGCTTCCGCCTACTGTTGGGGAGTGTCCCTAACAATAGAGCAAGAAAATATACTGATTGTGACTTTTTATGTCTCACTGGTCAACCACTAGGTGTGGGAGATTAGCTCGTGGGGATCACTTTTCAAGGGAAAAGATTCAGCATGGAGGTAATTTTCGTTAAACATCTGGTGGCTTGCCAGGTTTATTATCACAGGTTTGCAAGATCAAAACAAAATCAAACAGAAAACAAAACCTCGCCATCCGGCGCTAAACTAAGCAGTCAGGTTCCTCTCTATACAGTGTGGGGCTGTCCCCGACACCCACAAAACATAAAGATCAAGGTTTGCACTGTGCTTTAGGCCCCTTTCACATGAGCCCTCAGCAGGGATCTGTCCGCTCAGGGTCAGAGACATTGTCTGAGTCATTAGCCCCCCGCTGTGGGCTATCATCCAGCTCCTCAGGCTCCCTGGCCAGTACAGGAAAAGGAAGAGGGTCTCCTTCCTCCTCGGTCCTGCCACCAGTCTCCCCTTCCATTTGGCAAAATGGGTCTGGCGAGAGGTTCCGTGCTTCCGCAGCAGGGGGAGCTCTATCTTCCAGACTCCCTGTGCCTTCCCATAACCTCCAAAATTGGGGAAAATCCCTGCCCACTTGGGCATCATAAAGTAGTGAAGGTACCACCCCCACTGAATGAGTCACACTACCGCAAGGGGTGTCATTCTCAACCACCGCCGTTTGGTAGTCACTGGTGTCCCCATGGATGCAAATTATTCCGACAGTGCTAGGGGTGTAACCTTGCAGGATTTACACAATTGCTTTTTACCAATGTCACCCCACTACCCGAGTCAAGCAGTTCAGTGACTGGTCTCCCATCAACAACAATCAAACACATTTTGATTCTCCATGCGACTTGAACATGATGCTGTATATGTGACCTGGGCAAAAAAGAGAAAAGCGTCTATTCACATAAGCATAATCGCATTGCATGGGTTCATCATTCGGGGGCAATTGGCATCAATATGGCCCAATGCATGGCATCGGTAGCACTGTATGTGTTCTATACCCAGTCCTCTCAAGGGTCCCCAAGACATTCCTGGCTTCTCTGGCCAGTCTCCAGGTCTAGAGACCCCAGTCTCTTTAACCGCATTAGTCTTATCCAATTTCCCCACGCCCCTGAACCCTGGAACAGTATTACTAGGTCCGCTGGGCGATCTTTCATCTCTAGATACATCGGAGTGGGGAGCAGATGGGCGCAACAAGTCCTCAGTGGCCATGTATCTCTCCACAAGGTCCACCAGTTGGCTTGCAGTTTTGGAGTCCCCATGGCTGACCCATTTCCTCAAAGCAGCAGGGAGCGCCCGTAGATAGCGGTCCATGACCACGCGCTCCACAATCTGGTGGCCTGGCAAAGTCTCCGGCTGTAGCCATTTCCTGGTAATATTAACCAGGTCGAACATCTGCGAACGGGGTGGCTTGTCGGTGCGGTAGGTCCACTGATGCCCTCGTTGGCCCAGACTGCCATGGTGACCCCCATGCATATGAGTATCTCTGCCTTTAGAGTCTTATAGTCCTGGGCCTTATCTGTTTCCAGATCGATATAGGTTTTTTGGGGTTCGGAGGTCAACAATGGTGCCAGCAGTCCCGCCCACTGTTCTTTTGGACATCCTTCGCGAAGAGCGACTCTTTCAAAGATCGTGAGGTACGCCTCCATGTCATTCACAGGTGTCGTCTTCTGCATGTGGTAAGAGGCGCGTACCAACTTTGGTTCCGTCGCCACCAACGGTGCGGGCCCTTTCTTTTACTCCAGCAGAGCCCCCATAAACTGGACATTCATCTCCTGCTGAGCCGCCAGGGCCTAGCGACTTTCCTCCCGCTATGCTGCAGTGGCTTGTGCGACCTGGAGGTGGGTATCCCGCTGGGCCGCAGTGGCCTGTAGCAAGGCCTTCACCATCTCCTCCATTTTGGGAAGATGCCCGCTGAGTCCATCACGTGTGGGAGATTAGCTCGTGGGGATCACTTTTCAGAGGAAAAGATTTAGCATGGAGGTAATTTTCTTTAAAAATCTGGTGGCTTGCCAGGTTTATCACAGGTTTGCAAGATCAAAACAAAATCAAACAGAAAACCAAAACCTCGCCGCCCGGCGCTAAACTAAACAGTCAGGTTCTTCTCTATACAGTGTGGGGCTGTCCCCGACACCCACAAAACATATATCAACAATACAAACAAATGTCAACACAGGGCAACACACTGACACCTTAGCCGCCATGTGCTGGGTGTCCAGTGTGTTGCTGTACCTTTAAGGAGGGTTGGGCTCCTCCAGTCACCTGCCCTACATTATCCATTAAATGCATGTGCTTCCATTGTGGAGACTCTTATACAGAGATAGGTTCTGCAGTATACAGGGTGCCTTGCCGCCCGCCTGCAGCTTACACATGCATTTGCAAATGTGTGTAACCAAACCCCTGTGTTTAACACATACTGTTAGCCAGGCTAATTTGGTTGGTCGCAAGCTGGTCAGTAAATTGAGCTTGGAAATTCTTTGGTTTTTGTTTGACAAAATGGCTAATTGGGCCCAATTATTTTTCACTTAGGGGTGTACTCACTTTTGTTGCCAGCAGTTTAGACATTAATGGATGTGTGTTGGGTTATTTTGAGGGGGCAGCAAATTTCCACTGTTATACAAGCTGTACACTCCCTACTTTACATTGTAGCAAAGTGTAATTTCTTCAGTGTTGTCACATGAAAAGATATAATAAAATATTTACAAAAATGTGCAGGGTGTAGTCACTTTTGTGAGATACTGTTAATATTTGGTGTGACTTTCCAGAAAGGTCTTTTGTCCTTGCCTTCTGGGCTGTTGACGAGAGGAGACTGTGATGGAGGCATCTACCTGGCGATGGGGAAGGCCAGAGTGATTCTTAGTTTGGAGCCTGATGGGCTTGCACTGTCTTGCTGAAAGGTACATCCAGGAGGAGTGAAGCTGGAGCCTTGCTGGAGAACCAGAGAAAGGAACTTCTCCACTAAAGAGTATCCTGGAGAGCTAGGTAGTAGGGATGCTGTTTGTGTTCGGATCGAACGTACGTTTGTTTGGGTGTTCCCGAACACTACGGGCCTTTTGCGGCAACTTTGCGCGCCCCATAATGTTTTAAAATGGCGGCGGAATGCCGCCCGCTGGTCAAAGCATGCACATGACCTGCATGCTTTGGCCAATCAGCAAGCGGCCTGCTGTGAGAGCTTTGATTGGCTAAAGGCAGGATGCCTTTAGCCAATCACTGCACAGCAGTCTCAATCCACGCCCCACACTATATAAAGCCGCTTGTACAGCGGCTCTATGATAGTGTGTTGGCGTTGCTTGATAGAGAGAGAGAGAGCGTAAGTTCCTGTATACAGGCAGCTTAGATAGCTAGATTTAAAAAAAAACTGTCAAAAGTAGAAAAAAATAGATAGCTAACTAGATAGATAGTTAGACATCTAAAATATATCTGTCAGTTAGTGCAGACAGGTTAGTGTAGGGAACAAAAATACATATCTATATGTATAAATATATATATATATATATATATATATATATATAGGCACAGTGTGCTATATATCAGTGTACATACGGTATATAGTCCACTTGACGTGGTGTATAAAAATATATACAGCCTGGTGTGTGTGTGTGTGTATATA
>BLSH010314447.1:592258-603767 GCA_018402905.1 Glandirana rugosa | reverse complement strand
CCCCCCCCCCCCCCCGGCACAATATTTAAAGGAATTTTTCATTTTTTTTTTTTTCACTTTAAGCATTATTAAAATCACTGCTCCTGAAAAAAGATTGATTTAAAAAAATGTTTAATTGATACATGTCCCCTAGGGCAGGACCCTGGTCCCTATATACTTTTTAGGGCAATAACATTGCATATAAGCCTTTAAAATGAGCACTTTTTGATTTTTCATGTTCGCGTCCCGTAGACTTTAATGGTGTTCGGATGTTCGCCCTGAACTTTTTGTCTGTTCGCATGTTCTGGTGCGAACCGAACCAGGGGGTGTTCTGCTCATCCCTACTAGGTAGATGTCGCAACTGGGGGACATTGCAGGAAGTCTGGTGGCTCAACACGAAAGGTATTTTGTGGCTTGAAGCTGTTCAACACCGAAGAGTACAGATTGCTGGTCTGAGCTTAAAGGTTCTAATTTTGGTAATATCTGTTGCTAACGAAAATGCAATAAAGTAAAAAAACCTTCTGTGTGCATCTCCCCCCTAGCCCCCCCCCCCTATACTTACCTGCACCCCTTCTCGATCCAGCAATGTGCAAAGGGGCAGTGGCGCTCCTGGGTCTCCCATTGGCTAACACAGCAGCGGGAGCCATTGGTTCCTACTGCTGTCAATCACAGCCAGTGAGCCAATAAGAGAGTGGGGTCGGGCCAAGCTGCACTCTGGAGCTAGCCTACTTGAGTGCCCCATGGAAAGAGGTTTGCTATTGCGGGGGGGCCCAATAAGAAGAGGATTGAGGCTGCTCTGTGCAAAACCATTGTGTCTGTAGGTCCAGAAAAAAATGGGAAAGATCTGCATTCATTTCCATTTTTTTGGACCTACATGTGCTGCTGGCACCACTCTGGAGACCACTAGAGGGGATAAAAGGTGGCGTGCAGTTGGTATCATTCCGCATAGGACAGGACTACAAAGGAGGCATTGGCTAATGCGGCTCTTGCTCCCTACTATGCTCCAACTTTACAAGTATTCACTGTGCATTGCAATCTGTTTAAAAGAGAGATATGGGGTTTTGTTTTTTTGTAGAATCATGCTTACCTAGGTGAATGCAACATTGATTTGATGCTGCTTTTGTGCGCCGCCAGCTCCAGCACCAAGAACCGAGCGATGAAACACCACCTATCACTTAGTTCTCAGGTTCTCTGACTGTTAGACACTGCTCTCTGCTCTTTGGCTGTACTTCTCCTTTAATGCTCTGGGATGGAGGGTTAGAAAGCCCAGACCACAATCTACCAGTCACCTGGTACTGGTTGCTGACCCCCATTCTAGAAGCTTGTAGGTAGATGAAGTCTATTTTCTCTACTGCTGGTGGCTGTCATTTGCAGCGGCAATGTAGGTGGAGGAGGAAGTCGAGAAGAACCTAGTTCCTCCTCTATGGTCTCCTCAGAAAGGGGGCATTTGATTGGATGTTGGCATCCCATGTGACATTGTTGGCCATCTTGGGTCAGGCAGAGTCTGTTTAAGACCCTGGCTGCTGGGTTTGGGATGCATTTTGCGTGTGGCTAGAGTAAGGATAGGTCATCCATCTGCCAGGGACAGTGCTTAACATCAGGGCGAGGTTCCAGACAAATTGGGAAGGTTCAGGGACACGCCTGGAAGTCTCCCCACTTGAGTACAGAGTGGCCAGGCTGCATTCTGCTCCTCGAGACAGACGCTTGATGGCACACCTGAGACCTTCTGCTGCTACCTATCACTGTTTCATCCTGTGAGTGCTCCCGGTCAGGTTGCCTTCCCGCTGGGCTTGTTGTGTATTGCTGAACTTAAAGCAGAGTTCCACCCAAACGTGGAACTTCTGCTTTAAGCGCTCCTTACCCCCTTAATTGCCACATTTGGCATGTCATTTTTTTTTGGGGGGGGGGGGAGCGGGTACCTAGTTCTGACAGGTACCCAGCTCCCACTTCCTGTTTTCCCACCTAGGCGACTGACTCCTCCTCTCCCCTTAGGCAACCTCTCCCCCTCCCTCGCAATCTTCTGGGACACTTCACAGGTCCCAGAAGTTTGCCTGGCCACTGAGAGAGTGCAGTGCAACTTGCGCATGCGCAGTGCGCACCCGGCTATGGAGCCACAAACTGTCACAGCCGGGTGCCCACACTTTGTAGCTGCTGACTTTTGATAAACATAAAAACAAGTGGCACATCGCTTTATATTTCAATACAGTAATATTTTCTGTGGCTGGACTGAGTGTTTTCTGCCTCCGCTCCACACTGCATCTACCCACAAGCTTCTGGAAGGTAGGCGGACTGTGGATGGAGCAGCGGCCTAGAGTAATATTTCTTTTGGAGGAACTTGGGTGATATTTGAGCTGTGCAGAGGAGGTGATTGCTACTGATCGTGATAATGTCATCAATGCCACCTTACCATGGTGGGTGAGGGATAATGCTGGTTGGATACTGGATACTAGTACTTATTATGGAGGAACTTGGGCGGCATTGAGCTGTACAGAGGAAGCAATGGCTACAGATCGTGATGACATCATCAATGGCAACTTAGCATGGCAGGTGAGGGAGACTCCTGGTGGATACCAGGGTGGACTTCGAGCACCTAGGAGGTCTTGAATTCTGCAAGGAAAAGAGCCTGGACATGTTGCTGCCAGTCTGCCCTGAATTTTGGGAAGTGGCTCATGTGGTTATACCATGGGAGCGATGTTGTTGTTGTCAGTACTTTTTGTACCAGATGCGGTCTAAGCACGGTGAGCCACAGGACCTCCCTAATTTACCATCTACCTCTGAGATGGAGCCACCTGTCTCCCCAGAGGGTCTGGATTCACCCTAACGTTGTATAGCAAGAAGTTGCCTATCTTGAGGTTGCGCAAGAAAAGCTTTCAAAAGTTTATTGGACTTACCTCTTCTTACCACTAATGGCCTATCCTAGGAATTTGTACCTGGAATGCATGGCAATGTACATGTGCCGGTGAATGTACACTATTTAGCTCCCTCTGGGATAGGTACTCAAACTAACAAGTTATGACACAAGGCCTATTAGTGGTACCCAGGAATAAAGCATTGTGCCCACATTTGGTTGGCCCTGCCTACAAGCAGACTGATAAGCTCATCCTTCTGTCACTCAGCTCTCTCCTAATGTTGGATTGCTACTAGTCAGCATGTGAGTCGTACGAGCATCTCCTTTTGCTGCCTATCCCTGTCCCAATCTAAGATTAACTGCACAGGTGCTGCAAGAGGCTTATGTCAAGTAAAATTCAGGTACCTACACTGATTGTATTAAAAAAAATCCAGATGAATAAAGAGCTGCATTCCTTTGTGTCTTTTATTATGTCTGCCTGAAGTTCAGTTCTGAGCCGCTTTCCACAAAACTGTCAGTAATCCAGTTTCACTTCATGCATGAATCCTAGCAAACAAAAATATTCCAAGTTCACCATCCTGTTCTACTGTTACGTGCAAGTAGTCTTATAGCAAAGCTTATAACATGCACCCATGACAAGCTAAGTGACGGCTTGGCCATGCCAGGATCCTCGGGGCTGACACGCCTGTGTTGTCTGCACACAAACAGAATAAAATGCTCCACTCTGGCTGGCTGGCTTACTGGCTGGCAAGCAGAGCTCAATGCTCCAGATGCGTCAGAGAGCACGCTAGGAAGATGGCTTGTCTGAGAGCTGTACACTAAAGTCAGGCTTTTACTTTATATAAGAACATAGACCTAAGTGTAAATTCACCTTCAGCAAGAGTTTCCAAAAATCCCTCTACGCAGTTCCGTATCCTCTGAATAGTACTTACCAGAGCGCCTCCTGTTTTAAATGGTGTGCGCGCTCCCATTACAAATGTAGCTCCACAATGACAAGTTGGGTATTTTGTTAATTGGGATGGCTATACTGAAGTGGTGGGACCTGGAGGGCAAGGGTTAACACTTCTGGACAGTTTTCCCCCCGCTTTTCCATAAAATACCCCCCCCACCCCCGGTTTCACCATATAAATGTAGGGCTCCTGGAGCCTCAAGAGGTTCGCGGAGTTCACAATGTAGCCGTCACTCTGCCACCCAGCACCCTTTGCAGGAGCCCCCGGGTTCCTTTCTGCTACCAGCTTATGAACTACTGTATATGAACTTATGCTGCCAGGCATGGATATACTTTTAGTTTTGGACTGTTGTTACCAAATTATGGACTTACTGCCAATAATGGACAATTGCCTTGCAAATGGTTTTTAGTGGACTTTACTACCTAAACAAGGTATGTCTACCTCATGGGGCACTACAACAGCAGCACTTAGAGAACGTTTGTCAGGAATGTGTGCTGGCGATGTTTTGGAGAAGTGCTTCTGTGTTACTACTTAATTTAAAAAATGATGTTCTTTTTTAACTGCCTGGCCTGAAGTTACTGGAGGAGCACATGCAAGGCGTATCAAAGAACAGGGCTTATTCAAGGGGACAAAAGCAGTTAGCAGAGATACATACAGAGGTCTAATAATCAGAGAAGTTGTCCTAAGTGTTGAAAGAACAACAGCATGTAACATAAAGTTGCTTTTATAAACTGAACTATATATATTCTATGCATTTATACTTATCTAAACAGCAGGCGGTGCTGCAGTGTTATAGTGTGTATTATGGTAATGTAATCGCTGGATGTTTTGTCTATGTTCAGTGTGTACTTGTTTGTTATCCTTGTTCCTGTTCCATGATAAAGACATGTTCTGATATTCCTTCATGAAAGTAAAGTATGCTCTGCATCCAAGAAGCTTCCAGCGCATTATATCAATACTCTGCTGACACTAAGGAGGCTATTTTACCATTACTATTGACTACCTTACTCATGTCTAGTGCTTAAAGCAGAGTTACACCCAAAAGTGCAATTTCCGCTTTAAGAGAAGGTGACCCCCTGACATGCCATAATTGGCATGTCATTTTTTTTAGGGGGGGGGGGTGCTGTGGACCCTGTTTTAACAGGGTCCCAGGTCCACTTCCTGCCCTGGCACCGAGGAGCCAGAAGGAAGTTCACCTTCCCTCCCTCCCACCCGGCAATCTTCTGGGACACGTCACAGGTCCCAGAAGATGTGCCGAGCCATTCACAAGCCGCATCGCTTCACAAGCCATTCACAAGCTGGGTGCCCACACTTGTGATGCCGGGGGAGGCGAGCGAGCCCTCGGGCAGCCGCATCGCTGGAATGATGGACAGGTGAGTGGTGATTTGTTAAAAGTCAGCAGCTATCCTTTTGGAACTCTGCTTTTTACCTAGGGACCTAGCCTGGGAATCACGAGAGATGTAGTTAGGACCCAAGAGGAGAACAAGCATTGGTTTATGAGACGTATGCTTCCAATTCAATAGTGATGAGGGGATGGGCATACTGGGTTGGTAAAGGCTGGCGGTACCAGCTCAGAAATGCTGCACACGTGAGGAGAGGTAAAGTCTAACCGAATTTGTGTCCCTAGTGCATATGTGTCACCAGGGCTATTTTTCCTCAGAAAATAGGTGCAGGAACTCAACCACGACCCTTCAAAACCCCCTCCCGCCACACACACACACACTCCAAACCACATCAAATAGTGGGTGTGGTCAAATTTCACTAACAGTTGGAGGATTTTAAAGGAGCAATAAATATCAGGAGTGCATTAGGTACCAAGTGCAGAGTTCAGAGGTGGGGGCTATACACAGAGTGCAGAGTTCAAGGGAGCGATACGTGCAAAGTTCAGGGATGCGATATGTACATAATGTAGAGTTCAGAGGTGCACGTCATACAGAGTGCAGAGTTCAGCCTTCTTCCACAGCTACTTACCCCTGCATCCCCCATCTACATATCACTTGCTACCCCTCTTCAGCCAGGGGCGTAACGATAGGGGTTGCAGGGGTTGCAATCGCAACCGGGCCCCATGGTCCAGGGGGCCCATGTGCCTCCCTTGTACACCTGAATAGGAGGGATGGCGGGGGTGGCATTTAGAGGACCCAATCTCCTCCATTTTCCTCTATCCAGTTTACTTGTCTTCTGCTGTTCCCAGGGCCCCTGTGTGCTTCCCTGGTCCCCCTGGGGCCTGCTGCAGAACTTGTGAAAGGGCCCCACTGCAGTACCGTAATAAAGGGACCCACGATAGGAGTAAAGGGCCCCAGGATCAGTGGGAAGAGGGAAGGGCCCTGGCCAGGGGTCAGGGGGCCCTTCATAATTTCTTGCACCGGGGCCCTGAAGGTTCTAGTTACGCCTCTGTCTTCAGCTCTGACCTCTGCATGAAACCCTCCCTTCTCCACTGCACCATCTTCTCCTCCCCTCTTTAAAACCCTCCTTTCTCCACTGCACCATCTTCTCCTCCCCTCTTTAAAAGCTCTATCATCTTCCATGTCTTACTTTTGTTACCTTATTAAGCTAAATCACCCAGTCGGCTCTTATACCTCTCCACACACTGTAGGTGCCTCTGCCTCTCTCACTTGCAGAGAGTTCATCCAGTAGGGGTGTAGGCATCTGCACTGCACCCTGGTCACCTGCATCTCCCTTGTTCCCATCCTGCACTCAGTGGGAGCAACTAAGGAGTTCAGATCTGTGGGAATCGTTGGGAGACAAGCTGTCACTTATAAACACAGAAGCCGAGCTAATCTTACATACATACAAACAAATTTGTCCGAAATACAGAGAATCCTAAACTTTGTGAATCATGATTGTCTGTCTGGATTCCTAAATGGTATCAAACTGCTGCACCATGACTTGGCATATCATAGCAAATGTATGACCTGCCATTACTTTTCTAGGAGAAAGAAATGACAGTTCATAGTTCTCTGCCTCTTGAAAAACTCTGCCTTTTCTACAGGGCTGCTGATAAGGGGGTACAGGCGGCCCTCCCATACTGGGCCTGGGCAGAAGAGGTGCCTGGCAGTGAGACTGTACATAAGGGTTGCTGCTGTCCCCTTTAATAGAGGATCGTCCCGTCCTCCTAGCCCACCCACATAGTACACTAGTAAGCTGGGACTCCCGAGTGATGTCAAGACTCAGGAGAGAGGGACTAATGAGGGAACTTGAGATACTCATTGGCTGAGGAGACAGCAGGAGGCTGCCTCCTCAACCAATGGGTGCACAGGAAACCCTGTCCATCATGTTCATTAAAACTTCGTCCCGCGGTCTTCCTGACTTGTGTAGGCACTGGGTGGAGAGGCCTTCAATGGAGCTTCTGAGTCTGGACTCCTGAGCAAACTGCACTGATTGAGGTGAGGAAGAGCTTTGTCCAGGTAGTAATAAAGGCAAACTGCTGCTAGAAGTGCCTGCACACCTGGAAAGGGATGCTGGGGATGCCCATGCAGTGACCGTTCCACCCAGTAAACAAAAACTGGCGGCAAAGGAAGAATTCCACCTCTGGCTTCCTCTGCTGGGCTCTGCAATAGATGTCATCAGTAAGAGCCTTGCAGAGAAGTGACTAGAGGAAGTTTTCATTTGTGAGTGTCTGAGCTATCACTGCACTGGCATCCCTTCGGATGAGGAAAAATTAGCAGACATGAAAAGGGAGAGAGGGGCTGATTCTTCTACAGGATTCCATATGGATCAAGCAGCCAGGTAAGGAGTACCAGTGCCCCCTCCCTCACTGGCAGTGGCCCCAAACTGCTCCCACTAATCTCCAAGACCCCCCCATCACCCCCCACTAAGCACCAGGACCCCCATCTCTCCACACCAAGCTCCAGGACCCCCCCCCCATCTTTCCCCACCAAGCCCCAGGACCCTCCATCTCTGGGAGGGAGGTGTAGCCATCTGGAGTATTCTAAGGAGCCCTGACCAATCCCCAATCTATATTGGCAGGGGGCAGGCCTCCTTAAATACTCAGGGTCAGCCCAATCTTGGAGGAGTAGTATGGGTGGAAAGCTGGAGCTGGAATGTAGCTGAGGCTGCGGAGGCCTCACCCGGGAGGGAGCCCCCAGTCTGGAGAGGGGTGACCTTGAGGCCTGGACTCGGGTGCAGCCAGGAGGAGAAGTGAGATCCTTGAGCAGCATAAGGGAGCAGGAGAGCAACAGCAAAGGAGAAGCTCAGCAAAGAGTCCACTGGCTGGTTGGTGAGTGGCTCACACTCTGGGAAGCTATAGAGGAATGCCGGAGCAGATTGGGGTGAGAGACAGTCTGGGAAGGATGCAGAAGTCAGCAAGGGACTGTGGTGTGATGGTGGCAGTGGAGAAGGCCAAGGCAGCTGGAGTGGCTGACAGGGCCTGGATCAAGAGGATGGGCTGGGAGTAGTAGTCCATCAGGCCAGCTAGCACAGTAGTGTACCTACACACTAAGGGACCAACTGTCCCTACCTGTAATGGGTGGTTCTGAGGCGCTGTGCACAGTATGGCAGGCCTCACCATGTGCTAGTCAGGCTGGAGGAATGGAGAAGGCCTAGTAAATTTCCTTCTGGGTCTGGAACAAGTAATGTGCAGGAGAGAGGAACCGGAGATTAGAGAAGCAAGTGAAGTGCTGGAGAAAGAAGTGTAACTGGAGCAAGTGAAGTGCTGGAGGACAAGAGGAGGTGTATATACGGAGCTGTTTATAGTGGTCCTGTGTAAATTTGCAACTAATTCTATGGGCATCCCATAACATCCCTAATCCCCATCCAAGTTCAATCCCCTAATAAAACAAAACAAAGTACCAGCCTGTTCTGTATCTCCGGGTGCGGTATGGATGTGATTGAGGTCAGTATGAGCAGGTGGACCACAACACTCAGCCACCCCTAAGGGGGCCATTGGCTACATTTGTTATACTTTAATTTAATTTATATTTACACTGCAGCTGTTGCAATTTATTTTTTAGCTTGGAATTCCACTTAAAAAAAAAATAAAAAAAATTGAGTAAGCCTAAATTTTTAAAATCAGTTCTCGCTGCAATACTCGCCTCCAGTGGCGGCTGGTGAAATTTGAGCCATTGGAGGGATTGGCAGAGAGGAGTGGCAGACACTGAACAGTCGGTAAGGTGGATGAGTCTGGCAGCGGCATTCATGATAGACTGAAGAGAGTCAAGGCGAGAGATAACAAGGAAGTGAATAAGTTGCTTAGTGGTGTCAACGGTTAGAAGGCGTTGTATTTTGGAGATCAGGGCCGCCATCAGGGGGGTACAGGCAGTAGCGTTGTAAGGGGCTCCAGTGTCCCAAGGGGCCCTTACAGCAAAGACTTTAGCAGTCTTTAACATTGGAATCTATGGAAGGGGGCACTGTTCTCCTGAACCATAGGCAATAAAAATACCAAACTTGGGTCACATAGAGATAATACATATCTAGAAATAAATAAATAAAAAAACAAATTTATTCTTCAGTTTTGTCCGATATATATTTATAAACCATGAGAATTAATTTATGGCGTTTTTACTATATATATATATTTTTTTACTAGCAATGGCGGTGAACTGCGATTTTTATCGGGACTGCGATATTGTGGCGGACATATCAGACATTGTTGACACTTTTTTTGGGACCACTGACATTTATACAGCGATCAGATCTAAAAGTAGTCACTGATTACTGTATAAATGTCATTGGAAGGGAAGGGGTTAACCTGCAGGGGGCAATCAAGGGGTTAACTGCATGCCCTAGGCATCTTCTCACTGTATGGGGGCTGGGCTGGCTTTGTCATCGGGATCAGTTAGATCTGTCATGCCCATGATCAGTAGATCTGTCATGCCCACTGACAGAATGGGGAACCGCCGTGTTTACATTGGCGGTTCCCCGTTCTTCTTGTGTAGTAGGCGATCACGGGTCACAGTAGTAAAGGCATACGTAGGTCACACCCACAAATGTAAATGGTGTTTGCACCACACATGTTAGGTATCACCATGAACGTCTCTGAGTGAGTGCAATAATTTTAGCACAAGACCTCCTCTGTAACTCTAAACCGGTACTGTAGCAAAAACAAAGGGACCATGACGCACTGGCCTAGCGCATTATCTTTGATAAAAGTCTTTATTTAAAAAGTTAAAAACATACTCACAAACGAGCCGTTAAAATGAAGCATTCCAAGCTTATGTGGAGTCCTGCCAATCCATAGACATGTCATGCACGACTGGTTCTCACACCGTGAAGGCTAACGCGTTTCAAGGTTTTAACCTCTTCAGAGTGGAGACTATTGGGTCCGCTCCCCCCACTGCCTGGATGCTGAATGAGCAGAAGATGCTGCTCGCTTGGCTCCATGGCATTGCAGGGCGGAAGCAACGTCAAACATCACTTCTGCCCATAGCTCTTACAGGGGACTTTTTTTTTCGAGTGTCATTTTATTTATTTTTTATTGCATTTAAGTGTAAATATGAGATCTGAGGCCTTTTTGACCCCAGATCTCATATTTAAGAGGTCCTGGAATGCTTTTTTCTATTACAAGGAATGTTTTGACATTTCTTGTAATAGGAATAAAAGTTATCAAATTTAATTTTTTTAAAAGGACAGTGTAAAAACAAAAAGTAAAATAAAAAAAATAAAAATTAAAGCGCCCCGTCCCGCTGAGCTCGCGTGCAGAAGGATAGCATATGTAAGTTCCGCCCGCATATGAAAACAGTGTTCAAAGCACAGATGCAAGGTATCGCCGTGATCGTTAGAGCGAGAGCAATAAGTTTAGCTCTAGACCTCTTCTGTAACTCAAAACTGGTAACCTGTAGGAATTTTTAAACGTCGCCGATGGAAATTTTTAAGTGCCAAAGTTTGACGCCATTCCACAAGCGGCCACAATTTTGAAGCATGACATGTTGGGTATCAATTTACTCGGTGTAATATTATCTTTCAGAATATGTAAAAAAATTTGGCTAACTTTACTGCTATCTTATTTTTTAACTCAAAAAAGTGATATTGTGCTTGTAAGACCTCTGCGCAAATACAGTGTGACAAAGTTTTGCAATGACCGCCATTATATTCTCTAGGGTGTTATAAAATTACTTAGAACCCCAAACATTATACTTTTTTTTTTTTCTAACAAAAAAAACTGATTTTAACTTGTAAACACCGAATCTCAAAAAGAGACTTGGTCCTTAACCACTTGCCGACCGCCGATCGGCATCTGACGGCGACAAACGACGGCGGCTGCGGGAACGTGTATAGTGAGCGCGCGCGCGCCGCCGGAGGCGCGCCCGCACGCTCACTGTGTCCAGGGGGGGCCAGGGAGTGGGTGCGGCGGCTTCCATTGCCGCCGGCCACCCGCGATGCCCCCCCGGAGCGAATGAGCGGAGGTCCGTGTATGTAAACACGGACCTCCGCTCTGTGTGAGGGGGAAGGGCTGTGATCACAGCCTTCCCCGTAGCGCCCACCGGCCGCCGTTACCTTCGGCGGCGTGGGTGAGGGACCGGGGGGGACCTGTGTCACTCGCACGCCCGCGCGGAGGCCGCCGCGCGCGCGCGAGTGATATGTGCAAGGGCGTCGGCGGCAGCAAACAGCGGCAGTCTACGGCTAGCCGCCAGCCGTTCACCAATTCCTGGTTCAGAGAAAAACTCTAAGCCACAAATGTTCAATTTTAGTCAAAAAAAACAATCTTTTTTTTTTTTCATATTACAAACCCCAAGATTCATTAAAATATTGTGGGATCTCTTATATTACCGCCAGTAACGTTTTGAAACAGTGTGAC
>BLSH010314447.1:574259-592160 GCA_018402905.1 Glandirana rugosa | reverse complement strand
TTAAAGCGACGCAGCGTCGAATCGCAAAAAGGGCTCCGGTCCTAAAGCTGGAAATCCTTCCGGGGCTGAAGTGGTTAAGTGGTTAAAGCACGACACAAAAACAATGTGACATAAACACATTCAACGGCTGCCATTTTATTCCCTAGGGTTTCTGCTAACAAAAATATATATCACTCCCTGTCTAGACACTACAGGGATCACCATAATCAAAACCCCTCCAAGACCCTCTTCTTAGGGATTGACCATTATAAACCTCATTGGAGGGGGGGTTCCCTTATTAGAGGAATTTCTAAGCTTGAAATGTCCTGGATCTATAGGGTGAGATCCTATATCCCCTATGGGTTAAATGTAGACACTGATGTCAACGCTTTTATTGATAATGCTTGACATGTTGATGTTGGTGTTGACGTGGTTTGTAGGTGATTCCAAGTGGGTCTTTAAACATTACAAAAAATTTTTTGGCCATCCTCTCTTTTGTCTGGGTCATGGTGATACCAATGGAGACAATGTCCTATGGGGAAGTCTGATTATAAAATTCTTTGCTCTGGGCCTTTGGCAAAGATGGTCCCATTTTCATAACCACGGTTTTTTGTAAACTGAGTGCGAGACTTGGGAGACCATAAATATATTAAAAAGGAAATTCTGGTTAATTAATTAATTAATTTTCTCATTTTGTACTTTGAGTAAAGGGCCTTTTAAAATATGGTCTTTTACAACAAAGCTTCTGTAATATGTTTTGAATTTAGTTCATTTTTATGTATTTTTATAATAATAATTTTATACTTTATATCCAGTATGGCCATAGTCCTGATGTTTATTCTGTGGACCTTGATATTAATTGATTATACTTGATGCCACTATAGCGCCGAGTGTTATAACATTAAGTGATATGCAGTGTGGGCAAAAGTTCCAGGTTATAAGATGGCCGCCTACGCTTCGCACTCAGGCTGTAGTGACATATATATTCTGGTGGCTCAGCGGCGCGCCCTATCCCCGGACGACGTCACCTTTGACGAAACGTACGTCGGGAGGGCGCGCTGACGTCACCAGTTGCTGTTTTTGAAAGATCGCCGGCTTTCTGTTCCTGTTTTTATACGCATTGTCTACATTCGTTTGTGAGTACAATTTTTTACTACCATTCTATTAAATCATTTGCGGTACTTCACTATGTCGAGTCCCTTTTGTTTCCCTTTGGTGCTCGGTATGTGCATGTGATACCTGCCTGTGAGATAACCTGCCCCACGGTGAAAGGTTGCTAGGATCTCTCCCCTGTTTGGCCAATGCTGTCCCTGTGAGGATTCAGTGGAGGAGAGAGTAAGACCTGACTACAATTACAAGCTGGGCTCCCAGCTGTGTCTGGTAAGCCCCCCCGCTATATGGTGGTGGATTCACTTATGGTGTGCTGAGCACGGGGTGTCTTTTGATCGATGTTGAACATCTGAGATATTATTAATATCGGAGGACTTTTGTTTAAGCGCAGCTTTATTATTGTTACTCTGCATTTTATTTCTAGCTGCTGCTGATTTTGTGCATTCGGACTGTAGCGCAGTTTATTATTATTTTCTATATAATGTTAGGGGTTCTAAGTGATTGTCTAGCAAAAAATCCTGATTTTAACAAATCAGAAAAAGGCTAGGTCAACAAGGGGTTTAGGCCTAAGCTGTGGCCACTTCCATTTGTCTTTATGACCCCTTTCACACTGGGGCGGTTTCCAGGCACTTTGGTGCTAGAAATAGCCTCTGCTAAGCACCTGAAAACCGCCACCCATTCATTTCAGTGTGTCTTTTCACGCTAAGGCGGTGTCCTGCAAGCAGCATCTTTGGGGTGGGTTGGGAGCGCTGTATACATCGCTCCCAAAACACCATGCCCATTGGAATGAATGGGCAGCGCTTTAAAAGTGCTTTAAAAGCCTCAAAATGGGAGTTTTTAACCTTTTTTGGGGTTGAAAGCGCCCTGCTAGCAGCCAAAAAGCAGCGCAAAAGTGACGCTAAAGACGAGTGGCTCTTTACCGCAAATGCACAGGCGGCTCCAGTGTGAAAGGGGTCTTATTTAATAGATATACACAACTGTAATATGGTAAAGACACTAAAAAAGAAAGACAAGAGCCATAGATTTTACTAAAAGAATAGACTTTATTAAGCATTGTAAGTCTTTCTAACTGGAAAACCAAGTTCCTCCATGAAGCATTCCTAGACATTCTGCATCATAAGTTCACCATCTCAGTAATGACAGACATTCCCAGAATTTAGCCGCTCTAACTTACATTGATAAACTATGGAGATGCTGGGGGTGGGGGAATTACAGGACAGGAAGATTTTGGGAAGTGGGAGATAGTTACACATTACCCATCCACTAAACAGGGGACTAGCATAAAGGGGCATTTATTAACAGGGGAGAAAATATAATTCAGAAACCATGGTTTATTTATTTTTTTCCATTGTAATTAACACAGACAGAATCCGTTAAACATCATGAATTACTACCAAAGATTTATTGCAGTAAAGGATTCACCAAGCTAAAAAAAAATTCAGTAGAGAAAGTTCAAAAAGAGAAAAGCAGAAGTTTATATTAATTGGGGTCAACGGGGAGCTGGACTTACAAAATATATGCGTAACACTTACGTGACACGTAATGTCAGCCACCAAAGTGGAAGCGTGGGTATCTCTCAATGGGACTCTGTAGACTCCAGGAGTAGCTTCAGGGCTTTACAGTCCATTATGATGTCTCCCACCGAGATATAATCGTGGTGATCTAACTAAACCCATGGAGTAGCTTCAGGGCTTTATGGCCCATTATGATGTCACCCACCAAGATGAAAGCATGGGGATTTCTCATTGGGACTCGCTAAATTCAGGGTGTAGCTTCAGGGCTTTACGGCCCGTTAAAATTTCACCCACCGAGATGGAATTGTCGGGATCTCTCATTGTAACTCTGTAGATTCCAGGGCGTAGCTTCAGGGCTTTAGCGCCCGTCATAATGTCACCCACTGAGATGGAATTGTGGGGATCAATCACTAGAGTCTGTTCATCCTGGGAGTAGCTTCACAGCTTTACAGCCCATCATGCTGTCTCCCACTGAGATGAAATTGTGGGAATCTCTCATTGGGACTCTGTATAAATCCAGGGAGTAGCTTCAGGGCTTTATGGCCCATCATAATGTCACCGCCTCGTTAGAACCGTGGGGGATTTCTCGCTGGGACTCTGAATCTAGGAAGTAGCTTCAGGGCTTTATGGTCCATGATAATTTTATCCACTGCAATGCAATTGTGGGGATCTCTCCCTGGGACTCACTAAATCCAGGGTGTAGCTTCAGGACTTTATGGCCCGTGATAATGTCACCCAGCTCGTTAGAACCGTGGGGATGTCTCATTGGGACTCACTAAATCCAGGGTGTAGCTTCAGGGCTTTATGGCCCATCATAATGTCACCCACCTCGTTAGAACCATGGGGATGTCTCATTGGGACTCACTAAATCCAGGGTGTAGCTTCAGGGCTTTATGGTCCATCAAAATGTCACACACCGAGCTGGAATTGTGGGGGATCTCTCATTAGAACTCTGTAGATTCAAGGAGTAGCTTCAGTGCTTTACAGCCCGTCATAATTTTACCCACTGCGATGCAATTGTGGGGATCTCTCATTGGGATTCTGTAGATCCTAGGAGTAGCTTGAGGGCTTTACAGCTCGTCATAATGCACCCACCAAGATGGAAACTTGGGATCTCTCATTGGGACTCTGTATAAATCCAGGGAGTAGCTTCAGGGCTTTATGGCCCATCATAATGTCACCCACCAAGATGGAAGTATGGGGATCTCTCATTGAAACTCACTAAATCCAGGCTGTAGCTTCAGGGCTTTATGGCCCATAATAATGTCACCCACCTCGTTGGAACTGTGAGGATATCTCAATGGGACTCTCTAAATCTAGGGAGTAGCTTCAGGGCTTTACAGCCCGTCATAATTTTACCCACTGCGATTTAATCATGGGGATCTCTCATTGGGACTCTGTAGATCCCAGGAGTAGCTTCGGGGCATTACAGCCCGTCATAATGTCACCCACCAAGATGGATGCATAGGAATCTCTCAGTGGGACTCATTAAATCCAGGGTGTAGCTTCAGGGCTTTACGGGCGTCAAAATTTCACCCACTGAGTATCACAACTCCTTTGGGCTGGTGACAGGTGCAGACCACTGGAGTGTGAATTGCAACAAGAGTTGTTTAGCGCACCACAAGGTTGTGGGCCTATGGTTGACTTCTGCTAATGAGTTCCGTCTGACACAGGGAGAGAGCCCCCTGGAGTACGGACACTGAAACACAGGGAGCTAGTGCATCGGTTCCCCCAGGGCGCGGAATCTAAGAGCCAGTGGGTGTTCACCAGAGCCTCTAGTGGTGAGGATGGGTTTGGCTGCAACTGGATCCAGGTCGTGGCCTCCGGGGTCCCCTAGCTCACGCTCGGGCTGGCTACAGGTGGAAGAGAGGAAGCAGCAGCACAGGAATAGCAAAGAATAGTCAGAAGAATAGCAAAGGGTCAAGGCTACAAGCAGACAGGAGAAACGGAGAACAAGCCGAAGATCGAGGTATCAGGCATGCAGGGATAGTCAGACAAGCCAAAGATCAGAACACGGATAAGGCTCAGAGCAAACAAAAGTGACAACCACAAACAAGCCAAACGATAAGACATAAATGTTTGCTGGTTACATGACACCGAGATGGAATTGTGGGGATCTCTCATTGGAACTCTGTAGATTCAGGGCTTTACGGCCCATCATAATGTAACCCACCGAGTTGGTTATCCTGGCGGTCTTTTATTGGAACTTTCTAAATCTAGGGCGTAGCTTCAGGGCTTTAGCGCCCACCATAATGTCACCCACTGAGATGGAATCGTGGGGATCAATCCCTAGACTCTGTTAATCTTAGGTGTAGCTTCAGGGCTTTACAGCCGTCATAATTTTACCCATTGCAATGGAATTGTGGGGATCTCTCATAGGGACCCTGTAGATCCTGGGAGTAGGTTTAGGGCTTTACAGCCCATCATGAAGTCACACACTGAGCTGGAATCATGGGGATCTCTCATTGGGATTCTGTATGATTCCAGGGAGTAGCTTCGGGGCTTTATGGCCCATCATAATGACACCCACCTTGTTAGAACCGTGGGGATCTCTCACTAGGACTTTCTAAATCTAGGGAGTAGCTTCAGGGCTTTACAGCCCGTCATAATGTCACCCACCAAGATGGAAGCGTGGGGATCTCTCATTGGGACTCACAAAATCCAGGGTGTAGCTTCAGAGCTTTATGCTCCTTCATAATGTCACCAATCTCTTTAGAACCATGGAGATCTCTCACTGGGACTCTCTAAATCTAGGGAGTAGCTTCAGGGCTTTATGGCCCATAATAATGTCACCCACCTCGTTGGAACTGTGGGGATATCTCAATGGGACTCTCTAAATCTAGGGAGTAGCTTCAGGGCTTTACAGCCCGTCATAATTTTACCCACTGCGATGGAATTGTTGGGATCTCTCATTGGGACTCTGTACATCCCAGAAATAGCTTCAGGGCTTTACAGCCCGTCATAATTTTACCCACTGTGATGAAATTGTGGGGATCTCTCATTGGCAGTCTGTATATCCTAGGAGTAGCTTCAGGGCTTTACAGCCCATCATGTCACCCACCAAGATGGAAGTGTGGGGATCTCTCATTGGCACTCTATATAAATCCAGGGAGTAGCTTCAGGGCTTTATCGCCCATCATAATTTCACCCATCTTGTTAGAACCGTGGGGATCTCTCTCTGGGACTCTCTAAATCTAGGGAGTAGCTTCAGGGCTTTAAAGCCCATCATAATATCACCCACCTCGTTAGAACCGTGGGGAACTCTCACTGGCACTCTCTAATTCTAGGGAGTAGCTTCAGGGCTTTACAGCCCATCATAATTTTACCCACTGCGATGGAATTGTTGGATCTCTCATTGGGACTCTGTAGATCCCAGGAGTAGCTTCCGGGCTTTACAGCCCGTCATAATGTCACCCACCAAGATGGAACCATGGGTATCTCTCATTGGGACTCTATATAAATCCAGGGAGTAGCTTCAGGGCTTTATGGCCCATTATAATGTCACCCACCAAGATGGAAGCGTGGGGATCTCTCATTGGGATTCCCTAAATTCAGGGTGTAGCTTCAGGGCTTTATGGCCCATCATAATGTCACCCACCTCTTTAAAACCGCGGGGATCGCTCACTGGGACTCTCTAAATCTAGAGAGTAGCTTCAGGGCTTTACAGCCCGTCATAATTTTACCCACTGCAATGGAATTGTGGGTATCTCTCATTGGGACTCTGTAGATCCCAGGACTTTACAGCCCATCATAATGTCACCCACCAAGATGGAAGCATGGGGATCTCTCATTGGGACTCTATATAAATCCAGGGAGTAGCTTCAGGGCTTTATGGCCCATCATAATGTCACCCACCTTGTTAGAACCGTGGGGATCTCTCACTGGGGGACTCTAAATCTAGGGAGTAGCTTCAGGGCTTTACAGCCTGTCATAATGTCACCCACCAAGATGGAAGCGTGGGGATCTCTCATTGGGACTCTATATAAATCCAGGGAGTAGCTTCAGGGCTTTATGGCCCATCATAATGTCACCCACCTTGTTAGAACCGTGGGGATCTCTCACTAGGGGACTCTAAATCTAGGGAGTAGCTTCAGGGCTTTACAGCCCGTCATAATGTCACCCACCAAGTTGGAAGTGTGGGGATCTCTCATTGGGACTCTATATAGATCCAAGGAGTAGCTTCAGGGCTTTATGACCCTTCATAATGTCACCCACCTCTTTAGAACCGTGGGGATCTCTCTTTTGAACTCTGTAGATTCCAGGAGTAGATTCAGGGCTTTATGGCCCGTCATAATGTCACCCACTGAGAATCAATCATGGGGGGGTCTGCCTGGATTTAAAGTTAATTGTGAACTTCATAAAATTGGTTGTCACAGAAATGATGTCTCCTTGGCTCCTATGTGGCTCTCCACTTCTCACTCATGAAGGAGAATCCTTTAAAGTACATGTGTTCCTCTGCTGGGATTGGTGGCTTCAGAGCCCATCATAAGGTCACCCACTGAGATGAAATTATTGGGATTCATGACTGGAACCTAGAAAGAGAAAACATTGATCAGCTTTATTCATTAATATGTAAAAGCTTTGGCATGCCATATTACTCCACGACTATAAGATGCATGATGGTGTAAAGTAACTTCAGTCTGCATTCCCAAAGGTGTCAGAAAAGAGCATGTCTGCCCCAGTCTGATATTTTTGCTTCAGTCGTTAAAGTATTCTTACCTCCCCAGCCTTTGATCTCCCCAGCCTCTGACCTCTCTGCAGCCTCTGATCCCCCCAGCCTCTGACCTCTCTGCAGCCTCTGATCTCCCCAGCCTCTGACCTCTGCAGCCTCTGACCTCCGTAGCCTTTAACCTCCCCAGCCTGTGACCTCTCCTGTCCCATCCCCCAGCCTGTGACCTCTCCTGTCCCATCCCCCAGCCTGTGACCTCTCCTGTCCCATCCCCCAGCCTGTGACCTCTCCTGTCTCATCCCCCAGCCTGTGACCTCTCCTTTCCCATCCCCCAGCCTGTGACCTCTCTTGTCCCATCCCCCAGCCTGTGACCTCTCTTGTCCCATCCCCCAGCCTGGGACCTCTCCTGTCCCTTCCCCCAGCCTGTGACCTCTCCTGTCCCATCCCCCAGCCTGTGACCACCTCCTGTACCACCCACCAGCCTGTGACCTCTCCTGTACCATCCACAGCCTATGACCACCTCCTGTATCATGTCCACAACCTTTAATCATCTCTTGTATTTTATCATGTCTGCAGCCTCTGGGGGGGAAGTCTGGAGAGGAGTCAAGAGTGGGAGTGCTGCTAGGATGGGGGTCATGGGAGAAGTCAGACGTGTTAGGGCCATGGAGAGGTGACTATAGGATAAAATCAGAGCCACCAAGCTGGATCCATCAGACCTGCATGGTGCACCTGAGAGGAGGTCAGTGACAGCGCTGGCAGGCCAGTCTGAGGGGGGGGTCACTGATGTAAGGGAGGAGTGAATACAATAATGTAAGGGGGCAATGATATAAAGGTTTCCCCCTTATATCAGTAACCCCCCTTACCTTAGTGTTTTCCTTCTGCGGAAGGTGTTCTCTGGTCACCAGAGTCCTCCCCACATTCCCAGAGTTCCCCTCTTTGCATCAGAGTCTGCAGGATTCCCCCTTACAGTGCAGGGGGAACTCTGCGAAGTCTGAAGTAAAGGGCAATGCTGCAGAGCCTGATGTAAGTGGGAACTCTGTAAAGGGGAATGCAGTGGATTCTGATATAAGGGTCCCCCCTTAGATCATGATCTGCAATGTTCCCCTTTATGTCAGAGTTCCCTTTCATTGTAAGGGGGATTCCTGCAGACTCTGATATATGGTGGAACTCTGTGCTGGCTGGGTTATTTTAACCTGACCTTCATGTAAATGGAAGAATATGGTTTTTGACGTCTGTTTACCCTAAAAACATTTCTAATAGCTTTAGCTACATGTTTATAGCTTTAATATTGATATTTGTACTGAAAACAGCCATTTTATAATACACTCTTCAAATGTGCTTTAACATGCATGGTTTTCCCTTTTGTTAACAAAAATAATGACGTTATGTGGTTGGGCTGGTATAAAAATGCTATGGGGCTGATATGAAATTATTTCCAGGGCTGGTTTTTATTCCCAGTCCGGCCCTGCTTCAGAGGCAGGCCATCACCTGTGGCTCCTGCTGACCTCTAGGCTTGTGGATCCTGCTGGGAGCTGGCCATGGCCTGTGGATCCTGCTGGGAGCTGGCCATGGCCTGTGGATCCTGCTGGGAGCTGGCCCTGGCCTCTGGGTCCTGCTGGGAGCTGGCCATGGCCTCTGGGTCCTGCTGGGAGCTGACCCACGGACCTGTGAATCCTGATGGGAGCTGGCCTGTGGGTCGGTGGTTCAATGGGCCACTTGCCTGGACTTTCCCCCCAGGCCTAAGGTTGCCAGCCCTCCCCTGGCAATGGCCCCAATTTCCCAAGAAATCTGGCCCTCCCAGCTGCAACACTAGAAGGGTGTTAGACGACCCCCGCATACCCAAAGGGGGAATTGGTTGTATACCTCAGACATGAAATATGAACAAAGCATATCCCTCTATAGTGTGTACTTGTCTAAATCCAGAGCACTGTGTCATTTCTGTCTGCTGCCTCTGCATAATTCACTTCTGACAAGTTTTCCTGACACCAAGAGAAAAAAGGTGATGGGAGGGATCACCGGCTGATTGACAGCCTTGACTCTGTTCCTGTGTGCTGTGTGAAGGGGGTGTGTCCCTTTCCTCCAATCCGCTTTCAGAGCTCTCCTCACCGAACTCTGCAGAGTGTAACTTAAGCTCTCAGATCCCCCCCCCTTTTTTTTTTAACTCTCCCAAGGCTTTAAATAGTTATTGACTTCCTGCATCTAGGTAGAAGTTAAAGCGGAGGTCCGAGGTCTAAAAAAAAATTTAAAAGTCAGCAGCTACACATACAGTAGCTGCTGACTTTTAATATTAGGACACTTACCTGTCCTGGAGTCCAGCGATGTCGGCACCCGCCGCCGATCTTCGGATCAGGGGACGGGTGCAGCCGCCTCCATCGCGGGTAAGGGAACCCGGATGTGTAAGCAGTACAGCTTCACGCCGGGCACCTTACTACGCATGCCCGAGGCTCTGCCGCGCTCTGCTACTGGCCAGGCGGCCAGAAACAGAGCGAGCAGGGAGGAGGGAGCCAGGCTGCTGACGTCAGCGGCCGCGTCCGCCGGCCAGAGCTCCCGGATGTGTGGAAAAGGACACCTGTCTAAAGACAGGTGTCCTCTTCCCCCTCCCCCCCGAAAGGTGCCAAATGTGACACCTGAGGGGGGGAGGAATCCAACCAGCGGAAGTTCCACTTTAGGGTGGAACTCCGCTTTAAAGTGGAATTCCTTATTTCTTATTCTGGTCACATAATCCGCTCCCTTCCCTCAGCTAGCAGCAGCTTCAAGGGAGAGAAGGGACCACGGACAAGGGATGGCCCATAATAAGCCTATGACGTCACCGCTCAGGCCCCATTGTTGACACGCTCTCTCCGGACCGGAGTCGCCTGCGAATAGGCAAGTATATGCATCTTTCTTCCACAGGGTATATAGTATAGGTGTTCGGAGGGGGGAGGGGACAGTTTTAAGGCTAGTTAAATGGATCCTGGAATTCTACTGTAATGGTACTTTATGGTTACAATAAGCTTGAGTGGGCTTGTGTAGGGTTGTTACTTATTAATCAAATAATATTCATGAGAAGCCTCGCTTTTTTAGAGATAAAAAGGAATATTATCAATGATCAAATGATGTCTTTAACTCCTTCTCGCCAACAGTATGCAGATATGTGGCCTCACTGAAGTGGATCTTTAACCGTGAGGCCGTATATCTGCATAGCTTTGTGCTGGGAGTGTGTCGTGCCACACCGCGCAGTCCCGGTGTGGCACGACAAGCTCCCAGTGACCCGAGACTCCCGTTTCCCAGTCACCTGATCGCTGTGATATCCTCTGATTGGCTATCACAATGATCAGTCAATGTGAGCCCACCCCTGTGTTTACTTCTCTTCTGAATGGAGAGGAAGATGCAGTTTATCATTTTCTCCTTGCCGGAGAGAAAAATGTAAGCAAACTAATGTGTGTAAAAAAAAAAAAAGAAATTTAAAAAATAAAGAAAAAAATGGCTAGATTAAAGTGGAAGTTTAGGCAAAATCTAACTCTAATCCTACTCTCTACTCTACATTCTGCAGCCACTCTCTTCTAGGGTCGTAGCTCGGCGACCTGGGGTCACAGAGACTTGGTAGGTAGCTGAAGTCCTACCACATGACTGGTAAACATGTGGGGCTCCTATGACCTATGGTTCCGGAGATGTGGGGGCTCCTTGCGTGGCCTGTCAGAAGCTACATACAGAGTGGCCAGTTTAAATAGAAGCTGACACACTGTGTTTGCAGCAGGCTGAGAGGATGAGCTCACAGTGCCTCTCCTCACTAATTGTCAGAGGCACTGAGCTCAATGGACAGCTTGGAGCCTTATCCAATGGTAAAGCACCATTGGCCCAAACTGTCCAATAAAAATGCTGCAGTGGAGGCACACCTCACTGCAGTGTCATAGAAGGGGGCATGTATCTAGACAAATTCTCCCTTCCAGCCCAGTCCTCTTAACTACAAGGAAAAAACAAGTTTATGTGTATAAGATTTACCCACAATCCCATGTTTTTCTCACACAGTTAAGAGGGAGAATGAGAATCTGTCGCTGCTGAAAAGGCACAAGCTAAATCATATATATATGAGCCAGAGGTGGTGGAACTGAGTTCCACCAAGTTCCAGCTGAAAAAAGCCCTGTGTGTCACGAGGGTAGGAGTTTTGATGCGGATTACAAAGAGTTCCAAGAGTGCCCCCGGAGGAGTCTCACTTTTAAACCAGAGCGCTGCCACCTCTCTAATTTCATGTGAACATATCCTCTGCCCGCCACTGGGGCACTATCAAGAGTTCACTCTGGGATCCCCATATTGGGCACGTTAAGCCCTGCCCACAAGTAGTAGATGCTTCAGGCTGTTCAAAGCTGCATGTGTGCATGCTGAGCTCAGCTAGTGAAGGAGAGAGCTCACTGTGCAGGCAAGCAGTTTTAAATTACTCAGAGCAGCCTCTACTGTGCTCAGTCAGGGCAGAGGATGGTGCACTGTGCATGCACGTGGTTTGAATGGCCCAGAGTGGTCGCTAGGGGGGCGCACAATTGCAATATCCAGCTAATCCTGCTAACTACAGGATGGACGGGGATCATCTGTACGTGTAATTGAAGAACATGCCCTATTTAAAGCAGGAGTAGTTCTGGAATGTACTTATCAAAGGTTATAGAATTGCACAGAGTGATTTTTGCAAAATCTTGCGGAAGATGAACTTACACTTTAAGATTCATCTCCAGGGAATGAAATAATGCCCCCTTACATTGGGGGCCGCCCCCGCATTGGAAGAGTTTCATGCTTGTTTAGGTCTAGGGGGTGCAAAAATCTGTTTTATTTACCCTGATCCTCCACTCCCCTGGTAGTCAGCACTTTCCTCTACTTGCCTACGCTCTGGCAGTGGACTCTCCCTCTATGCACTCAAGTTCAGTGCAAGGCTATGGGCTTTGCATTGGACTTGATGACATCAGAGGACCTGTGAAACAAAATAAAATTTAAACCGCGCTACCACATATTAAACTGAATAATCTACTGGTGTGTGAGGTTCAATGACCCCCTGATGACGTCAGCACGTATGCAGACGAAACGCAGTGTAGGGTGATTGTTGATTCCGGTACGTCACTTACACTCTTTGTAACGCAGGTGGACCGCAATCAGCATCCCCTGCAAAATTGTGTACTTCACCATTCTTGCCCCCACTATTTTTCTCTCCATTTGGATTCCATTCCTGGGAGTCATCCGCTGTCCATCATCTGCTGAGTTCTGCGCCCTTGTTGGAGGAGAGCATCTACATAGAGACCACCTATGGCAAAGAAGCAAATTTGATTTCTGTAATGGGAATCATATCCATCTGGTGAGTAGGGTGTGCCACTGGGTGCCTGGTGAAGGCAGTTGTTCCATCTGCTCTATTGGATTCGGTTTCTAGAGGACCATTATATGGGACGTTTTGAATTTACACCATTTTCATTCAGATCCTCTGTATTTTCAAGTTGATAACAGCTGGATTAGAACGCCCTCTGGACTCAAGATATTTCTTTGCACAAAGTTTTTTGCATGTTTTGCACTTTTGCATCATCACTATTGATCATGATGAATGGACATTATCACTAATGTTTTGCACTTTATAATATCCAGCACTGCACTAATTGTATATTATTGATGAATGGAGAATATATATGCTGTGGTAGCACAGCGTATATATATTTTTTTCACATGTCGTGGATTCTGATGCATATTTATTTGTATTAATTTTTTATATGCACTTATACCATTTAGCACTGTTTGACAGATTCCTATTAGCAACTCACTAATCAAGTGACAACAATTCAGGTTTAGTGTATTTAGTTACATAAATTGCACCAATCGAACCACACACACCAGTAGATTATTCAATTTAATATGTGGTAGCGCGGTTTAAATTTTATTTTGTTTTAGCAATTCAAAACGCATAGGAAGCTTCAAAACCTCTCCTGGAGTCTCCTAATCTGGTAAGTATGATCAATAGTGTCCCAATATGAAAGGATCACTTAGTAATCACCACAGCCCAGATAGCCATCATACAGGGAAAAGGACTTACATAGTGTCAATACCGCTAGTACATATTTATTAGCAAAACCACAGAAGGCACTTGTGACAGACCCAACCAGGGCAGGGGCTTTTGGAGAGGACTAGGGGCAAGCCTCCTACCCACTGATTATGGCCCAAGGAGAGAGCAGATCATTCTCCAGTATTGGACAATAACGTAATGGGCACTGAGAGCGAGACTTGGATTACTTCAATGAATAAGGACAATAAAGCTTCCCTTCTGGAATGGATGGAAAGGTATAATATTAATCTTGTAAAGCTTAATGGTCAGAGGCAATATGGTGGCCCCCTTGCAGACTGCAGAGGGGCTCCTTCACTTGGGGCAGGAATATTTATCAACAATATCCCTCAAGAGCTCTATTAATTTCACCTTTAAAGACTACTGGAACATTTTATGAGTTTGTCTCACATTGGTGGCCCGTCCATAAGGGGTGCAGGGGTGCCATCCCCTTAATCCATGCGCCCAGCCAATAATCTACATGCAGGGTGCCAGACACATGGATTTCAATGGTCTTTTTTTTAAAGTAGCACATGATTAGAGTCTGAGGCTCTAATTGGCTTCAAAAGAGGCTGGGCTCGGGGCACAGAGCCCTGCGCCCTGAGCCCATCCAGTTGTGTGACAATAGCGAATTAATATTCACTATTGTCTTCCTGATTCTCTTCCTGGCCAATCAGGAAGCAAGTCTTAGGACGCCCGGCCAATTGGGTCCCAGTCCTGTTCAGTATAAGAAGCAATGGCCCCAGCTCTTCTCAAGCTTCTCAAGCTGGAGTGAGGAGCAGCAGCCCTACCCTGGGGGGGGGGGGGATTCGCTGCCTTCCCATCCATCTCCATTGCGGGCGGTGGAGTGGGGGGGATCTCCGCCTTCCCATCCATCTCCTGGGAGGGGCTAGTTTGCACTCCCCCCCCAAATATTTAGCACCAGCCACCACTGTTGTCTCATAGACTGCTGTAGACTGCTGCCGGCCAGTCTGAGGTCGGATCACTGTTTGTTATGTGTGTCTCTCCCATTGTGTGCCTCCTAGGTGTGAATTGCCATTGTTAGTTGAGTCACCTATTGTTTCTGTCTGTCGGGTAATTTGGCTAACTCTTGGAAGTTCCCACATGATGGGATTAGTCTGGTGTCAACTCTACCTCGTTATTTAATCAGCGTGTGATGTGTTGGGTAAATGCTTGGTTTTATTGCTTATGTGGTGGCTGATTTACTTTTAAAGTGTATAAAACCTGTAGTTCTGTTCAAAAAGGTAATTCCTTTGGTTCTACCTCAACATCTTGTCTGTGTAAGATGCTTGGGATAAATGGGCTGGTATTAGCTCTCGGTCTGCTGAAAAGGATTGGAGAGCAGGAGGCACTGATTAGCGGAAACATTTAAGCTGGGTGCCATACGTTCTGTCACACTACTCACATTACATGGCCTCACTGACAGCTGGCATCGGTGGGCGTGATGACATCACTGGTTTGTGGTCCCGCCCAACGCATTTTGAGTTATATCGCGCCGTCAGGAGAACAGGAGCCAACCTTGCTCCTGTTCCTCTGGTGACTCGCTGTGAGAACAACTGACAATTTCTTGTGAGAAAGAACTAGCTTCATTTTCGCAATATTTTATATCATATTTGTTTTTTTGAAATACAGTACTCAAAAAGGGATTACACCCCTCGCATTTTTGTAAATATTTTATTATATCTTTTCATGTGACAACACTGATGAAATTACACTTTTCTACAATGTAAAGTAGTGAGTGTACAGCTTGTATAATAGTGTAAATGTGCTGTCCTCTCAAAATAACCCAACACACAGCCATTAATGTCTAAATTGCTGGCCACAAAAGTAAGTGGAAATGTCCAAATTGCTACTGGAGTCCTCTTCCACTCCTCCATGACGACATCACAGAGCTGGTGGATGTTAGAGACTCTCACCTTCCGTTTGAGGATGCCTCACAGATGCTCAATAGAGTTTAGGTCAGGAGACAAGCTTGGTCAGTCCATCACCCTTACCCTCAGCTTCTTTAGCAAGGCAGTGGTCATCTTGGAGGTGTGTTTGGGGTCATTATCATGTTGGAATACTGCCCATGGCCCAGTCTCCGAAGGGAGGGGATCATGCTCTGCTTCAGTATGTCACAGTACATGTTGGCATACATGGTTCCCTCAATGAACTGTAGCTCCCCAGTGGCGGTAGCACTCATGCAGCCCCAGACCATGACACTCCCACCACCATGCTTGACTGTAGGCAAGACACACTTGTCTTTGTACTCCTCACCTGGTTGCCGCCACACACACTTGACACCATCTAAACCAAATAAGTTTATCTTGGTCTCATCAGACCACAGGACATGTTTGCAGAAATCCATGTCCTTAGTCTGCTTGTATTCAGCAAACTGTTTGCGGGCTTTCTTGTGCATCATCTTTAGAAGGGGCATCCTTCTAGGTCAACAGCCATGCAGACCATTTTGATGCAGTGTGCGGCATATGGTCTGAGCACTGACAGGTTGACCCTCCCCCCACCCCTTCAACCTCTGCAGCAATGGTGGGAGCACTTAAATGTCTGTTTCCCAGAGACAACCTCTGGATATGACGCTGAGCATGTACACTCCACTTATTTGGTCGACCATGGCGAGGCCTGTTCTGAGTGCAACCTATCCTGTTAAAATGCTTTATGGTCTTGGCCACCATGCTGCAGCTCAATTTCAGGGTTTTGGTAATCTTCTTATAGCCTAGGCCATCTTTATGTAGAGCACCAATCAGATCCTGAGAGAGTTCTTTGCCATGAGGTGCCATGTTGAACTTCCAATGACCAGTATGAGAGAGTGAACACCAAATTTAACACACCTGCTCCCCATTCACACCTGAGACCTTGTAACACTAATGAGTCACATGACACCCAGGAGGGAAAGTGGCTAATTTGGGCATTTTCACTTAGGGGTGTATTCACTTTTGTTGCCAGCGGTTTAGACATTAATGGCTGTGTGTTGAGTGATTTTGAGGGGCCAGCAAATTTACACGGTTATACAAGCTGCCTATTTTTTTATGATTATTTTTTTCAAAGGTGGTTTATTTAATGTGTACACACAAAGCACTGATAATCATGTTGAGTTTATCATAAGAGCCGCACTTATACTATGTGTATACAATATGTCTACATCATTTTCAATATTTGGGTAGCGTATAGTTGCAGCTCTTGTGTTTCTTTATTACACTTTAGCACAGATACACTTTTTGATTTTTCAAGTCCTATTCACACATAATTTTTTTCTACATTTTCTATCCTTTGACTTTCCTTATCAGTACAGTTGTAGGGAACTGCAGTGTGCTGCAGCAGCAGTGAACACTCAGAGTACAGTTGTGGAAATAGAATTTGTATTAAAATTCAAGTTCACAATTCACAACAAGCCAGGAGGGAAGACACCCGACTGGGAATACTCACAGGATGTAACAGCAATGTGTAGCAGAGCAGGTCTCGGATGTGCCTAAAGTGTCTGTCTTAAGGGGTGGAATGCAGCCTGGCTGGTCCACGCCCAAATGGGGAGGCTTCCAGCAATGATGGTGTGTCCCTATCTTTTCTCTACTCATCTGGAACCTCTCCCTGCCTCTATTCACTGTCCCTGGCAGACGGGTGTCCTGTTCCTAAACTACCCCCACTCGAGATGCATGCCAAGCCCGGGAGACAGGGTCCTAAATTATTATTATTATACAGGATTTATATAGCGCCAACAGTTTGCATAGCTCTTTACAATGTTAGGGCAGACAGTACAGTTACAATTAAGTTTAATACAGGAGGGCCCTGCTCATTAGAGCTTAGTCTCTGCCTGACCCAAGATGGCCACCAGAGTCACCTGGGGTGGCAGCATTCAACCAGATAGCTTCCCCAGTGACTCAGAAAAATATAGAGGAGCCATGTTCCTCCTGACTTCCTCTCCCTCTGCAATGTCACTGTGGTTGAGCACCACCTGCAGTTTAGAAAGTAGGCTGCACCTGCCTACACCGTTGAAAATGATCATTAATTTGACCCCATTACTATTAGGAAATCTGAAAAAGATGGAAATTCTACTGGTGTATGGCCAGTTTTACCACAAATTCTCCAAGAGGTGACATACTGTGGACCTCAAAAGTCCAGGAGCCAAATCATTTTTGGAACAGGCTTGGATATTACAAAAGAAATGCGTAAAACCGCTGAAGGTTAATGGACTTTGAAATTATGATTGCTTTGTTTTTGTAGATGCAGAATAATGACATTTTCTTACGCAAACACTATGGTGAGTCATTGTCTAAAAGAGGCCCTATGCGTAAAGAAAACATTATAGGTTCGGACAAGGTTTTTACTAAACCGAGGACCTGAAAACTCCAGGTGTCATACAGTGGAGAACCTCTTAAACACCATTTTGACCGGTATGTGGTCATCTTAAAGGTAGAAAAAGTCTAAAGGATTATCATTACCCCAGTTTAATTACTAGTAAAAGTTGCCACATCCGTCCACGTCGGATGAAAGATTTGACGTCCACCACGAGTTGGTGTCACTGTAACGTCTCCCTCTCCTTCAGTCCTCCTTGTACCGAGGAGATATAAAAAGACTCAGTGACCCCTTCGATAGAC
>BLSH010314447.1:563984-574249 GCA_018402905.1 Glandirana rugosa | reverse complement strand
CGCTGAAGGTTAATGGACTTTGAAATTATGATTGCTTTGTTTTTGTAGATGCAGAATAATGACATTTTCTTACGCAAACACTATGGTGAGTCATTGTCTAAAAGAGGCCCTTAAAGGTTAATGATGGCAGAGTCCACTTTTGCCTTTTCTTTAATCCACTGTTTATATAAAGGAGACATGTGACCCGCACATTAAATTTACGAACAGATGCATTCTATAAACAATCATTTGCAACACTGTCATGTGCTACAATTACATACTACCCCAAAATATTGCTCCTGTCACGGCCCAGAAATAATGTTCCAATCTTAGCTATACGTGTCTACATTGTTTGGGTAGAAGCTAAGCAACTTACAAATATGGAGAAAAGTTAAATAAAAAGCAGCTAATTAGTCGTAGGAGTTGAGCACAGAGTACAAGCGCTGTAACATTGCTAATCTCTTGCTGCCTCAGTGTCCTGAAGTTGCCATCCTCTAGGATAGAGTTGAACAAACTTCATTTTCAGGGTCAAACATGGATCCTGAGGGCTGTGTCTAAAGCAGAACAAGCGCACAAATTTTTATATAAAATGATTGTAAACGATCACCTTGTAAAACAACCCATTCAGTTTAAAATAGAAATGAAAGGCAAAACATTTTTGTATGGATATAAAAAAAAATTATAAATACTTTTTTCCCTTATTTGTTACAAATGATCACATTCCCTCTGTTCTCAGCTGCATAAGAGCTGGGGGAGGAGAAGCAGCAGTACACTGATCTTCCTAGTGATTTGCTGTGCAGGGGATGTGTGTCAGGACAAGTCTGATCATTGGAGGAGAGCAGGCTGAGTCCCCAGCATAGCTAGAGAACTGACCACCGCTGATATACGTTGGCCTTTTGACGTTAAATACCATTGTTATGGCAGCAGATAGCTGCCATAACCCCACTATTTTATATAATGGCGGGCAGTCCGCTTTGAGATAAAAGTGGTCTCGGCGGCAGATTCGCAGCAAGATCACTTTTATCTGTTCCCCCTCCCGCCTTGTCCCGGTCGTCTCCGCCGCTTACCGGATCCATCGGTAGCGGCAGAGTTGATCCGATCCTATCCTCTGTTTGGCAGGAAGTCGAGTGAGGGCAAGACAGCCCTTGGAAAACCAGAGCAACGTCAAATGTCACTTCCGCCTTCCGGCCTTAAAGGGACAATTTAAAAAAAAAAAAATACTTTTTTTTCTTTTGCTTTTAAATGTAAATATGAGATCTGAGGTCTTTTTGACCCCAGATCTCACATTAACCACTTCAGTCCCGGAAGGATTCCCCACTTTAGGACCAGAGCAGTTTTTGTGATTCGGCACTGCTCCGCTTTAACTGACAATTGCACGGTCGTGTGACGTTGTACCCAAACAAACTTTGCGTCCTTTTTTCCCCACAAATAGAGCTTTCTTTTGGTGGTATTTGATCCCCTCTGTGTCATTTCTGATCACCGCTATAAACAAAAGAGCGACAATTTTGCAAAAAAAAAATATACATTTCTTATTTTTTGCTATAATACATATCCAAAAAAATATAACATTTTTTTTTTCAGTTTTGGCTGATTTTATATTCCTCATATTTTTGGTACAAAATAACGCAATCAGCGATTGATTGTTTTGCACAAAAGTTGCCGCCTTTACAAATGACGAGAATTCATTTATGGGGTGTTGTGGTTCTTTTTTTTTTTTTTTTTACTAGTAATGGCGGCGATCTGCGATTTTTATTGGGGATGTGATGTTGCAGCGGACATGTCGTACCATGTTGACACTTTTTTTTTGGGACCATTGGCATTTATACAGCGACCAATGCTATGAAAATGCATTGATTACTGTGTAAATGTCACTGGCAGTGAAGGGGTTAAGCTGCAGGGGGCGATCTATGGGTTAACTGTGTTCCTTCAGTGTGTTTTAACTGTATGGGGGCTGGGCTGGCAGGGGGAGGGGAGTGATCGCGTCTCCTATATACAGGAAGCCTGTGATCATATCCCTTCCCCTCTGTCAGAACTGAGATCCGTGTTTACATACACGGACCTCCGTTCTCTCACTGTGGGGGAAGCAATCGTGGGTAGGCGGCGGAGATCAAGTCCGCCCTACCCGCACCCTGACCCCCCCCCCCCCCCCGGAGCACAGTGAGTGTGAGATCCACAGTGCGCAATCTCGCAGCCACTGCCTGACGGCGGTTTGCGATAACAAACCAAGTTACTGCTGTCAACTGGTTAAAGAGGTCCTGTCATGCTTTTTTCTATAACAAGGGATGTTTACATTCCTTGTAATAGGAATAAAAGTGATCCAATTTTTAAAAAAAAAAAACGGAAAATAAGAAAAAAAAAAATTTAAAACGCCCCGTCCCTCCGAGTTCACTCGCAGAAATGAACGCATATATAAGTCGCATCCACATATGAAAATGGTGGTCAAACCATACATGTGAGGTATCACCATGATCGCTAGAACGAGAGAAATTATTCTAGCATTAGACCTCCTCTGTATCTCAAAACTGGTAACCTATAGAAAGTTTTAAACGTCACCTATGGAGATTTTTGAATGCCAAAGTTTGTTGCCATTCCATGAGCCGGCGCAATTTTGACGCATGACATATTGAGCATCAATTTACTCAGCATAACTTTATCTTTCACAATATAGAAAAATCGGGCTAACTTTACTGTTTTCTTATTTCTTAATTCAAAAAAGTGTATTTTTCCAAAAAAAAAAAATTACATTTGTAAGACCGCTACGCAAATACGGTGTGACATAAAGTATTGCAACGGCCGCCATTTTATTCTCTAGGGTGTCTGAAAAAAAAATATAATGTTTGGGGGTTCTAAGTAGTTTTCTAGCAACAAACAGATTGTAAACAACAAGTGTCAAAAATAGGCTTGGTTCTTAAGTGGTTAATAGGAAAGCAGAGAGACTGGCAGGAACACCAGGAATTTCACACAAAGAAAGCAATACAAAGAGAACAGGATACTTTCTCATACAAATACATGGTACACAGGCATATATCAGTAATATGAGCCTACTAACCTCTTGGGCGGAGCGCACGCAAATATTCGGCCTCTTGGCAGGCAGGCGTTGGGGCCGAGCAGGCGCATATATGCATGCAAATAGAGCTGTGACGAGAGCGCATGCCCTATACGCTCCCATCACAGTTACCAGTGGCTAACGAAAAGCTCACTTCTTATGATTGGGACCACCGTAATTGGCTGTCATGGCGGTCACATGACCATAAGCCCCATCCCGCCTCCCAGCATTCTAAATCCCTTAAAGGGCCGGCTCCAAGGGGTTAAAGCAGTACTAAACCCAAAATCAGACATTTAGTATGTATATTGTAGCTTACCAATTCTTAGATGTGATGGCTGCATTATTTTCATTTTTTTAGGCTTTCTTTCTTCTACTTTCAACTGGTGATTCAGCCAGCAAGTCTGTTGTTTTTCACAAGCTCTCCAGCAGAATGTATCAGATTACATGGATGAGACAAACTATTTACCACTGACAGGGGTGCTTATAATAATCAGCTTTTATTTATTCATGAAAAACCTTTATCCAAAAGGTCAAAAAAAACTTTGCTGTAACTGATTATAAAGTGAGTTGGAGTTTGGCTTCAATTTGTGAGTATATCTAAATCTGCTTGTCCGGGGCTCAAAATTTTAAGTCCTGAGCTACTAGCCTGGCCTTAGGGATTACTCGCCAACAGTTGCCCCACCCAACCCCTACCCTGCCCCTCATAAATTATCTCATGAAATGACACTTAAACTTTATTTTTGTAATTTAATTCTGAATAAATAATTTAACAAAAACTTTATCAGTGCCCATCAGTGCAGCCTCATCTATGCCCAACAATGCAGCCTACCTGTGTCCATCAATGCCACTTCGCCTGTGCCCAACAATGCAACCTACCTGTGTCCATCAATGCCGCTTCACCTGTGCCCAACAATGCAACCTACCTGTGTCCATCAATGCCACTTCACCTGTGCCCAACAATGCAACCTACCTGTGTCCATCAATGTCGCTTCACATGTGCCCAACAATGCAGCCTACCTGTGCCCAACAGTGCAGCCTACCTGTGCCCATCAAAGCAAACTACCTGTGCAGGGGAAGAGAGAGGAGAAGAGGATCGCTGGCCGGATCATCAGATCGCTGAGGAACAACGCTGTAACAGCTTTCATTTGTATTGCCGAGTGTTCCCACCGCTCACCATCACATACAGCCCCGCCTCCTGGCCCAGGTACTTTGATACACGTCACACATCCTGGCATTAGATGGGTGATCTGTCTGTCAAAGTACCCAGGCCAGGAGGGCGGGGCTGTGTATGACAGTGAGTGGGGAGAACACTCTGCAAGTCTAAGAAAGCTGTTAAAGCAGTGTTCTTCAGCGTTCTGATGATCTGGCCGCCTGCTCTCGTCTCTCTTCCCTGGGGCGATCGCTGGGAGAATGGCTCCCATTCAACCCTGCCTGCCAGCAGTGCTCGCTCCCCCCCCCCCCCCCCCTTGCTCGGAGGCAGCCCACACTCGCCAGCCCTCATTTTCCAATGCGAGTAGAAAATTTGGGGGCTGTGCTAGTCCATCCAACACTCCCCTCCTCCCAGACTGACAATGCTGCTTGCTGCTGTGCCCCCTATGCTCCTTCATCCAGAATGGGGGTACTTGAATACAGGAGGTGTGTTACTGGCCAGATCACAAGGTGAAAACAGAGGGAAAAAGCCCAATAAAAGAAAACTGATGCAAACACCACATTTAATAATTGATAAGCTGCAATATATATTACATTTTTAGTTTTGGGTTTAATACTGCTTTAAATATATTCCTCTTTTGGCATAAAGAAAATAAACTCTACGGTATGTGCACCAAATGTCTTTGCAAACCTAAATATTACCTTTCAAAACTAGTGATGATATCATCACTGTGCTGTACAAAGCCTGTGCAGAGAGCAGAGCTGTGGGAGGGACCCAGAAAGCTCACCCGGTACAGAAAACTACAGGAGGGGGCGGAGACAAGACCAGTCCCCCTGCACAAGGAGAGAGGGCAGCAGTGAGCGGTCTTTATTACAGGAAGGAAAAGCCTCACACTGGATTACTGCACAGATCTGGAAGAAATACACAAAGCACACTGAGATTCAAGTTAGAATACACATGACTATTGTATTAAGGCAATATTTCCTATCCCAACAATATGCTATGGGTAACATTCTATACTATCAAATTGAAACACCAGCCAGAGAGAATTTTTTAAATATCGTTTTAATGAAATAAAACAAAGAACAGTGCAATTGTGAATTAAAGGGGGTTTAGGGGCTCGTTCACACAGCAGGGGAGTTAAGCTGTGGTTTTACTGCCCACCTAAACAAGGACATGCAGCCAGTCAGGACTGTACAGAAAACATCATGGCTTAAGCAAAAATGTAACCCCCTGTTCTGTTTGGTGGGCAGCACTGCTGCTGAACTTGATCTATTCAAGTTTATAGGGCAGTGAGGCAACACAGTTGCGGAGCCGTGGTTTTGCCCTTTTTGAGAGTTCAAACAGCCAGTGAGGAGGTATATTGTTACCTCCCAGCCACCTGTCAACCGCCCTCTGAAATGCGTTCCATCATGGCTTTTCTGAAGGACATTAAGGGCTGCTGCACATCTGAACGAGCCCTACTCGGGAAAAGTACTCTGGGTGTTCCTGGATCTTGATTCCTGTGCAGAGTCAGGTTCAATTCAGAGCAGTCCGATCTGGTGGGTCACTGGCTCTCATGAATGACTCTCAGCATTCGTGCGTGGTTCTGATGCAGACTTGAAATCTGTAAGCTGCCAATTGCACCAGCTTTTTATAGAACATCTAGAGCACATGTGCAAACACACAAGGCCCATGGACCAAATCCTCCAGGCCACTTCATGTGGCCCTCCTCTGCAGCTGTGGCACGCCCCTTGTCTCCACCTCCACCTTGTCTCTGCAGTCGGCAGCAGAGAGGAGGACAGAACTCTTGCAGCAGATCCAGTGCTTCTCCGTGCAACTGCAGAGAGGCTAGTCTCTACCCCCACCATCTCAGCAGTTTGCAGCAGAGAATAAGACAGAGCTCCTCCTACAGGTCATGTGCCTCTCTGAGCACCCCCTCGTCTCTGTCTCCCCTGGTCCCAGCATTCAGTAGACTCCAACCCTCCTCCGGTCCTCCTCCAGACCGTATATTTTCTGCTTCCCGGCTCTACACCTAGCTTATTCCTGGCTGTAGCAGCACAAAAGGGGTGCACTGTGATATAAGAGAGGGTGGAGGACGCTTGACTTCTGATGGTGGGGTGGGCTCTCTTGACACCTGGGGGTGTTCAGGACATCTGCTTATAATTATTATGAGAATAATACAATTCTATGACAGTTGAAAGGAGGATTGCACACGGGTGGTACCATTCACAAGATGCTTTGAAGACTGCTCAGACAGAACACCATGGCAGAACTATGTCCTGTCGGAGCAGTGTCCAATTGCTTCTTGATACCAGCTATGTGTGACTCTCTTTTTCAGACTTGCTCAATCTGAATAGTAGCGAAGTGCAAATGTATGCATAAGGCCCCTTTCACACTTGTGCAACCCAATTTTACCGCAATTTTTTTAAAGCGATTTGGGATCAGTATGACTTTGGTCTGACTTTGTTGCAACTTTGGCTCAATGAAAACATATTACAAAGTCGTACAGAAATGGCATCTATATTATTGAGGTGTGATTTGCATGAGACTTTGAGGGTTTAACATTGAAGTCTATGGACCTCAAGTTGCATCAAATTTGGACCAAAGTAATGCAGGGACTACTTTGAAGTCGGCGTGACTTGAAAGTCATACAGATATGAACGGTACTCATTGGAAATAATGGGGAACGACTTGTCATGAGACTTTACAGTTCCAAATCGCAGGACAACTCGCACAAGTGTGAAAGGAGTCTAAACAATATGTACAATATCATATATAAATATTTCTAAAAGTTCATGTCTCCAAGCTTCATAAATGGATATTCAATGGGGAAACCAGAAGACTTCAGTCACTGTGAAGATGTGCATTCAAAACTGACATGCAAGTGCCCAAAACGGAGTGCGACACCTCCACAGATAAAGTTGGCCGCTTACCTCATCTGTATGACCCCAAACAATAGGAAAGTCAATAAGCGTTTTTTCCAGTACAAGCGCTCCAAATACATGTATCCATGGCCGCGGGTGATGTCATACGTAACTCCACCCCTGTACGCGTTACGTCCTGGGCAGGATGTGTATTTGGAGCACTCGTTACTTGCACTTGGCACAAGTGCTGGACTGGTATATTTTTATGTTTTTACGGTATAAAAGACACTTTTTTACCAGAGTTCACTATATGTTGTTTTGCTTGCTTTCTATATCTACTACGGAGGAACTTACATCTCTCAGGCAGTGAGTGGGGATCGGGAGATCCAGGCTTCCTTATTGGAAAAAGTGCTTAATGACCGTCCTATTGTTAGGGGTTATACATGAGGTGAGCAGGCCAACGTTATCTGTGGTGGAGGTGTCGCACTCCGTTTTGGGCACTTGCATGTCAGTTTTGAATGCACATCTTCACAGTCGCTGGAGTCTTCTGTTTTCCCCATTGAATATCCATTTATGAAGCTTGGAGACATGAACTTTTATTGATATATATATATATATAATATTGTACATGCATTATTTTGCGCTGTGCTGCTATTCGGATTGTACATGTTTAAAAGGTGTTGTGTATTGACCTTTTTAGCTGCATGTTACTTATTTAGTTATCTAGGTTGTTTGCGCTGACGAATTATTATATATATAATTGCATCATCTGCTACAGGAGTATGAGTGGGCTCTGTGCCAGTCTGCACCTGCCCTTCACAGCTTAAGTCTTAAGTTATTACTAAACCCAGTCATAAACGAATGCAGAGGCAATTATTTAATATGATAAAGATTAGATATATTATCATAGTCTTACAGACACAACCGGCCCTTTGAGGACAACCATAATGCTGAAGAGGCCCGCAATGAAATTGAGTTTGACACTCCTGATCTAGAGAGTGTCACTGAGTCAGCCCCACCTAATCAAGAGAGTGTAGGGGTGTAATATAGGAGTTCTGAAACATTTATGATATTTCAGTGGGCACTCCCTCAAAGCCAGTTTTGGTGACTATATCAATATTTCCAATGGTTTTGCACAGAGTGGCCATCCTCTCCTAGTGTCCCCTGCTGGCCTTCTCGGCTCCTACCTTCAGAGTGCTCCCGTAGCAAGCTGCTTGCTATGGGGGCACTTGTGCGGGCTCGATCCCGAGCCGGGCTGCATGCATCTATTGACAAACACAGGGTGCCTTGGCCCTGCCCCCCAATCCCGCCTCACTATATTTGATAGACACCAGCAAGAGCCAATGGCCCCCACTGCTGCCCCTATGTCCAGTGAGGAGAGCGACAGAGGAGAGAGACACTTCTCTGCTACACAGAGCGAGAGGTAAGTATTGGGGGGGGGGGGTTGGGGTGAGGAGTTGAAAACTTACCTTAATGCAAATAATGCATATGCAGTAAAGCATGCTTGTTATACTCACTGTGGAACCTAAGGAGTTAATCCTTTGCATTGCGTATAAAGGCTGTTTGATCCTGTCTTCTCTGCTCCTCCTCTTCTTCCACTGTCTCCAAAAATGACCTAATATTTACAGAGGCAGGGGACGGGCTGCACATGCTCTGTTTTGTATGTATTGCTAGAGATTTTTTTTTTCCTTGGGAGAGTGCATGTGATCAGCACAAGGCCAATCAGCACTGTCCAGACAGAGGATCAGGGGAGAATGAAAACTCCTCCTACAAGCTTTACTAAGAACTGATAAAAGTCATACGACTGCTATATAATGCTGATGAGAAAAGGTATTTATCAGTTTATATTTACTAAAATAATTTGACTTCCATGTTCTGTATACTGTGGGAGACCAGATATAGTGAATTCAGGGTCCTGGGTTTAGTAACACTTTAAGGTAAAATTGCCTTTAGAACCAATTTAAGAAGTTCGTAATTTTATGTAAGAGTATTAAATAATTGTTTCATAAAATAGTGGAGACATTACTCTTTTGTTCCCGCATTCAGCAGACATCACTCCCTTTGCTACTGTTAAAGAGCAAATCAGAACTTGTCATCGTTAATGTCAGCTTAGCACTATCCTGGGATCGTCTAGCGCCATCTAGCTGACAACAGGCCACTAACGGTCACTGCAATGTTCACGTTTTAGGTGTTTTTTTTTTCCCTATTTCCAGGCCAATATCCAACTAATGTACAGTCTTGCTGTTCCCCTTTGTTCAGAAATCCACAGTTAACGTTTTGTTTATCCAGCTCATTTTGACTCACGTTCCACATCGTTGCCAAACAGTCTAGACGTAGAGTCACTCCATAGCTATTCAAGTTTAATTTCCCTCTATGCCTTGCTGCGTACCGCCCTTTTCCTCAGCTACCAGCAGAGAGATAAACCCAGACGCAAGTGTTTGAAGTTAGCCTTACATCTGGGAACATTACAGCAGCCAGGAAAGGACTTCCTCAGCATTTGGAGAAGGTTCCAATGACCCAGGAGCTCTTTGGCCTATTTCCTCGCTCTGCAATATCCACAGGTGGTCAGGGAGAGAACATTGGGCAATACGAGGGCACAAATGTGCTGAGCATATGTAGCCATATAGAGGGACATGTGTCCTGAAGTCAGCCTGTTTTAATTGCAACACTGCCAGTTTCAAGTGATCCTAGGAGGGTAGAAAAATGAAATATCCGATTGTTGACTTGTATTTAAAGGTACAGACTCCTGGGCTACATAGTAAGTCATTGACCTGACACAAGAATGCTGAAATGCTTCAGCACCCATCTTGCATTTTAGGTCTGTGATCAGTGGGTAACAAAGCGAGGATCAGCATGGTCCTCCATGGCCCTGCACCCTTCATTATTAGAAGCAAGTCAAAAATGGTAGAATTGGAACACGGTACAAACTATGTGTGAGGACTCGGGACGTGGGACACGTCATGTGTGAGGACTTGGGACACGGGACACATTATGTGTGAGGACTTGGGACACGACACAAACTATGTATGCGGATTCGGGATGCGGGACACATCATGTGTCTCGTGACTAAGTTGAGAGGTCACAGATGGTATTTTACTTGTCCTCCCACTTATCTGGGAAATTTCACTTGGTCATGGTAAAAACTGAACGAAGATTATTACTTCCCACGTCCCGGTACCTCCTGGTACGACTAGGAGCGAAACAATGGGTGACTAGTGTCTGGATTTTACGTTCTACCCACGAC
>BLSH010314447.1:546090-558464 GCA_018402905.1 Glandirana rugosa | reverse complement strand
GCGTACAGGTGTGAGGAGGGGCTGAGAGCGTACAGGTGTGAGGTGGCCGAGAGCATACAGGTGTGAGGATGGGCTGAGAGCGTACAGGTGTGGGGGGGGTCTGAGAGCGTACAGGTGTGAGGGGGGCTGAGAGCATACAGGTGTGAGGAGGGGCTGAGAGCATACAGGTGTGAGGAGGGGCTGAGAGCGTACAGGTATGAGGGGGGCTGAGAGCATATAGGTGTGAGGGGGCTGAGGCAGTGAAGGACTTGGTGGGATGGCTAGTGGGCGGATTCGGGGGACAGCCAAGGGGTGGGCCCTAGGGAATGTTGGTGGTCAGGCCCATGGGGGCCCAGGCCTAAAGCTTTGTAGGGGGCCCCACAATTTCTGATGGCTGCCCTGAAGGCTAACCGCTAAGCTGCTGGGCTACCCCCACCACTAAGTGCATACCCTTTACACCTACAGTCATTTTTTGCTCTCTTTAATGCATTCATGTGTAATGAAGAGTCATAATGCATATGAATTCGTTTCTTTATTTAAAAGCAAAATGCAGGCTGGTTGGCATTATATGTCCAGCCAATTATACAATACAGGCAGCCTTATAGTCAGCACAACAGTCACTGTAGGAGGTGCATGATGGATTACAGTTACATGGAAAAGTCTTCCCACTGGCACCACAGCGCCCCACACAGGATGAGAGATCTACCCCCGCGCAGTCACAGACTCCATTCAGGGAAAGGCCTCCACTTATCCCAATTTCAGAGCCAATTCCGTACTTCTGGCCACCATATGATGCTGCGAGAAGGAGGAAGCATCAGTCAGCATAATGGAAACATTTGTATCACATGCGAAGGGAAGATGTGTGCAAATTGATATTGTGATTCTAAATGTTCTTTGAAGAGCAAATCTGTCCTTTGGCAGTCTGTGAGGTCCATGTAGTAGAAGGACGGATTGGGAAGACGTTACGGAGGAACCACTGGGGCTAGGAAACCCTTAAAGCAATCCATTCAGGGCAAAGTAACAATGTCTGTGAAAAGGACCCCCAACTTCCCTGACCCATGATTTTCACTTCTTAAGCTCTCCCCCGATGCTCCTTCCTCTACCGCTGCCCATGCAAAATACCCAGCGCCTACAACTTTGTGGGAGCATATCTCATGGCCAGTTGCTAGGTTTGAGCACTTTCAAATGAAGGAAGGGTCTCTGCACTCTCTAGGTTCTTGCACCCCTGCTAGGCAGCAAAGGAAGGTCTTGAGGCCCCCTACAGACTTCAATGTAGTTATGTAATGATTAGGTATATACAATATAAAGAGAGCACCAAACAAATATCCAAGACTCCAAGGTAATTATAAGTGATTCATAGCAGAAGCCAACGTGTTTCGGGGGCCAAACACACCCACGTCTTTTCATCAAGATTTAAAGTAGAATTATAGGCAAAACGTTTTATTTAATTTTGGATAGAGTAAGGGAGTGTTATAACTCCTGACATATTCTTTGTTTGCCTTCTGTGTCCCGTTGCGGAGATTTCCCTTCACTTCCTGTCCCATAGCCAAACAGGAAGTGAGAGAAAATCCATGTAAATTAAGGGAATTCCTTGGGGACCCCCAGGTCACCAGAACTAGTGTCCCCATTGGAAGATTTCCCCTCTATTACTTTTCAGGGAACAACCCAAAATTTGGGATTTTCTTTTACTTTCACTTTCAATGATAATTGTGAACAGGATAAATAAGGAGGTTGTATCTCCTTAACGGGGGCACAGATTGCAATAGAAACTGACACGCATTCTAGTCCTTCTGCATTCTATCCAAAACTAAAATAAAAGTCTTGCCTTTAATTATACTTTAAGAATTCTGACTGTGCTTAACTGGACTCAGGTGAGCAGATAACAAATAGAAAATCACTGTGATTACTGCTTGGAAAGTTTCAAGAGGGCAGGTTAAGCCAGTGTTAGTGAATGTAGCAAAGAACCTTGGACAGAGTCCTGATGAAATGGGGATGTGTTGGGGCCCCAAGCCACGCTGGAATTATTCTGCTATGAATCTGTTATTAAATTACTTTGGGCTCTTGGATGTTTGTTTAGTGATCTTTGGTGCTCTGTTGGTATCTGCTCACCAGTCCATTTACATACCTCCCAATTTTTTGAGATGGGAACGAGGGACACCTATAGGCAAAAGTATGCAGGCATAGGACACACCCCCTGCCACGCCCCTTAAAGAAGAAATATACCAAAAAAATTATGTTAAACCCGTAAGTTTTTTTTTTTTTTACCACTACTATTCATCTATATTGACTTTTGAAATTTACAAATGCAGCAGTTTAGAAATTGGATGAAAGGTTTAGTACTGGGAAACACGTATTGAAAGATAAATAGTGCATTTTATATACAACTGTATAGATCAGACCAAAATGAGGGACAAATGAAGAGGAATCGGGGACAATCCCTCAAAATCAGGGACAGTCGGGAGCTATGCATGTAAGCACAGTCAGAATTCTAAAGCCCTGATAAAGGCATGTGTGTCCCCTGAAATGCGTTAGCTTTATTCTGCTATAAATCAATTAAATCATTAAGTTACCTTGGACTCTTGGATGCTTGTTTGGGGATCTCATTGAATGTGGATTCTCAGCTCTGTATCCTTTCCCTGTTCCTGTGGGGTGTCTCCATTTTGTTGAGTGTTGCCACTCTTGAATGCTCTTTGCTTCACAATCCTCTCAAGGCTGCATGTATCCCTGTTGCTTGTGCACCTTTTTCTAATAAACTTTTTCCTTCCACTTAACTCTCCATTAATATGCTTGGATACAGCACTCTGTGAACAGCCAGCTTCTTTAGCAATGACCTTTTGTGACTTACCCTCCTTGTGGAGGGTGTCAATGCCTGTCTTCTAGAAAACTGTCAAGATAGCAGTCTTCCCCATGATTATGTAACCTACTGAACCAGATGGAGAGACCATTTTGTGTTAATTAGCTGATTAGAGTGTGACACCATGAGTCTACAATATTGAACTTTTCCACAATATTACAATTTTCTGAGATACTGAATTTTGGGTGTTCGCTAGCTGTAAGCCATAATCCTCAAAATTAAGGCTGGGTTCACACCTATGTGAATTAAATGCGGCTTACACCACATCCAATTCGCAGGACACTTGAAAACACATTGTTTTCAATGTGTCCGGTTTACAAATGTGCGGTGCATTCGTAGTCCGCACTGCACAAAAAACGTGTTAGTTTTCTGGCCATTGCGGTGCGAATTCCAGGGCCATTATGTTCAATGGGAACGCATCTAAATTGCAGATGTGTACCACATTGAACAGGGATAGAATCCCCCTCCTCATTGCACCCCCCCCTCGGTCAAGCTGATGCGCTGTGAGAACGGAGAAGAGCCGCTGAACAGCGGCTTCTCGCCTTCTCACAGACAACGGAGCTGGAATTTGCAGCGGACAGGTGTGTTTCCAGCCTAAAAGAAAGAAATGCTTGAAATATATCACTGTGTAATGATTTTTTTTAGATGCACCTGTATATGCTGGAAAGCTGTTATGAATGTGACAGCTTTCAGCTCAGGATTAGTGGGTTACTAAGGCTGACAGCATCCTAGCAACCAGTGACGCATCCCTAGCTCCATTTAGCTGCTGGCTAGGAGATTCCCCAGCTGCCTGCTAAATGTAAACAAAAGACCTGCCGATATCATTATCATCATTCTGCAAATATAGCAATGACCATATTTGCTCAATAACAGGAATCTCCCGTACAGCAGCAGATGAATGGGGCTGGAGATGCATCATTGGTTCCTGTGACACTGTCACTGCACAGCCAACAGCATCTTAGCGACGAATGATGCTGTGCAGCCAACAGCATCCTAGCAACTAATGACGCATCCCTGAAGTTTCCTTGGCCAGCAGCTGAAAATAAATAAATAGATTGGGTATGCTGGCTGACATCATTACCCAAATACAGCAATGACCATATTTGATCAATGGCCGGAATCTCCTGTCTGGCAGATACAGTAACGTAGGCTGAGGATGCATCATTGGTTGGCATGATACTGTCAGCTACACAGCCAGCAACTTATTAGCAACCAATGATGCTGTGCAGCCAACAGCATCCCAGCAACCAATGGCGCATCCCTGAAGATTCCTTGGCCAACAGCTGAATGTAAACAAAGGGACGTAAAGTTAATGGCTGATGTCATTACCCAACTACAGCAATGATCATATTTGGTCAGTGATGGAAATCTCCCAGTCGGCAGCTGAATGGGGCCAGGGATGTGTCATTGATTGCTATGACTCTGTTGGCTGCACAGCCGACAGCCTCCTAGCAACCAAGGATACCGTGCAGCTTGGGGGTATAGACAGTCTGACCTCAGTGCCTCTTCACCATGCAATAAATTCACGTACCTGTTTCCAACAGGTAAATTAATTTGTTGCAAGCATTGACCGTTTTTGTTCAGAAGCATGCTACAATTCTACAGTGTGTCTCTTCATGAATTCTGGGGCATGTCTTTTTGTAATAGCAGTTAACATCACCAGGCTCTCTCTCTCCTTTAAGCCTATTCATATACCTACCCATATACTTCTCTTTCACGGCCATAGGTTTACAGAACAGAAACTTCCACAAGTCTAATTTCAGCTTACCTCTACTATCTCATTTAATATGAAGGGATTCAACCCAAAGAGAGATTTCACTTTCCTTTTCATGAACACATACCTGAAATAGGGGGTGATTTAAAACGTTTGCCTGGAGTTCTGTAATTTAAACTCATTTTGGCTGCTGTGGTTTTTTAATTACTGTAATTGCTTTAACTGATCTAATTACATGTTGATTAAACATGTTGGGAATAAATATAAGCTTTGATTTAATTAAGGAGAAAAGTCAAACTTTTCCCATGGCATAAAATCTACATTTTTTTTGTACAGAGTATTTTGCCAGAGGAGCATCAATTTAAGAGTTGCATGTTTAAAAAGGACATCTTTTGGTTGTCTAGATCTAGTAAATGGTACAGCAGTCATAGAATGCTGGTACGGTGTGGCCAGAGATTAGCACAACCGATCTTGTAAAAGCGTGAGTCTGCACCATGGCCTACGACGGCGGGGTAGTTAGGGGCAGCATGCAACCTATTACTAATCGTCACAAACACATTCCTACATATAATAAAAAGCTGTGGCGGCTGGTGGTAATTTTTTTTTTGGGGGGGGGGCGGCGCAAACAGTGCTCCCACAGCCACCCCAGGTCTGGGCGGTCAGGTCCAGAGCACTTATCCCATCTATGGCGGGCAGCACTGCACCCGGGCAATAGGCATCACGGCGGCTTCCCCTTCCCCTGCTCTCTGCGGGCATCACGGTGGCTTACCATTTCCTCCCTCCTCCTCGGAGGCCAATCGGGGTGCTTCTTCTTTTGGCCAATCGGGAAACAGGTCTCCGACCCGCTTCCTGATTGGCTGGGAGGGGGATCAGTGTTTCAATAGAGAATATTCATTCGCTATTGTAACACACCTGGGTGGCCTCGTAGCACAAAGCTCTGCGCCCCAAACCTCCCTATTTTGAAGCCTATTAGAGCCTCCGACTCTAATCAGGTGCTTCAAAAAAACACCCCCTATTGGAATTCATGCATCCAGGATCCTGCAAGGGGCTGGATGCATGGATGGGGGGCTGCGCCCGAGCGCTCCTAATGGAGGGGCCGCCCCGGATAAAAGTTGCAAATTGGCTGCCACTGGAAACTGATTGGGTCCTTAGTGCTGCTGTCCCTGCACTGTTTGAGCCAACTTTTTTGGTGGATTAGTGTACAGTGTACTAACGTTCAATGGTGTAAAAATAAACATAGCAGCCTATGCTGCTTCTATGGGGTCTGGGGGTGAAAGGGAGCTCTATTAGGGGGCTCTTAATTGTAATTTAAATATAGAAAATCTATGTGCATGTGAAGATAACACATATCCATCATTGTATCACTAAGGGCTGCAGAGGTTGCTGTTGACACTGACCCTGTATCCCTTTATTGTCATCAGAGGTTCTGATCATCTCAGCCAGCACTGAAACAAACCCTGTATACCTAATTCAGTCTTCTTCAGGCTGTAAAAATCCCAGATTGTCTTGGCTAAAAAAAAAATGGCATTTGTTTGTAGTTCTGCCAAAAATCCCACAATTTGAAGAAGTTTGAGTTAGTGTCTAGGCAGGTGCAGTCTGTTTTCTCCTCTACAAGTGGCGGTCATCCTCAGAGGCAATACAGAGGGTGAGGAAGTCAGGAGGAACTTGGTTCCTCTATGGTTTCCTGAGTCACTGGGGCAGCGATCCGGTTGGATACTGGCTGCCCATGTGATTCTGGTTGCTATCTTAGATGTGGCAGATTCTATTTAAGAACATGGTGCCTGGGCTTGGTGCGCATTTTCTTTTAGGTAGTATAGGGACAGGTTTCCTGTCTGTCAGGGACAGTATTAGTGACAGGGAAAGGTTCCAGACGAGTAGGGAAAGTGTAGGGCTCTGCACCCTCCTTGGACACCTTCCTGTTTGGTCCTGGACCGGCTAGGCTGCATTCCGCCACTCCAGGCATATGCTGTCAGTCTATGGGAGTGTGTCTATGGGAATGTTTGACCATTTTTGAAGTGCATTTGTGAGGTCAGGCACTGATGTGGATGAGAATGCCGGGCTCGCAGTCCCCACTCTAATTCACCCCAATGGTGTTCTATTGAGGTCAGGACTATGTGCAGGCCAGTCAAGCTCCTTCACCCCAAACTCGCTCATCCATGTCTTTATGAACCTTGCTTTGTGCACTGGTCCAGATCATTTTGTGGAGGGGGGATTATAGTGTGGGGTTGTTTTTCAGGGGTTGGGCTTGGCCCCTTAGTTCCAATGAAGGGAACTCTTACCAAGACATTTTGGACAATTTCATGCTCCCAACTTTGTGGGAACAGATTTGGGATGGTCCCTTCCTGTTCCAACATAACTGCGCACCAGTCATGTCAGTCAGTGTGAGCGAGTTTGGGGTGGAGGAACTTGGCTGGCCTGCACAGAGTCCTGACCTCAACCCCATAGAACACCTTTGGGATGAATTAGAGCGGAGACTGCGAGCCAGGCCTTCTTGTCCACATCAGTGCCCGACCTCACAAATGCACTGGAAGAATGGTCAAATATTCACATAGACACTCCTAAACCTTGAGGACAGCCTTCCCAGTAGAGTTAAAGCTGTTATAGCTGCAAAGGGTGGGCCAACTCAATATTGAACCCTATGGACTAAGACTTGGATGCCATTAAAGTTCATGTGTGCGCAAAGGCAGGCTTCCCAAATAATTTTGGTAATATAGTGTATCTCCTAAACCGGGGGTCGGCAACCCGTCGATCGCGGTCCACCTGTCGACCGCCGGCAGGTGACAGGTGGACAGCGAACAGGTTCCTGCGCCGCCGACCCCCGCCTTCTATGTCCAGGTCCCTGTCTCCCCTCCCAGCCTCAACACGGCTCCGTCACACCATCTATGTTACTCTGTCACTCTCTCCCTCCCTCCTCTGCCGCTGTGATCAGTGAGCAGCGGAGACCGGGAGAAAGCACAAATCAGGACAGAGGGCGGGAGGAGGAGCCGGCCAAACAAACTTTTATTATTAAAAGCCAGCACTGTGTGTGTGTGTGGGGGGGGGGGTTGATGTGAAGGGGGCAGAGGACACTGTCATGGGCAGGGTCACCCCCATAGCAGTGTCCTATACCACCCTTCACATCACACCCCCCCCCCGAACCCTGCATTCTGACCGCAACGCACTCCTGAACCCTGCATTCTGACCACAACGCACCCCTGAACCCTGAATTCTGACCGCAACTTACCCCTGCATTCTGACTGCAACGCACCCCTGAACCCTGAATTCTGACCGAAACTCACCCCTGCATTCTGACAGCAATGCACCCCTGCATTCTGACCACAACGCACTCCTGAACCCTGCATTCTGACCACAATGCACCCCTGAACCCTGCATTCTGACCGCAAAGCACCCGTGACCCCTGCATTCTGCCCGCAATGCACCCCTGAGCCCTGCATTCTGACCGCAACGCACCCCTGAACCCTGCATTCTGACCGCAACGCACGCCTGAACCCTGCATTCTGACCGCAACGCACCCCTGAACCCTGCATTCTGACCGCAACGCACGCCTGAACCCTGCATTCTGACCGCAACGCACCCCTGAACCCTGCATTCTGACCACAATGCACCCCTGAACCCTGCATTCTGACCGCAACGCACTCCTAAACCCTGCATTCTGACCACAACGCACTCCTGATCTCTGCATTCTGAGCATAATGCAATTGTGAACCCTGCATTCTCCGCATAACACACTCCTAAACCCAGCACTCTCTTGTAACACTTATTACAAAACAAAAGAGGTTGGTTTTAATGTTTTGGGGTTTTTTTTGGGGGGGGGGGCACTGTGCCTGGTGATCTTTGACTTTGTCAGTGGTGTTCAAGTAGATCTCCATCTATCGAAGGTCGCCTACCCCTGTCCTAAACAGTGCATGTTTAGGAGATATTTACTATAAAAATTAACAAAGGGAGTTTACTCCCACTTTAAGAAAACATGTTTTTGGTCTCCTAGACTTTAGTGTTTGTACTGACATAGAATGGGAAAAAGACAATTTTCGGCCTCTGGCCTTGGTGTATCCTGTATGGCTATGACATGGATTTGTTAGTGTAATGCTAAGGCTAGCCAGTTGAATTACGAACCCAGCCCTGAATGCAAGATGTTGGGTGTATACACCGGTTATGAGCCTGCAATCACACTTTTTACTGAGGACCACCATGCCCTAGAACAGTGTTTTTCAATTGGGGTGCTGCGAGCAGTCCTCAGGGGTGCATGGCAACAGACCAGTCTGAGCACCATGCCAACTCCCGTGCACAGAGAGGAGAGAAAGCCCACAGTCGGGACCTCCTCCTCCTCCGGTTATCTACTATTTCTGCCAAAACTGTGTTAGGAGTGGAGATCTGGGAGTAGGGGGCTTGTGCTAGGAGGGCGGGATGTGCCTTTTGCACACGTGCATTCATTCTTAATGACACCCCACGCATCTAGCAAATACGCATATGTTTGCATCTGCTAAAAAGCATGGTACCACAGTACCGTGTGTTTTGGTGCTGCGCGGGTTTGAAAATCATGCAGGCGCACTTTTATGTGTCTCACTTGCATAGAACAGTCCATTAAAAATGTGACGTTCAGGAATGTACAAAAAAAGTGTGTGCGCCTAATGGTGTGCCCCAGAACTGTGCACAATTCTAAAGGGTGTCTTGACTGAAAAACACTGCCCTAGAAGAGCTCCTCCAATGGTCTCCAACCTACCACCACAAAGCTTTGGTGGACCAACTAGGCTTTGTGGTGGTGGGTTTGAGACCATTGGGGTAGCTGTTCAAGGGCACTAAGGTAGTCAGAACAAGTGGGGAAGCAGGCAGCTCAGTGGGTAGTAAGGCAGCAGTAGTCTGATCTAAAAAGGAAACTGATAGCCCTTCAGCTTGCTCATTCAAACTGTGACTTGTCACTTTGTCTGTTGCCAAATTATGACTACACTCAACCACAGCAAGCTATTTCACTGTCACAACTGCAGGTTTGTGTTCTAAGCTTTCATATGCTCTGCATCAGATTTCTCAATCGGGGTTCCATGGAACTCCAGGGTTTCTCAAGAGGTTGCTAGGGCTTCTTTGAGCTGTGGTTCAATAACCCATTTTATGGTGTCTGCATATTTCTAGGTTTAATACCATTTGGCAGAGATAGTTACATGATACCAGTGATCTCTTTAGTTGCCTGTAAGGGAACATTCTAACCACCACTGTAATGGGGGTATTCTTCCCACTGACCACCAACATAAGGGGCACTTTTTGCAATGGCCCCAATGAATCGGTTTTAGCAGGGGTTCCTCTGAACCTAAAGATTATTTTAAGGGTTCCTCTGGAGTAAAAATGTTGAGAATGGCTTCTCTGTATTGAGAAGCTGATACGTTCTTTTCAAGCTTGTGTTCTAATAAACACGAATATACACTCACTGGCCACTTTATTAGGTACACCTTGCTAGTACCGGGTTGGAACCCCCTTTGCCTTCAGAACTGCCTTAATGCTTTGTGGCACAGATTCAACAAGGGTGTTGGAAACATTCCTCAGAGATTTTGGTCCATATTGACATGATAGCATGACATTGTTGCTGCAGATTTATCAGCTGCACATCCCTGATTCTTGCTGCTGACTTTTAATTGAAAATTACAGTATGAGCATTCCTCAAAGCATCACTCCTGTGCAGGTCAGTTGATAAAGGATGTAGGTTTAATGACTGATAATCAGCAGCAAGGGGGGACATGGAGGGCGCACCGGAATTTGGAGATTTTTTCAAACTCCTTTAATGGATTGGGGAACTGCGGAGGCAAGGTCCTTCAGCCAAAGTGTGACCCCCCCCCCCCCACATGAGCTTTGAACTACTGTATCTCAGTGGCATAGAGTGCAGGTCCTGGCTTTTTTGTGCCCCCCACTGCTAAAGTGCCCAAGGCAGCTGCCTCTTCTGCATACTCCACAGTCTGGCTCTGTAATGGGGCGATGAGGAGCAAAGGACTGGAGGGCTTAAGCTTATAGGATGCAGTTGTGCTTTAAGCCACAGCTGCTAAACCATGGCTACTTAACCACGCACCTTTAAACCACTTCCCAATTTAATGTAATGTCATTTTTTAAAAAGTTGGGAGGTATATAAAGAAGACTCAAAGCTGCCTGTTACACATACTCATTGATTTTCTGCAGTTTTTATAAACTGGCCTAGTATTTTTTTTTTCAAGAAAAAAAAAGCATTGTGGAAACATACTTTATTGGAATGATTTCTTGGTAGCCTAAACAATATTAAGCTTCACAAGTAGTGTACATGTTCACGCAAAGTATTAGAATTAAATTTTGCAGACTGCTGCATAGTCAGCACAACACTTTTGGCTGCTGCTACATGTGGCATTGCAGTTACAGGGATAGCTACTCGAATTGGCACCACAGCGCCCCACACAGGATGTAAAATCCACCCCCACACAGTCACAGACACCATTTAGGGAAAGGCCTCCGCTTATCCCAATACTAGCGCTGACTCCATATTTCTGACCGCTGTAAAAAGCTGAAAGAGGAAGGGAAGATAAGCTGTTGTTTTTAAAATGTTTCTGAGAAATTATCATGCTTTATACCTATTAGGGCCCATATACACCATGGCGTATTGGCAACGTACGTGTTACCACGTGCTTTACCGCAACACACATTACATGCGTTGGTGTGAGACCGTGCCATTCACACTAAATGGCACCCCAACGCACCTTGCTGCATTGCATTACAGCATACTGCCAGAAATGGTGCATTCAGCATTTTTGGGGTGTAGCGTTAGCTGGCAATGTCCATTGGGTTACCAATCAAAATGAATTGCGTCACATTGCGCCAAAGCATGTACTGTACGTGGAGGCATATTACCACAGTTCCATAGTGTGCGGGGGTCCTTTTTCCAATGAAGCATTCACAAAACTGTTTGTACATATTGTTAAAAATAACACAGTGGATGCTAATGGGCAAAGGCGTAGCAATAGGGGCCTCAGGGGTCACAATTGAGACCTCTCTCATGCTCCAGGGGGCCCATGCTGCCCCTTACATTTTTACCAATTGATTATACATGTGCACAAGGAATTGTTTAGAAATACATTTTCTGATTGATGTGTATGGGGTAAGCGCCCTTTTCCAAAATATTTTGATTTACCCTCTCAATAAATAAAGCTCTGAAATAACTTTAGCCACTTGGAATATCTTTGTATGCAGTGAAAGTAGTGGGTGGTAGCAGGGGGGGCCCCAGGTCAATTTTTGCATTGGGGCCCACAAGCTTCAAGCTACGCCTCTGCCTATGGGTACAATATAATGTGCCCCGGTGATGTAGATGGCTCAGTAAATTATTACTTTTGTTAAAGTGTAACTACAGGCAAAATAAGTAAAAAAAATGTCAGTCTGTTAGCATTAACACTTGGATTTGTACGGAGGCGCACCTGGTTCATCTCACTTAAAGGACTTTTTGAAACATTTAAAGCGATTGTTGTACAGACGGTCCCTCCTCCCCTCCTCTCCTCGTCTCTCGGACACTAACGATCTTTAGACGAAAAAAAAAGAAAATATTTCGTGTCCGTGATCCTATGTCGAAAAATAGACTGTCTCTCACAATATATTTCCAATATATCAAAACTTCGTCACCCCTCTCCTCGTCTAGTCTCGATAACTCTCGACTGTCCGTCCACCCCCCCCCGTCTCACTCTGTACTCTCGACGTTTATCGTCGTCTTACTGTGTTGTGTTAGTGACACGACATATATTACGAAATATCCTCATCCTAGAAATGAAAAAAAAACCCCCCCCCCCCCACCCCAATTGTTAGCGAAATTTACAAAGTTTTTCAGGAAATTCA
>BLSH010314447.1:530694-541489 GCA_018402905.1 Glandirana rugosa | reverse complement strand
GATTTCATGGGGGGGAAGAGTCTTTCTTCCGGAACCCAAACGGCGGGACTTTCGCCGACGACAGGGCCCCTCTTTTTCTGGGTAAGAGAACCTGGCAACGGAAACCCGGTAAAGCGGAGGATAAGCCCTCCTCAGCGTGACGGGTTGCCCCCGCCCATCTCTCGGGTGGGGGGCCGGTTATTGGAATTGCGGACTGCTGGACAGCTCACATCTCCGATCGGTGGGTCCTGGATATGGTGTCCACCGGATACTGGATAGAGTTCAAAGCTCTGCCCCCAGACAGGTTCTTTCCCTCAAACCTGAGACTCCCGCAGGGGCGTCTGGAGGAGCTGTTAGGCGCGGTCCAGTCCCTTGCGGACATGGGCGTTGTGGTGCCAGTTCCACTGGAGGAGAGGTTCTGCGGTTTTTACTCAAACCTCTTTGTGGTGCCAAAATAGGGCGGGATCAGGCCGATTCTGGACCTCAAAGCTCTGAACTGCTTTGTCAAAGCACAGAAGTTCCAGATGGAGTCCGTTCGCTCGGTCGTTGCCGCCCTGCATCAAGGGGAATTCTTGGCATCCCTGGACATCAGGGACGCCTATCTGCACGTGCCCATCTGCCAAAAACACCAGCGTTTTCTGCGCTTCACAGTGGGAGACCTGCACTACCAGTTTGTGGCCCTACCTTTCGGTCTGGCCTCGGCTCCCAGGGTGTTCACCAAGGTGTTGGCACCGGTCCTAGCACTGCTAAGACAGAGAGGTATCGCAGTGGTAGCGTACCTCGACAACCCGCTCTTGAGGGCGGAGTCGGCAGTATCCTTGGAGGAGGACGTGAGAATCACGGCCTCTACCCTATGGGACTTTGGTTGGCTCATCAACCTGCAAAAGTCCTCGCTAGCCCCCTCATGACGCCTGGAATACCTTGGTCTGATTTTAGACACGGTGCAGGCGAAGGAGTTCTTGCCTCCCGACAAGCTATTGGGGCTGCAAGCGGCGGTTCGGACCCTACTGTCACGCCGGAGGTCCTCCCTAAGGTTCTGCATGCGGGTGTTGGGACTTATGGTTTCGTCCTTCGAGGCGATACCTTACGCACAGAGTCACACTCGGCTCCTGCAGAAGGCGATTCTGTCACAGTGGGACAAATCTCCCTTATCCCTGGACAGACTGATCTGTTTGGCATATGTGAACCATCAAGGAGGGACAAGAAGTTCCACGGCAGCTGCAGAGGCTGCTCTGATTCTCCGCTGGGCGGAACAACACGTTCCGGCGCTCTCCGCAATTTACGTTCCGGGAGTGGAAAACTGGCAGGCGGACTTTCTCAGTCGCCAGACACTGGACCAGGGGGAATGGTCCCTGCATCCGGAGGTGTTTCGCCAGATTTGCTGCAAGTGGGGCACACCAGAGGTAGACCTCATGGCGTCCAGGTTCAATCACAAGGTCGAGACCTTCGTGTGCAGAACAAGAGATCCGTTGGCGGTCACCACGGACGCGCTGGTGGCTCCTTGGGGTCGGTATCGGTTAGTATACCTCTTCCCTTCCCTGAAGCTCTTGCCTCGGGTTCTGCGCAGGATAGCTGCGGAGGGTATTCCGACGATCCTGGTCGCTCCCGATTGACCTCGGCGCACTTGGTACGCCGATCTGGTTCGGATGGTGGCGGACGCTCCTTGGCGGCTTCCGCTTCGCGAAGACCTGCTGTCCCAAGGTCCCATCTTGCACCCTGCTTTACCCTCGCTGGCTTTGACGGCTTGGCTATTGAAGCCCAGGTATTAAGGGATCAAGGAGTCGCTGACTCTGTAATCCCTACTATGCTTAAGGCACGTAAGTGCACTTCGCGCAAATTTTATCACAGGACCTGGAAGGCCTATATTGCATGGTGCGAAGCGGGGGGGGGGTTGGAACCCTCGCTCTTATTTGGTGTCCAAGGTGCTGACTTTTCTGCAACAGGGACTGGACAAGAGCCTGGCATTGAGTACACTCAAGGGCCAGATTTTGGTCTTAGCGGTCCTTTTTCAGAGACCTTTGGCTTCCCATTCACTGATCCGCACATTTGTACAGGGTGTACGTCATGTGGCTCCCCAGTTTCGGCCGCCTCTGGAGCCGTGGGATTTGAATCTGGTGCTCTCTGTTTTACAGAAACCACCGTATGAGAAGATTAGGGACATTCCCTTGTCCCTTTTATCGCAGAAGGTTGCCTTCTTAGTGGCTGTCACATCCGCGCGGCGGGCGTCGGAATTGGCTGCCTTGTCCTGCAAGTCCCCGTACTTGATTCTTCATAATGACAAGGCGGTGTTGCGACTTCCACCTTCTTTCCTTCCGAAGGTGGTCTCTTCTTTTCATTTGAATGAGGATTTGTCCTTCCTTCATTATGTCCTCACCCAAAACATCCTAAGGATTTTGAGTTACACTCTTTGGATGTGGTGAGGGCCCTGCGGGTTTGAGTGCTACAGCTTCCTTTCGGAAGTCTGACTCGTTGTTTGTGTTACCCGAGGGCTCCAAATAGGGTTCGGCAGCCTCGTCGGCTACCATTTCCCATTGAATTAGACAGACCGTGACCCATGCGTATGTGCTTCGGGGCAAGGTTCCCCCTTTTTCCGGTCACGGCTCATTCTGCCAGGTCGGTCAGTACCTCCTGGGCGTTCAGGCACCAGGCTTCGGTGTCTCAGGTGTGCAAAGTGGCCACTTGGGCCTCAGTGCACACGTTTACTAAGTTTTACAAAGTTGATGTTTCAGCATCGGCGGATGCTGCTTTTGGCGGATGCTGCTTTTGACCGCAAAGTTTTGCGAGCAGCGGTGTGAGTGAGTCTGGCGCTCCCTGAGAGGGTTCTGTTGGGTACAGTTGTTGTTGTTTGCCCACCCCTCTAGTTTTTGGCACTGCTTTGGGACGTCCCCACGTGTCAATTAAGAAGACTGCGTCTGTCAGTGAACGTAAGAGAAAAAGGGATTTTATTATAACTTACCGTGAAATCCTTTTCTCTGAGTTCACTGACAGACGCAGCTCCCACCCCTCTGGTTTTTTTGTTGCACTGCTTGTGACAAACTGAATGCTATTGGCCATCAGGGGGTTTTATAGGCTCAGGTGAGGATGGCTCCCATGGGAGGGGCCAGCCTATCCCTGATGCTTTTGCATCTGTTTTGCCTAGTCACTCCTGATAGGATGACATAAAACCCACGTGTCAATTAAGAAGAGCTGCGTCTGTCAGTGAACTCAGAGAAAAGGATTTTACGGTAAGTTATAATAAAATCCCTTTTTTTTTTTAATTGTAAACAAAATAATTGTCGTTCACATGAGTCCTCTGGCCCTTACAGTGTGAATGAGTGAGTACCTATTCACTCCAGGTCACTCCATTACAAGAAGATGTTATAGGGGGGACTGTTGTGTTAAAGTGCCCATCTTCACTTTCCCCTTCCATGCTCCAGTGCAGTTCCTCACCTTCTCCTTGGCCTATCGCTGGCCCTGTGGTCTTCTTCAGGTCAAAACCACACTCTGCTGATTTCCTGTGATCCAGGCTGTCAGTTACATGGCCTCCCCTAGGGGGTGCTGGGCATACAGTATTCCTGGACTAAATGGCACTTACATGAAAGCCACTCAGCCATGGAAGAAAAAGGTATGTATGGGGGGAAGGGGGGTTGTTGGAAAGCTTCATTGGGGTGGGTAGGGGAGATCTGTGGGGTGTGACGTGTCTAGAGTTCCTCTTTAATGCCAGTGACAGACTTCATAATATACAATATGCCATTTTCCCCATAGTTCTACTTTAACTGAATATATGGAAACACATTAAAACATGATGGTGGTGGTAATGGGACTTTCCTCTATTATTCTTTAAGCAAGCCAGCCTCAGACTGCATCAGCTGCATATCTGGCTCTAAAGCTGTGGCTGCTGAATTTTCAGTTTTATTGAACCCATAAATAATGCACTGGAATACTCACAGTCATTACGTATTTCCACCTCCACTGGATAGTGATCAGAAACTGCCTTGGTCTGCAGTTAGAAAAGCAGAATCTCTGTAAGTTCTTTTTTTGTTTTTTTTTTTATAGCGCCAACACAGTGCATTACAAAATAAAGAGAGTACAGGTACAATACAATTCAATACGATAAAGTTACAAGGCCCTAGCTTTGAGAGTTTACAATCTATAGGATAACTTTACAGTATATGTATGTTTGCAACCATTTTCAACCAGGGTCCCTCCAGAGTTTGCTAGAGGGTCCCTTGAACTGTGGCTGTTTGACCTCTCATCTGGTGCCTGCATAGTTCCAAGGCCATTGCCACTTGGCAAAATCAGAACCTGAACCAATTATCTTTTAAGCTTTAGGTAAGGATGGCATTCTGACCACCACTGTAAGAGTTTTTTTTTTTTCTGACCACTAAAGGGCATTTACCTCATTGACCCCTGATGGATTGTTTTTTGGTAAGGGTTCTCTGAGACCTAAAAACCTAGTAAATTATTTTAGGTGTTCCTCTGCGATAAAAGGGTTGAGAAACTCTTTTTCTTGAATAGGGATGCCTGTGCCCCACTGGTGAGATATTCCTTGGGGGAACTTCCCCTCTCTTCCTGTCCCAGGGATAGGAAATCAGAGGAACCTGGAACTGTATTACAGTGGTGAAGGGTTAGCTTCCTTCTTTCTGTTAATATAGCTTTGTTTATATCAGCTGCTCTTTGCATACTTTTATCTGGCCCTTGGGGCATTATTCCCTCCCCTGCAAGCAAAAGTGGGGCATAGTTCCTGACACCGACAATGGGGCACTATTCCTGCCGCTGATACCAATGGTGGGGCCCTATTCCTCCCATTGATCCCAATGATGGGACATCATTCCTCCTATAGATAACAATGATGGAACACTATTCCTCCCACTGATCCCACAGATGGGGCACCATTCTTCCCTATGATTTCAATGATGGGATTCTAGTCCTCCCTCTACTACTAAAGATGTGGCATTGTTTACTCCCATTGGCATCAGGACATATTCTACAGTCCAGCCCCCTTAAAGTTTGAAGGACAATAAACTGACCCTTTGTGTAGAAAGTTTGGAAACCCCTGGTTTAAATGAATAAGAACCGAGCCTAAATTTGAGTAAGTGTCAGTCATTACAATTTAGGAAATGTGCTAAACGCAGGGGTGATGTCTACTGTCTACTACTCTTTCCCATCATGGGATTCTGCTTTTTGCCTAAATACAAAAACACCTTAAAAGAAGGACAGAACTCTGGAAGCTGTGCCCAAAAAAGGCAGGCACAGGACAAAGGACTATTTACCAGTCTTGCCTTTGGTCTCCCTACATCTGATCTTTTCCCCATTACTGACTTCCCATGCCCTATTCTGCCCTGTGCCTATGTATGCAGGTGGCCATCTTGGTAGAGGCAGGGCTTTGTTTCCTCCTGTCAGAGCCTCCAGCAAGGAGAATAGTGGGCAGCACAGAAATGACATCAGATCTCATTCTACTGAAACTGACAGTCAGAGGCAGCAGTGCCTAAGATCTCACACTGCAGATACACAGCTATGATGCTGTGAGCACAGGAGTGCCTAGGCACTAGAGTTGGGCGAACAGTTCAGACCGAGCATGAGTGCGGGCCGAACATTGACTGGGGGAATACCTGAATTTGCAGGGTGTCCGGCGGGTGTTTGCTCTGCCGAATGTCCTGTAATGCATTGTGTGCTACACAGTGCATTCTGAGCCTTGATTGGGCAAATCTTTGCCCAATCACGGTGCAGTAAAAGCTGGTTGTTAAGGAGCGGAGCCGCTAGCATCTTTAACAAAAGATGAGTCATCAGCTGTCAATGGGCTTCTCCACTGACTGCTGAATAAAAGCCCCCTCCACCCCAAAGCACCTTGTTCTCATGTTGATGGGGGCAAGGGTGTCTTTCCCACAACCCTGGGCTTCCAGATTCTGATAAGCCCCCTGCCTGCAGGCCCCCACAACCATAGCCCAGGGTTGTGGGGAAGAGACCCTTGTCCTGATCAATATGGGGACAAGGTGTCTTGGGGTGGGGGAGCAGAGCTCGTCTGCCCCCACCCCCTTTCCTGACCTGCCAGGCTGCATGCTCGGATAAGGGTCTGGTATGGATTTTGGGGGGGGGACCCCACGCCGTTTTTGTTTTTTTAATTTGGTCGAGGGTTTTTTTATGGACTGGGGGGGGGGGGGGACTTCACACGGTTTTTTTCTCGATTTTTTTAAATAGCCGGGTGCCAGCAATTGCAACCACGAGTCAGTTTAAATGTGATTTGACTCATTTTTTTTTCTTTGGAAATGTGATGTTTGCTGCAGCATATTCTATGCATGCTACAGATGTGCCACTTTACAGGCAGACTAAGGGGGGGCCCCCAGGCACTATATTTTAAGGAATTTTTCATTTTTATTGTTGTACTTTAGGCATCATTAAAATCACTGCTCCTAAAAAAAACGATTGTTTTATTTTAAAAAATTTGCATTGATACATGTCCCTCAGGGCATTACCCAAACACCCATACCCCTTTTGTGGTCAATTACTTGCATATAAGCCTTCAAAATGTGCACTTTTTCCTGTTCGGCTCCCATAGACTTCAATGGGGTTCGCCTTTCAGGTCAGAAAGTTTCCCTTGTTCAGGAGTTCTGCTGCGAACCGAACAGGGGGGTGTTTGGCCCACCTCTACTAGGCACCCTCACATACCAGGAAGTGCACTGCTATTTTACAAGAGGAATTCAAGACAAAGGGTATATATTTCAGGGTATTGCATAGACATACGTAGATTATCATATTAAAGAAATTGGCTGCGTGATCTGAAAAGCCTATTGGTGAAAAAAAAAAAATAGTGTGCCCACCAATATGTGAATCCACCTATGTGTCTTCTCACCTCCTCATAAGTGAGTCCATATGCCTGCTGGTAGTTGAAAGCAGTTGCTGAGCCAGGGACAATTGAGTTCTGTAGACGTGATCCACTAACTACAATCCTGGAAAAAAATAAAAGATATAAATATCATGTGGGGGGTGTAATTATAAAACATATGCATAACTTTTTGTCTACTATTCTGAGCGAGTGGGGCAAAACCAAATGTTCTCAGGCTAAATTGTTTCTAATTTAGATTGTGTGAAAGCAGAAAATACTGTATTATAGCCACTAGATGGCACTGAGGAGCATACTGATTTCCTATGCTAGTCAGCACTATCTAGTGGCCATATCATAGTATTTTCCTCCTGCTAGTTGAAAGCCTTCTCTGAGTTTGGGACAACTGAGTTCTATAGGCAAGATTCACTAGCTACAATCCTGGAAAAAATTACAAGGGAGAAAAAAATATCACTTAGGAGTGTATTTATGAAAAAAAATGCATTGCTGTTAATCTATTGAAACTGCATGTGAATCCATTATGTGCAATTGGGGCAAAACCAAATGTTCTCAGCCTATATTATGTGCAATTTCAATGTGTGAATGCAGAAAATGCTGCATGAAGGCCACTAGATGGCGATGATAAACATATCTACAGTATCTTACAAAAGTGAGTACACCCCTCACATTTTTGTAAATATTTTTTATATCTTTTCATGTGACAACACTGAAGAAATGGCACTTTGCTACAATGTAAAGTAGTGAGTGTACAGCTTGTATAACAGTGTAAATTTGCTGCCCCCTCAAAATAACTCAACACACAGCCATTAATGTCTAAACTGTTGGCAACAAAAGTGAGTACACCCCTAAGTGAAAATGTCCAAATTGAGTGCAAAGTGTCAATATTTTTTGTGGTCACAATTATTTTCCAGCACTGCCTTAACCCTCTTGGGCATGGAGTTCACCAGAGCTTCACAGGTTGCCACTGGAGTCCTCTTCCACTCCTCCATGACGGCATCACCGAGCTGGTGGATGTTAGAGACCTTGCACTCCTCCACCCTCCTTTTGAGTATGCCCCACAGATGCTCAATAGGGTTTAGGTCTGGAGACATGCTTGGCCAGTCCATTACCTTTACCCTCAGCTTTTTTAGCAAGGCAGCAGTTGTCTTGGAGGTGTGTTTGGGGTCGTTATCATGTTAGAATACTGCCCTGCTTCAGTATGTCACAGTACATGTTGGCATTCATGGTTCCCTCAATGAACTGTAGCTCCCCAGTGCTGGCAGCTCTCATGCAGCCCCATACCATGACACTCCCACCACCATGCTTGACTGTTGGCAAGACACACTTTTCTTTGTACGCCTCACCTGGTTGCCGCCACACACGCTTGACACCATCTGAACCAAATAAGTTTATCTTGGTCTCATCAGACCACAGGACATGGTTCCACTAATCCATGTCCTTAGTCTGCTTGTCTTCAGCAAACTGTTTGCGGGCTTTCTTGTGCATCATCTTTAGAAGAGGCTTCCTTCTGGGACGACAGCCATGCAGACCAATTTGATGCAGTGTGCAGCGTATGGTCTGAGCACTGACAGGCTGACCCCCCCACACTCTTTCAACCTCTGCAGCAATGCTGACAGCACTCATAGGTCTATTTCTCAAAGACAACCTCTGGATATGACGCTTAGTATGTGCGCTCAACTTCTTTGGTCGACCATGACGAGGCCTGTTCTGAGTGGAACCTGTCCTGTTAAACCACTGTATGGTCTTGGCCACCATGCTGCAGCTCAGTTTCAGGGTCTTGGCAATCTTCTTATAGCCTAGGCCATCTTTATATAGAGCAACAATTCTTTTTTATCAGATCCTCAAAGAGTTCTTTGCCATGAGGTGCCATGTTGAACTTCCAGTGACCAGTATGAGAGAGTGAGAGCAATAACACCAAGTTTAACACACATGCTCCCCATTCACACCTGAGACCTTGTAACACTAATGAGTCACGTGGCACAGAGAAGGGAAAATGGTTAATTCTAACCAATCTGGACATTTTCACTTAGGGGTGTACTCACTTTTGTTTCCAGCGGTTTAGACATTAATGGCTGTGTGTTGAGTTATTTCGAGGGGATAGCACATTTACACTGTTATACAAGCTGTAAACTCACTACTTTACATTGTAGCAAAGCGTAATTTCTTCAGTGTTCTCACATGAAAAGATATAATAAAATATTTACAAAAATGTGAGGGGTGTACTCACTTTTGTGAGATACTGTATTTTCCTATGATAATGAGCATCATCTAATGGTCACAACGCGGTATTTTCCACCTAGTAGTTGCAAGCTTTCGCTGATCTGTAGATCCACTAGCAACAATTCTGGAAAAAAAATTTTTAACAAGGGAGATAACAATATCACATAGGAGTGTCTTTATAAACAAAAATTGCATAGCTGTTTGTCCATCAAAATGTGGATTCATTAAGAAAGGGGCAAAAACGAATGTTTTCAGGCAATTTGAATGTGTGAATGCAGAAATATTGCATTATGGCCACTAGATGGTGCCAATGAGCATATTTATTTCCTCTGATAATCAGCACCATCTAGTAGCCATAATGCAGTATTGTTGGATTTATATGTATAAGATTTTTCTCTTTAGGTTCTCCAGGCACTTCCATGTGGCACCGCCTCTCTCTTACCTGTCATATGGGCAGTTTGTGTTGGTGCTCACGGTGGTGTCTGCATTATCACCAATCAGCCACTGCACGCTGGCTTCCTGACGGAGACGGATACTGGGCCAGTGCGCGCTCTTCACGTAACTGCAGCCAGCATTATAGTCACCCAAGATAATGATGTCCTGTATAAGAAAATTTCCAATGTAAATTGTACTGTGCAATCTCCAAAGAACATAAAGCATTCATGACTCAAATCGGAGACTACATGTTTTTTTATTGGAAGCTCTGCTTACATTTTGCCTTCCCTGCTTCCTCTCTCCCATTCTCATCAACATCGAATTCAAATTTTGACATTGAATTATTTCCATTTTAATGAAATTCCTTATTTTAGACCAAGTGATGTCATCACTATTGGGTCTGTTTATAAAACATTTGTTGCAAGCATGTCGGAAGCATTTGTGCAAGCTGATTGTCACCATCATTTTTCTAAGAGATCAATGGGGAAGGGCCCTGGCTCTCACGTCGTGGGTGTGTCTGTAGGGCGTGTCTGGAGGAGGACCAGAGGGGGGCTAGATTTAGCTAAATGCTGAGACCAGGGGAGGCAGAGACACGGGGGTGCTGCAGCTGCACAGAGAGTGCAGGATCTGTAGAAGGAGTTCTGTCCTGCTCTCTGCTGCCGACTGCTGAAAAAGGGGGGGGGGGGCAGAGATGAGCCTCTCTGCAGCTGCACAAAGAAGCACAGGATCTGGTGGAGGAGTTCTGGCTTCTTCTGTGCTGCCAACTACTGGGACAAGGTGAGGGTGGAAACTAGGGGGTGCTGCAGCTGCAGGAGAGATGCAAGAGCCACATTAAATGGCCTGGAGGGCCGGATTCAGCCTGTGGGCCTTGTGCTTGACACGTGACTTAAGGGATCTGCTACTGACGGCTTGGTGTCAAATACCACAACATACCTAGTAAAATCCATGTCTCAACAGGGTATTGTGGGTGGTCATTGTCCTGATACTGTTGCCTGGTTCCCCTGGAAAAAGATAACGAAGGACCAGGTCAAGACTACCAGGTACGATTTTTACAATTCCTTCCAACATCAACGGTTGACTATTCCTCTAGATGGTCGTGTCATCTCTGTATCTCTGTTTTTCTAACAAAACCGTTGCATGTGGTATGTCGGTATTGAAATACTGGTGGGTGTTATGGGACAACTCTGTACCTAAAATGATCCATACAACACCATAAACTGTGGTTCGGCAGTCATCGTCTAGGGAATTCAGTGCACAGTTCGTGTTCCGGGTGTCCGACTTAGGCCGGGAGGTCCGGTAAATTACACCGAGAACGTAGAGAGGACGTCGACGTCGTGGGGG
>BLSH010314447.1:513087-527008 GCA_018402905.1 Glandirana rugosa | reverse complement strand
TCAAATAAAGAGCGTGAGTCTTATTCTGTTTGAATGTATCCAAGGAAATCTGGCCAGCAATGATACAGCATGTTTGAAAAGAACATGTACATTTTTTTATTTTTTATGGGATGGTGAAACAGCTGCTTGAAACAGCTCAGCAATCACCTTTGTCTTAGCTATGGCAACGGGGGGGACACAGGAAATATTAAGAGGGGGCCCAGCAGATTCTGTTGGAAGGAATCTGAAAGACAGAGCTGCCTCTGAATACAAGACGCTGAAGATGTCAGACTCTGAGAGCTGCCAGGAAGATTTAAAACAGAACGCATGTGCTGGCCCCCCAGACGCTCCTTTGTGCCCCTGCTCCCCAGAATAGGGGAAGGCAATATAGTCCTTCTATGTACAACTCCTGATTTAATATATGAGGCTGTTATGTTCCATGTGGCGCTAATGTGGATGTTATTTACAACCCCCTCCCCTCTCCCCATGTTGTAATGCAAAGAATGCAAGGGAATAAAAGAGACAATTGAGTACTGTAGTATAAAATCAATAATAAATAAAAGATAGTGTGATAATGAAAAGTGGACCTCCAAGAGTAGCCGCTGCTTGGCATCTTCCCACACGTCAAAGAGGGCGTCCACCTCCCGCACGGCATAGTCGGGGCTGGTGTGAATGGCTGCCAGAGCAAAGTCTTTCACCTCTGAGGAAAAAAAAAAGATCAAGACAACAATTAGTGTTACTTGGATCTGCTGGAAAACCACATATTACAAAAATTATATAACTATCAGCGCCATCTAGAGGCCATAATGTACTATTTTACCGATAGAAGTATTTCAGTAAAATACCACATTATGGCCACTAGATGGAGCTAAAGATCATGTGAATTAAACGTATTAGAAACATTAATGGCCATCAACGGCTGTGTATGCTGAGGCATTTTCGGTATAAATTGGCCCGTAAGTGACTTTCAGAACAGAATCATTTTAAGGGAACAAAAACTTGAATTTAAAGGGTAAGTTCACCTTTGATCCCTTTTTTTTATTTTCTAAATTCCAGCTGCCCTATGTACCAATATAGCATTCGTGTACTTTCTTTGCAAAAATATCAACGCTTTCCATTAAATCGATAGATACTTACTTTCAGTGTTGCCAACCGTCCGTAAATTTACGGACAGCCAGTAAATACAGGGCATTTTTTTCTCCTGCCCGTAATGCCAGTAAAAGACATACTCTGCCAGTAAAAATGGCTGCGACAGGCTCGGGGGAGAACTGCGCATGCGCAGTTCTGGAATACCAAGAGACAACCCGATCCTGAGCCTGCGCCTGCTGATGACATCAAGATGCAAGCTGAATGCCAGGAGCTGAGCGTGCTGAAGGAGGAGCCGGAGTGTACAGTGCAGTGCAGTGGAGCCGACTCTCAGTGTCACCAGCAGCACCGCCAGTCCACCACCAAAATATGACCAGCGAGGACCCGGCCGCTATATTTTACAGTTAAGTGTGCATTATTCCTTACAATTTACCAACACGAGAGCCTAGCTTTGGCTTGTGTGTTCAGCACTCCCCTGCATGCTGTCTGTCACCTCCTACGAGCACCATAGTCTGCATTCACTGTGACATGGCTCGAGGTGAGCTGACACTTCACTGACCACTTGTGTGCATCAAAAAGTGGTGAGTGGGGGCTCATTGTGCCCAAAGCCCCCCTTTGACATCTAAATGTGTCAGGTGTATTTGCATTGGTTTGCCTCCAGTGTTTATACATATCAGTGTCCAGACAAGAATGGCAGTGATGAGATTGTACAAAAGCATTGTATACAACCTCTGTCTTGCTATCTCCTGTATCATGTCTACTTCCTGTATCCTGTCCGCATCCTCTGCCCACCTCCTGTATCCTGTCCACCTCCTCTGGCCACCACCTGTATCCTGTCTGCATCCTCTGGCCACCACCCTTACCCTCTCTACATCCTTTGACCACCACCTGTACCCTGTCCGGCTCCTCTGGCCACCACCTGTACCCTGTCCGCCTCCTCTGGCCACCACCTGTAACCTGTCCGCCTCCTCTGGCCACCACCTGTACCCTGTCCGTCTCCTCTGGCCACCACCTGTACTCTGTCCACCTCCTCTGGTGACCACCTGTACTCTGTCCACCTCCTCTGGCCACCACCTGTACCATGTCCGCCTCCTCTGGCCACCAGCTGTACCCTGTCCGCCTCCTCTGGCCACCACCTGTAACCTGTCCGCCTCCTCTGGCCACCACCTGTACCCTGTCCGTCTCCTCTGGCCACCACCTGTACTCTGTCCACCTCCTCTGGTGACCACCTGTACTCTGTCCACCTCCTCTGGCCACCACCTGTACCATGTCCGCCTCCTCTGGCCACCAGCTGTACCCTGTCCGCCTTCTCTGGCCACCACCTGTACCCTGTCCGCCTCCTCTGACCATCTCCTGTACCATGTCTGCATCCTCTGACCACCTCCTGTATTCTGTCCGCAGCCTCTAACCATCTCTTGTATCATGTCTGCAATCTCTGACCATGTCTTGTCTTTTATCATGTCTGCTGTCTGAGAGAGGGAGTCTGGAGAGAAAGTAAGAGTGAAAGTACAGCCCGGATGGAAATTAGTCAAATGTGTGTGGAGAGGAGAGTATAGAATAACACCAAAGCCACCAACCTGGAACCATCTGACTGAGCCCTGCACGGTGCACCTGAGAGAAGGTCAGTGACAGTGCCTCCAGGCCAGTCTAAGGTCACTGATGTAAGGGGGGAGGAGTGAATACAATAATGTAAGCAAACACTGATATAAAGGTTCCCCCTTATATCAGTAACCCCCCCCCCTTACCTTAGTGTATTCACTCTGCGGAAGGTGGTCTCTGGTCACCAGAGCCCCCCCCCCACATCAGAGTTCCTGGCATTCCCCTTTACGTGAGAGTCTGCAGGATTCCCCCTTACAGTGCAAGGGGGAACTCTGCAGTGGACCCTGATGTAAAGGGGCACTCTGATGTAAAGGGCAAGGCTGCAGACCCTAATGTAAGCGGGAACTCTGATGTAAAAGGGGAACTCGGTGGATTCTGGTGTAAGGTGGTCTCTGGTGACCAGAGCTCCCTTACATCAGAGTTCCCCCTTAGATCATGGTCTGCAGCATTTCCCTTTACAGTTCCCTTGCACTGTAAGGGTGAACGCTGCACCCTCTGATATATGAGGGAACTCGGTGCTGGCTGGGTTATATTAATCTGACCTTCATATAAATGGCGAAATATGGTTTTTGACTTTTGTTTAACTTAAACACGTTGCTAGTAGCACTAGATACATGTTTATAGTTTAAATATTGATATTTGCATTGATTAGCACTGAAAACAACCATTTTGGGTACTTTTTTTGCAGCGTCAGTAAAAAATGTGGCTTTGGCAGTAAATTTCGTGATTGTTTGCCAGTAAAAAATGATTACAGTTTGTCAATTTTGGCTTCTTTGCCAGTAAATTTCAGTACGGGGGGTTGGCAACACTGCTTACTTTACTTGTCCTCATTCATGTTTCCAGATGTTTCCATTTGTAATGTCTTACCTTCTGAACAGACTATAGGTCATGACACAGGAAGGAGTTGATCAGCTGACCTCATTAGCACACAGCCTCCCTCCTACCCACCGCCCATCTCCAGGTGCACGTTTTTTAAATGAAATGCAGTCAATCAGTGATCCCCCTTCTCACTAAATACACAATATACAATCAGATTATATAGTGTATGGCCATGTTTATACACCTAAAATTACTAGTTGTGCTTTCAGTGCCATTAACTTTTAATGGCACACCAAACACAGACGCAAACACACATTTTCCATGTGAAAAATCGAGGGGGCAAATGCTGCAACACGCAACCCACAAAATGCCAAAATGTCCCAATAACCACATATAGCACAGCCAATTGAAATCAACAGCCTGCCCTATGCGTGTCACAGGATAAAAACGAGCCACAAAACGTGCGTGCACGCTATGCTAGATGTGAATGGGGCCTGAAAGGGAAATTGGTGCAGTAACACAAGAACAATGAGTCTCCATTCACATCTGTGCATTTCTTTGCCTTTCCGAAATGCGCTGCACCAAAAATCGCAGTAAAAACGCACCAAGCTCTGCTCTACAAAAAGTTCCAAAGTTTCTTTGGGGCGATTGTTTGCGTGTAGAGCGGATGGGCTGCACTAAATGTGATGAGGGAAAATGCTCAAACGCCTCCACCTCTCTAAAAAAAAAAAAAAAAAAAAAAGCGCCTGTGGGCATGCAAGTTCCCACTATGCAGAGATGTGAACGGGGCTCCTCCTATGCACATGTATAAAGATGGCCATGCACTATGCAATCTGATTGTATATTGTGTATTTAGTGAGCAGGATGATCACTGATTAATTACATTTCATGTAAAAAACGTGCAGCTGGTAATGGGCGGGTAGAAAGGAGGGTGGATGATGCAGGGTGTGTGCTAATGAGGTCAGCTGGTCAACGCCTTCCTGTGTCATGACCTACAGTCTGACAGGTCCGTACGAATGGAAACATCTGGAAACATGAATGAGGATAAGTAAGGTAAGTGTCTGTAGATTTAATGGAAAGCGTTGATATTTTTGCAAAAAAAGTACATGAATGCTATATTACTACATAGGGGAGCTGGAATTTAGGAAAAAAGTGATCAAAGGTGAACTTACCCTTTAAGTATATTTCTCAATAGCCAGAAAGGATATAATTGCACTTTGTGTGCACCGAAACCCTTTACAAACCCAGATATTACCTTGTGAAGTAGCAATGACATCATCACTGTGTTTTACATGGCCTGTGCCATAAGCAGATCTGCGGGAGGAGCCAAGCAGCTCCACCTACTTACAGGCTGCCTGCAAAAAACTATATTTGGCTGCCTGGTTAGGCTTTCCATAGGCGGTCAGGAGGACTGAACTGCTCATTTTGCCATGTGAACAAGGCCTTAGGGAGAAGTAGCTCACCTCTTTCCTTGGCTTCCTCCTGACGAGCCTAGGCAAGGATAACGTCATCCTCCTTCCATCGACGTCTGGGAAATGTAGAGTTTCTAACACTGTGCATCTCAACTAGCTGCTCCTCTGAAAAGCGATCCACATTCAGATCATTTTTCTGAGGCAATTGATAGGTAGTGAGGATGCAATGTGACAACTCCTCCCCGCCTGTTTTCACCACCTCTCTTCCAGTTTTGGCAAACAAATGTGTGGCTACCGCATGCATTGCCCATGGTTGTGGGCCTTTGCGGTGCTTCCCCATTAGTTTAAATGGGTTACATTTAGCAGGCTTGTTGCCTGCTGATCGCAGCATGTTGGACAGTTTTGGCATGGGTGCAAAGCATTACAACAGTGGCATGCGAACAACACATTGCAGCCTAAGGGGGGCGCTAAAAATGAGGCTCAACTACGCATTTTTAACATCCCCCAGTCACTAGGCCAATCTTGCCAAGAAGACACTCCCAGCACTCTGGCATTCCCCAGGATCTCATCAAACGATGATGATGTCACCCTCTGTACCCTGGAAGCCGGAGGGGAAAGCGAGTGTAATATCTTATGTCCCCCTAAAGGTGGTTCTTAGACCTTTTTTTTTCATTTTAGAGTATTTCGGCAAGGGAAGGCAAAAGGTAAACGGCAAACTTTGCATGTAGTGTAAGGTCCACGTCAAAGAGAACCAGTCACCAAATGCGCATTTGAGTCTTATGGGCTGCCTATGCGTGACATTATTTTCCTTATACAAGATTTATATAGTGCCAACCGTTTGTGCAACGCTTTACAACACGCGACCTGCAGAACCGCACGAAAATCGCTCTCAATAAATCGCAAGCAGGAGCGTAAGTTCCCGCTACATAGAGTGGGAACGGGGTCTGGACCCATTTACACCTCAGCGTTTTTGTAGCTCAAAGCGATTGAAAAATCAATGATTCTCTATGGAGTTGGTTCACATCTTCACTCCAAGTCACCTGAAGCTCAAAAAAGTTCTGGAGCTTTTTTGTAGCTTGAATCGGACAGATTTGAGCATTTTTTGGTGCATTTTTATTACCATAGAAATGTATGGAAATGTGCCATTCACGGGTTATTTTTTTGCGCGATTTTCTGCTCAAATGAAAACATGTAAAGCATAAAATAGTAATAATATATGAATAAATGTAAGATAAATACCCAAATACAGAAAAATCATCATAATGAAATAAAATAAATTAATAATGTGTAATAGTACATAAATAATAGCTTAAAAAATATTAAAGAATTATTAATAATTATAATAATAAACACCTAAGCCTGAAAAAAATATTTATTATTTTATTTTATTTTTTAAGGGTTACCCAGTATTTCTTGAATGTAGTCATTATTTATGATTATTTTCATTAATAGGTGTATTTATTTGACATGTATTTACCGTATTTGCCGGCGTATAAGACGACTGGGCGTATAAGACGAGCCCCTACTTTTCCTGTTAAAATATAGGGTTTGGGTTATACTCACCGTATAAGACTACCCCTCTTCCGCGATCTCAGCGCGGCTTGTGAGGAGACTTCTATCATAGAAGTCAATGTAAGCCGCGCTGAGATCGCCCTGAAAATAGTGCAGGAACCATTTTTCTAAGTCGGAGCGAAGCGATTCACTCCTATTAGAACGATTCCATTGCACAGCATTGAGACGACTTGTCAGGCGACTCAAGTTGCCTGACAAGTCGCCTAGATGTGAAAGGGACACTTTTTTACATTTGGTGGTCACAAGCTAAAAGCATTTTTTTTTTGCTAGAGAATTACTTAGAACCCCCAAACATTATATATTTATTTTTTCAAACACCCTAGAGAATAAAATGGCGATAGTTTCAATACTTTTTGTCACACGGTATTTGCGCAGCGGTCTTTCAAGCGCAATTTTTTTGGAACAATTTTACTTTTTTGAGTTAAAAAATAAGACAACAGTAAAGTTAGCCCAATTTTTTTGCAGATTGTGAAAGAGGATGTTATGCCAAGTAAATAGATACCATACATGACATGGTTGAAAATTGCGCGCACTCGCGGAATGGCGACAAAGTCCTGTATTTAAAAAGTTCCATAGGCGACGCTTTAAAGATTTTTATCGGTTACCAGGTTAGAGGTGCAGAGGAGGTCTTTTGCTAGAATTATTGCGCACACTCTGGCGATCACGGCAATACCTCACATGTGTGGGTTGAACACCGTTTTCATATGTGGGCCCGACTTACGTATGCGTTTTCTTTGCTGCGCAAGCTCGCGGGGATGGTGTCGATTTAAATCTTTTTTTTTTTTTTAATTTTATTTATTTATTTATTTTTAGCACTGTTCCTTTAAAAAAAAAAAATCTGATCACTTTTATTGCTATCACAAGGAATGTAAACATCCCTTGTGATAGTAATATATGGTGACAGGTACTCTTTTTGGAGGGCCGGGGGGTCTAAAAGACCCCCCTGCCCTCCTTTGCACTTCACAGTATTCAGATCGCCAAAAACGGCGATTCTGAATACTGTCACTTTTTTAAAATTGGCGCCATTAGCCGCCGTGTAAACTGGAAGTGACGTTGTGACGTCGCTTCCGGAATTTACCGAAGGAGACCCGATCGGAGCCGATTACGGCTTTTGTCAGGTCTCCTTCCAGCCGGCGGACGCGCCGCATCGTCGCTCCGGTCTCCCGGTGGGACGGGAGGCTGGAGAAGAGCGGCGGAAGGCGGCGGGAGGGGGGGATGCCCCCTCCCGCCCCCTGGGGTAACGACCGAGCGGCTCCCGAGCCGGATTGGTCATTGCCCCTGGATAGCCGACCGCCAGCTCTAAAAAATGACACCGGGATATATGTCCCGCTTGAGCCACTCAAACCCGACCGCCGCCTATTTACAGCGCTGGTCGGGAAGTGGTTGTGAACCGGCCCTAATCCCCGGCGTATAAGACGACCCCCGACTTTTGAGAAGAGTTTCAGGGGTTAAAAAGTCGTCTTATACGCCGGCAAATACGGTATTTGTTTATTATTATTAGCAGTAGAAGTAGTATTAACACCCTAACAAAAATATATATATATAAATAAATAACCCTAACCCCAACTCCTAATACTAACATTAACCTAACCTTAACCCTAACGATAAAAAAAAAAAAAAATAATGTATTAAAAAGAAATAAAAGCTGATGGAAAAGCTAAAAAAGCTGATGCAACAGATGAAAAGCTCATAAAAACGTGCAAAAAACCACCGGAAAAAAACTCAGACGCTACGCTCAGGTGTGAATGCAGCCTGAGACTGGAGGTGTAGATTCTTACAAGGAATATCTAAATACAGTTTATAAACTACAGGAAAGAAGCGAACATCTTATGTTTTTTATTGGGTGAAAAGGTGAAGCGTCTTCTTAAAAACATCTAAACCATTGCAGATTGCTCTATTTTCACTATTATTTTCTCCCACCAAGAGCCGCAATAGCTCTTTAATCCCAGATTTATATAATCCCATTTAATGCAGCTTTTTACATCTTGAGAAGAACAAAACAAGGATTAAGTAGCCAGTTATATAAATTGAAAGAGACCTTTTTTTTCTAATAGGAACGGTTAATAAACTAAGACTTCACTGACTTTAATGGAAGGGAATCGTTTCCGATTGTTTGGAGGAGTGTGAGATTTTCATAAATGCAAAATAATAATAAAATAATAGATGAGCAGACATTGTTATCACCCCCGCCTTACTCCCACTTCTATGATCGTGCGAATGTTCTTTGCCATTATGCTGTCATCATCATGCATGTGCCATGCAGTGATTTAACGGTGATACTCACAGGCTAATATCATGCAGATGATTGCTTAGATTACAGCCCCACCTTGTGGAAACTTCTAGTATGACAGTGGACATGATTCTGTTGTTTCAGAACACCTATGGGAGATTTAAACCAGCCATATACACTATATTACCAAAATTATTGGGATGCACATGAACTTTGATGGCATCCCAGTCTTAGTCCGTAGGGTTGGCCCACCCTTTGCACCTATACCAGCTTCAACTCTTCTAGGAAGGCTGTCCACAAGGTTTAGGAGTGTGTCTATGTGATTGTTTGACCATTCTTCCAGAAACACATTTGTGAGGTTAGGTACTGATGTTGGAGGAGAAGGCCTGGCAGTCTTTGCTATAATTTGTCACAAAGGTGTTCTATTGGGTTGAGGTCAGGACTCTGTGCAGGTCAGTCAAGTTCCCCCACCCCAAACTCACTCATCCGTATCTTAATGAACAATATCTCTTGGTGAAGGGTGGGTGAACTTCCTCACATGCTCCCTTCTCAGCTCCGCACTCACCGGAAAGATATACCCATGCAGGGGTAAAGCACATCAAAATAGGATCGTCCCTGATCCCTAGCCGATGTTGCCTCCTCCTCCACGATGGATCTGGCCATAGGATAGGTTCACATAGGGTTGGATGGAAAAAAGTGCATCTCATAGTGTGAATCCATAAAAGCAGGTTTATTAATATAAAAGTTTAAAAACTGCACTTACAATAGTGCTGTGGGTCATTACAGATAAACATCAATAGGTCTGGGACACCTTTGCGTTCCACAGACAGGGATCTCTGAAACCGGAAGTAATGTGATGATGCTTCAAGCTACGCCCTACGCATTTCGTCATACAGACGTATTCAGAAGCTGTGCCATCTTAGTACGTCCTTTATACCGTGCGGTAACCTGGCAACAGAGCACACAAGCGGCCATATTTGATTGACACGGGAGTTGTATACACACACAACTAAATCAACCCAGATACTACAATGTAAAACTTTCACAATGAACGAAAATGTTATAAAAAATTACAAAGGCTTTTTAAGATTGTGTATGTTACTTTCAATTTGTACCGTTTACATCGTGCGAGCTGCCTAACAATATTCTGTTTGACCGCTGGAGGCTCAGCTATGTGTAGTGCATGCCCTGCAATAATGGGCTAAACAACTTTGGCGTCAATCAAATATGGCCGCCAGTGTGCTCTGTTGGCAGGCAACTGTATGGTATAAAGGACGTGAGTTGTACTAAGATGGCACGGCTCCTGATGACGTCTTTATGACGAAATGCGTAGGGCGGAGCGTGGAGCATCATCACGTCACTTCCGATTTCAGAGATTCCTGTCTGTTGAAGGCAAGGCGTCCCAGACCTATTGCAGTTTATATGTACTGACCCTGCAGCACTATTAAAAGTGCAGTTTTTAAACTTTTATCTTAATAAACCTGCTTTTATGGATTCACACTATGAGATGCACTTTTTTCCATCCACCCCTATGTGAACGTACCCTATGACCAGATCCATCTTGGAGGAGGAGGCAACATCGGCTAGGGATCAGGGAAGATCCTATTTTGATGCGCTTTACCCCTGCAGGGGTCCATCTTTCCGGTGAGTGCGGAGCTGAGAGGGGAGCACGTGTGGTATTTCACCCACCCTTCACCAAGAGATATTGTTCACTCTGGCACAAGTCCCTTTGGAATAAGAGCATCTGTGTGAACTTATGAACTGTGATATTCGGGTTTGCACCTTTTTGGGTTTTTGTTTTGCTTTTTTCATGGTTGGATTTGGTTTTCTTTTCATTGAGCTCCGGTTTTTCATATGGACACTTTTTGCACATTAAGCACACTGAGCACTTTATTATAATTTTGTATGACATATTATGTTTTTCATGGTTTGATGCAACTTCTACTAGCCATTTATAGTTGTAAATGTAACACAACTTATTTTGTGCACTTTATAGGATATGGCACTAGGAATTGTTCATGTTGTTTGCAATTTAAAGAGACAGTACATGTCATAAGGCCACTTTATTTATTTTTACGTTTTTAACACAATCACACATTAGATCTAGGCAGTGTTTGCATTTCATTGCATCTCAGTTACTGCTCGGCCAAGAAATTTCGACCAGGCTCCTCTTTCATCAGCTCTTCAAAGTAATCACACTTCAATAATGCTTGAACTCAAAAGGGTTTAAAAGTATTTATGGATAAAATATCAAGAGGTCTATTTATAAACACAAAAAAAAGGTGCATTACCCTGCTAGTGCAAACACTTTGGGGTCTATTTATAAAAAAATTGCTGTGCAACTGTCTCAAGCATTCACACAGCTGTCCCTGTATTTTGCCTAATATGTTTATTTCCTATGACTGTCAGCTCCATCCAGTGGCCATAATGCAGTAGTTTTCTAAAATAACCTCCATCAGGAAAACACTGCATTATGGCGACCAGATATGGGTGATGATCATAGGAAATAAACATATTGAGACATTCGCACAGTAACTGTTTTTAAATTAAATTGACCGCAATTGTTTGCAACAGCAGGTTAACGCACCGTGAAGCTTCATGCTGCATTAAACTGCTAGGCATGAGTGACATGTTCTGCTCCTGCAGCCTCATGGGATATCATCGTCACATATCCCAGGAGGCTGCAGGAGTCAATTTGCAGAATGGCCAGGGGCAGAGGTGATGCATCATCGGGGTCCAGGCAGCCTGAACCCGGAAGAGCCGCCGCACCTGATGATAGGATGCAGTCCCTTTCTGACTGGCAGTTTTCCACCTGCCTCATTTGATTTTTTAATTGAGGTTTTTAAAGCCAGAGGGTACTGATACGGCCACCCATGGCTTGAATTTCAGCCAATTTAGCAGATACTGGATGGAATTTGGCCAGGTTTGGTTTGCTAAAGCATTGTGTGTCATGTTTTTACAACTCAGTGCTGCTGATCTTTTGTAGCCTCTGTGCAGGCACTTCCTATCTACATGCACTCCAGCTTCAGCTGCATGATGTTGCTCAGTCAGTTTTCTGACATGCCTGTGCAATGAGTATAAACAGAGGATAGTCTCTGCTGAAAGCTCATGTGACCGGTGACAACACAGGAGCACAATTTGGTGACAGGAATGGTTGTCATCTTATAACAGGAAGTATCTGAACTTGGTATATACGGCAGGATCATGGGGATTATTTTACTAAGCAGATTTAAAATGATCGGAAATTACTCAGCTTACTTCTAGTTGAAAGAGTTCCAGTGATGTCTAAAGGTAACGGAGAATATGTGCAGTGTGATCCTCATTATTTTGATGTACCTGTAGTAAGGGATGAAAAACGAGCCACAAAAGGTTCCCGCATGAACACGTCTGTACCACAGTTTTCACAGCCATCATCGTAGTGGAACCATTCTGTTGGCTTCAGTATGTCTTCTCTGTAGAGGGAAAAACATGACAGGATGAAGCCTAAATCCCCTCCATGACTCTACATCTGTTCACAGGCATCTAATAAGGTGATCTACACCGCCTTTCACTTTTAGGCATTGTTTAGATAGATCATTGTTTGCCAAGACATCTGTTCCTTTCCCCCAGCTCTCAGGAACCGTTATGTCTGACAGATGTTGTCCAATGTAATGTTGCATTCGCGGCAAAGCCCTACCTGGCTAATTAAGCCACCAATTATTTCAATTTAGGTTACGCATCTTAGATGTTGTCTATCCAAGTTATGAAGACAGGTTTAGTACCAGGAGACTGCTTTAGGAAGCATTTTACCATGACTGCTGTTAAAATTTGAAAGTAAATTGTGAGTCAATTTATGATGGGGTTGGTATAAGATATTATGTAGAATGACGGTGGTATAAATATCCATGTAGCACCCTCTACTTAGGTAGGTGCTAGAAGTAGGATTTTTGGTCAGTGCAGGTAAATTTAGGCAGGCCTAACTGGACGCTAGGCCTGTTTGTTTTGATCTATATGGGCTGGGAGTGGCTCAGGATATCAGCTGGTGACTCACAGGTGGTGTCACTTCTCGGTTACCTCCCTCTTGCTTCTAGAAAGTGCTAGAAGAGGGGGAGGGGAAGAGAGGTGGAGCTGTTTGGGGTATTCTAAGGAGCCCTGACCAATCCCAAACTTGTATTGGCAGGGAGCAGCACTCCTTAAATACCCAGGGTCAGCCCAGCTGGGGAGGAGTAGTTCAGGTGGAAGAACTGGAGATGGAGTGCTAGGCTGTTGGGGTCTTTGAGGGAGCTCCCCAGTCTGGGGGGGTGACCTTGGGCTCGGGTGCAGGACGGAGCCCTTTAAGAACTCATGAAGGATCTGGACAGGTGGCACAGGAGGAGCAAGCAAGGACAGCAGGAGCTAGTACTGCCTGGAAAGTCTAAAGGAGGGAACCACCGGTTGTAGTCAGGAGGGCTGGTGAGTGATATGCGCGGTCAGGAAGACTGGGAGCATGCAGTCTGGGATGGGTGCAGAGCCAGCAGTGTTGGGCTGCAATGTCATGGGCAGTGGAGTTGGCCAGCTGCAGCCAGGAGGGTTGGCCGTGCCTGAAGTGGGCTGACTGGGATCAGTAGTCCACCAACAGGACAGCTAGCAAAGGAACTGTTTCATTTTTCTGCTACACCAAAGGGGCCCCTGGTCCCTGCCTGCAAAAGGCAATTGCTAAGGACTAGTGAAGTTAGTGCTAGGCCTGACCTTTCAAAATGCTAGTTGTGCCTGGGGAGTCAAGCAAGTAGTGTGCTGGAGGAAGAGAAGAGTGTATATACTGAAGTGTATATAAGTTGTCCCATCAAGAACTGTTCTAATTCTACTGGGCATTCCATATTTCCTATCCTCATGCAAGTTAAATCCCCCTCAATAAAAAGCAAAAAAACAAAGATATGGACTGTTCATTGCCTTGGAATATCTAAGAGGTGAATGCCGGGCTGGGTAGGGTGACGGGTGGACCTAGGGTTGCCACCTTTTCTTCAAGCCAAACCCGAACACTTTAGCGGCGGCATATTTTTTTTTTTTTGAGTATACACTATAACATTGTAAAAGACCTGTGACACTTTTGGTGGCCCGAAAGAGAGCAGTAATGTGGGATGCATAGCACGCCCTGGTGAACAGTGTAACACGTAATAAAAACTGGGGACGTAAGACACATCTTGTGAGTGTTAAGCCGGTGCGTGTGACAAGTGGTCCCGCACGATACGTAGGGTGTAATGACGAG
>BLSH010314447.1:471538-488948 GCA_018402905.1 Glandirana rugosa | reverse complement strand
GTTTTGGAGAAGTTCAGACCTGTTACAGGAAGTGTCTAAAAACGGAAGTGAGGCTTCTGGTTTTCGTTTAGACAACGTGGCTGATGCGCAGTGGCAAGCTCCTGGAGTGCAGTAGATTGTTGGGCATTGCTCTTCCGGTCGTAGTGCTGAGGCATCTAAACAGCAAGTATAGCTGGCTCTCCCTGGGTGCTGGTAGCGGTGGGTGCAATCCTCCCGGGTCTCCCTGGCTGATTGGTGGGGTAGAGGTGGTGGTCACACAGTGAGGGTGCCGGAATGCTGGGATGTCAGAGGCCGGCAATACTATGGCAGGGGTACCTGCGGATCAACAATCCACCCCAGGAACATTAGTGTCCTTGGAACAGCTGAGGGCGGTGTTTGGGGAGTTCTTTCCCCGGGCGGGGGACCCCGTTCCGAGGGGCCCCAAGAAACGCCCACCCCCCTCTTTCCTCAGGGGAGGATTCGGATATAGAGAGCACCTCAATGGTCACACCTGTGGACCTTTCAGAGGGTGAACTGCCCTCAGAAGGCAAAGATGATCAGAGGCTCCTTTTTCACGTGATAAGGCGATAGTGGAAGCGCTGATCACTGATATCCGCGACTCCATGCGGCTTGACCAAGCAGGAGAGTCGCATGAGTCCACATATTTTTGTGGACGGCTTAAACCCCCTAGGTCTCCTAGGGCTTACCCTTATGATTAAGTTTTGAACAGGCGGTGTTCAAGGAATGGCTGAGGCCACCAAATTCCTTTGTTTTTTCTAAAAGCTTTGCTGTTCGCTACCCCTTTGAGGATAGCTTTACTAAGAGGTGGGCTTCCCCAGCGGTGGACCCCCCAATGGCTCGTGTGAATAAAGCAACGACCATCCCCTTGGAGGGGTCTCCGTCTTTCAGGGAGGCGGCTGATCGCCGCACAGAGGCAGCGTCTAAAGCACTATTCTTGTTGGCTGACACCAGCCATGCGGCCGGCGCTAGCAACTGCGATGGCGGCACAGTCTCTTCGTGAGCACGCTGCCACGCTGCACACTGGTTTATCATGTGAAGGTGCACAGGATGAAGTACAGCGGGCACAACATTTGGAAGAAGGTCTCCGCTACATATGCCATGCGGCTTTGGACCTTCTTCCCATATTGTCAAAAATGCCTGTTTTTGCAATTGTTATCAGGCGGGTGCTGTGGATCCGCTCTTGGTCAGGCAACCAGGCTTCAAAGAAAGCTCTTGCAGATCTTCCCTTTCAGGGAGGGTGTCTGTTTGGCCCACAGTTGGATGAAATCATTAAGGATTTCACGGGAGGGAAGAGTACTTTCCTTCCAGAGCCAAAGTGGCGGGATTTTCGCCATAGGCAGGGCCCTGTTTCTTCAGGTCAGAAGAAGTTCTTTCGGGCACCCGGCTCAGCGGGTAAGGGCTTCAAGGCTGGGAAGGCTTCCGCGGGGCACAGTAAAAGGCCCTGGCAGCATAAGTCCGAAAAAGCGAAGGATAGATCTACCTCCGCATGATGGGTTGCCCCCACCCGACTCACGGGTGGGGGGCCGGTTGCTGGGGTTCGCAGACAGATGGACTGCCCGCATCACCGATTGGTGGGTGCTGGAGGTGGTGTCCTCCGGGTACAGGATAGAATTCAGCTCTCTGCCCCAGAAAGGTTCTTCCCCTCAAACTTGAGACTCCCTCAGGGGCGTTGGGAGGCGCTTCTAGGCGCCGTTCGGGTACTTGCCGAACAAGGAGTGATTGTACAGGTACCCATAGTGGAAAGATTTCACGGGTTTTACTCAAACCTTTTTGTGGTGCCCAGAAAGGGTGGTGTCAGGCCAGTTCTGGACCTGAAGGCGATAAACCGCTTCGTAAAGACGAAAGGTTTTAGGATGGAGTCCATCCGCTCGGTCGTGGCCGCCCTGCACCAAGGGAAATTCTTGGCGTCCTTGGATATCAGGGACGCGTATCTCCATGTTCCAGTCTGTCACAGTCACCAGCGTTTTCTACGCTTCGCAGTGGGGGACCTGCATTACCAGTTTGTGGCTCTTCCCTTCGGGCTGGCCTCGTCTCCCCGGGTGTTCACCAAGGTGGTGGCCCCGATGCTGGCGCTGCTGAGACAGAGGGGTATTGCGGTAGTAGCATACCTCGACGATCTACTCCTGAGAGCAGAGTCTGCGGCTCTGGAGGAGAACGTGACAATTATGGTGTCTACGTTAAAGGAGTTTGGTTGGCTAATCAACCTGCAGAAGTCATCATTGACTCCATCTTGCCGGCTGGAGTACCTGGGTCTGATTCTGGACACGGTGCAGGCAAGGGTGTTTTTACCACCGAGCAAGCTCCTGACACTTCAGGCAGCAGTGCGAACCCTGTTATCACGCCAGTGGTTCTCCTTACGGTTCTGTATGCGAGTGTTGGGGCTCATGGTGTCGACTTTCAAAGCGATACCTTACACCCAGAGTCACACTCGGCTCCTGCAGAAGGCGATTTTGTCGCAGTGGGGCAAATCTCCCCTATCTCTAGACAGACTGATCAGGTTGGATCATCAGTCCCGAGGATCCTTGATTTGGTGGATTCGGGCTCCGGCCCTAAAGTTGGGAAAATGTTTTCCCCCCCTCAATTGGTCGATAGTAACGACAGATGCCAGCCTATTGGGCTGGGGAGGAGTCCTGGGTCAGTTCTCTGCTCAGGGTCATTGGTCAGTGCGGGAAGCTTGTCTTCCGATAAATGTACTGGAACTGAGAGCGATCAGACTTTGCCTGTCCCGTTGGTCAGAAAGGCTGCGAGGCCTCCCTGTTCGGGTTCAGTCGGACAATGCCACGGCTGTGGCGTATGTGAACCATCAGGGCGGAACAAGAAGCGCAGCAGCAGCTGCGGAGGCGGCTCTGATTCTTCGGTGGGCAGAACTTCACGTGCCAGCTCTCTCTGCAATCTACATCCCAGGCGTGGAAAATTGGCAGGCGGACTTTCTCAGCAGCTGGACTCTGGATCAAGGGGAATGGTCCCTACATCCAGAAGTGTTCCGCCAGATTTGCCTCAAATGGGGCATACCAGAGGTAGACCTCATGGCCTCCAGGTACAATCACAAGGTACAGACCTTTTGTGTGCAGAACAAGACATCCGTTGGCGGTCGCCTGGGACGCACTGGTAGCGCCCTGGGGTCGGTATCGGTTACTGTACATCTTTCCTCCTCTAAAGCTTCTACCGCGGGTTCTGCGCAGGATAGAAGCAGAGGGAATCCCGACAATCCTGGTAGCTCCAGATTGGCCTAGGCGTCCTTGGTACGCCGACGTAGTACGGATGGTGGCAGATGTTCCGTGGCGTCTTCCACTCCGCGAAGACCTACTGTCTCAGGGGCCTATCTTGCACCCTGCTTTACCCTCGCTGGCTTTGAAGGCTTGGCTATTGAGTCCCAGGTGTTGAGGGATAGGGGTGTCTCTGACTCCGTAATCCCTACTATGATTGAAGCACGTAAGAATACCTCTCGTAAGATTTATCATAGGACCTGTAAGACCTATATTACTTGGTGCGAGGCAGGGGGTTGGAACCCCCGCTCTTATATAGTATCCAGAGTACTGTCATTTTTGCAGCAAGGACTGGACAAGAACCTGGCATTAAGTACGCTTAAGGGGCAGATTTCAGCCCTGGCGGTTCTTTTTCAATGGCCTTTGGCGTCTCATTCATTGATCCGTACATTCGTACAGGGGGTACGTCATGTGGCTCCTCGGATACGGTAGCCTCTGGCTCTGTGGGATTTGAATCTGGTGCTTTCTGTGCTGCAGAAACTGCCATATGAAAGAATTAGGGATATTCCCTTACGATTGTTGTCACAGAAAGTGGCCTTTCTGGTGGCTATCACATCTGCCAGGTGGGTGTCTGAGTTGGCATCATTGTCCTGCAAGTCACCTTACTTGGTCCTGCATAAGGACAAGGCGTTTTTGCGACCTTCCCCTTCGTTTCTTCCGAAGGTGGTTTCTTCCTTTCATTTAGATGAGGATATTGTTCTTCCCTCATTGTGCCCGCACCCGTCGCATCCCAAAGAAGTTGAATTGCATTCTTTTGATGTGGTGAGGGCTTTGTGGGTGTATTTCTTTTCTACAGCTTCCTTTCGGAAGTCTGATTCTTTCTTTGTGCTGACGGAAAGGTCACGCAAAGGCTTGGCGGCCTCGTCAGCTACCGTGTCTCGTTGGATACGGAAGACCGTGACTCATGCATATGAGATTTGGGGCAAGGTTCCCCCGTTTCCAGTCACGGCTCATTCCACCAGGGCAGTTAGTACGTCCTGGGCATTTAGACACCAAGCCTCGGTGTCTCAGGTGTGCAAGGCGGCCACTTGGGCCTCAGTACACACGTTTACTAAGTTGTACAAAATTGATGTTTCAGCATCCTTGGATGCTGCTTTTGGCCGCAAAGTATTACAAGCGGCAGTGTAGGCGCGGTTCGCGCCGCCTGAGAGGGCGTTTTTCTGTTGGGTACAGTTGTTATGGTTTGCCCGCCCCTCTTGATTGGCACAGCTTTGGGACGTCCCCATGTGTCATAAGAAGGCTGCGTCTGTCAGTGAACGGAAGAGTAAAAGGGATTTTAGTATAACTTACCGTAAAATCCTTTTCTCTGAGTTCACTGACACACGCAGCACCCACCCCTCTGCGTTGAGTTTGTACGGCTTGTTACGAACTGATGTGCTGTACAGGGCAGGGGGATTATATGCCAAGGTGAGGACGGCCCCCTCGGAGGGGCCAAGCTATGCTTTTGTTTGTTTTGCCTAGTCTACTCCTAGTGAGATGAGCATAACCCCATGTGTCATAAGAAGGCTGCGTCTGTCAGTGAACTCAGAGAAAAGAATTTTACGGTAAGTTTTACTAAAATCCCTTTTTATCAGTCCCTTTCTCTAGAGCCTCAGCTGCACAGGTGAATGAATAGGAAGTGGCATGAGGCTTCCTGCTCATTCACAAACTGAAGCATAGTAAACACAGTTGACTATGCCTCAATGACAAATGGACACAGGAGTGGCTGGTACCAATTGCTCACTGTGTTCATTCAGGAATGGAAAGGACCAGTTAATGACATACACGATATTACCAAAAGTATTGGGACAATATACTCCCAATACTCAATATTGAGTTGGCCCACCCTTTGCAGTTATAACAGCTTCAACCCTTCTGGGAAGGCTGTCCACAAGGTTTAGGAGTGTGTGTATGGGAATGAGATGCCATTAAAGTTCATGTGCATGTAAAGGCAGGTGTTCCAATACTATGGGATGCAGCAGCTGCCAACAGGAGAGGAGAGGAGGGATGCCAGAAGAGCTGCGGGGGAAAGGGGCACACAGGGGGGCCCCGGACAGCAGATAGAAGGGGTGCATGTGCTAGAATCAATCCCCCTGCAATGCAGTTAGAGGGAGTAAGAAGATGAGAAGCAGGCAACACTGCAGGGGGAGACAGAAGAGGATCGGTGTCTGCAATAAGACAGTACAGCCTGACCTTCTGTTCAGCAGGTGCCCGGGCCTCCCTTTTGAACTGATGGGGTCTGAGCCCAGTACAGGAGGGCTGCCTGTACTGCCTTATCAGTGACCCTGAATACAGCGCTTTTATTTAGTACCTCACTGGCAGCAAGGATGATGATGATTCCATCATACAAGATAATTATATACAAACTTATAGATCCGCTGTATCGCGCAAAATCCCCCAATGGGATCTATCCACCGCGCCACCTGATAAAAAGCCTGAAGCCTTATACTAATAATGTATGTAAAACACAAATTGTTGGTGCTGATATATAAAACAATAATAATAATAGGACGCAGCTGCTATTATCAATCAAAGCTATACATGTACGTTCTGTCTTCTATATATCACAAACGTATAGCAGCGCTAGGCATACTTCAATATTAGTCACTCTAATGTTTATGCAAAACTCAATGAGTATGTCAGTCCTTAGTTCATGACAAACCCTGGTAAGGGCTAAAATGTTATATTAAAAAATCAGTTGATTAGAACACAAGACCATTTGCCGGATAATCTTCATGCAATTGGAAGCAGTCCTGACTAATCACCACTCATTAGGAAACATGCTTACCAGAAGGTGTTGCCTCGCATTCTCATGCTTGGCAAACAAACGTTTTCTTTTTCACAGATCCTTCACAGACACTGCGATATCAGACCTTCGATCTTGTTCTAAAATGTTTCTTTCTTTCTTTCTCCCTCTGGTCTCCTCGTGTGGTATATGAGGGGAAAACAAATGCAACTCGATAGTGCATTAACGTTTAAAAACACTTTATTACTTCAAGTAAAATACTGGTACTCACAAACACAGCTTGTCACGCAGACAGATAGCTCATATATTAGCCGTCAGACAGTTTATCTGAGCTACTGATGACACTGTCCGCTGTCCGACCTCGCGGTGCCCACTTTCAAGATCACACCGACCCGCAGTGAAATCTTGGGTAATTCAGCTCTTTCAAATGATTGCCATACGCCGTGTCAGACGCGTTTTGTCCGAAGACTTCTACCGTGACACGGCGTGTGGCTGGCAATCTACTCCCCTCCCCTTGTTAACAAGGGGCGGGACAAGCGGTATGAGTGTCCCCACATCGCTCATTTACATCATCCTCAGGTTTACAATCTTATTCACTAAACACATCTCATTCAATGCATTGACATATTATGCTCTATAATTTCTCACTACATTAGTGTGTCATATTCTGTGCCGTTCAGTAAGACCTTACACTGAATCTAAATGCAATAGAAATCATTTTTAAAAATGTCACGAAGCTGTTCGCATCGCAAGGCACCCTTTTAGACTCACTTGTATATATCATTATTTCTAGATCTCCCGTTATAGCTTTATCTTTCCCTTCTAATTGGGATCCATTCTGCTCTAGTATACTTGAGATCTTTCCCTTCTCTCAAGTTTGTTAACAAGGGGCGGGTCCAGCAGTATGGGTGTCCCCACACTACTCATTCACATCAACCTTCAATTTATCATCTTCATTACTATTGCACACTCCGTGTCTCAATCTGTATTTTCAAGCATTATACTTCATGATTTATTAGAGGTTCTCATGTCTTACAACTGCTTACTACCTCAAATGGCAGCCGAATACTTTTAGTTAAACTTGCCTTCCAACTTGCCTTCCAAACCTTCATAAATGCAAAAAAAGAAAACGTTTGTTTGCCAAGCATGAGAATGCGAGGCAACACCTTCTGGTAAGCATGTTTCCTAATGAGTGGTGATTAGTCAGGACTGCTTCCAATTGCATGAAGATTATCCGGCAAATGGTCTTGTGTTCTAATCAACGGATTTTTTTATATAACATTTTAGCCCTTACCAGGGTTTGTCATGAACTAAGGACTGACATACTCATTGAGTTTTGCATAAACATTAGAGTGACTAATATTGAAGTATGCCTAGCGCTGCTATACGTTTGTGATATATAGAAGACAGAACGTACATGTAAAGATAATTATATAACAATATAACATAGAATACTGCAAGTTTCACTGTAACTGAGCCAGCTACAGCTACAACTGTCACGTTTGTTCAGCAAAGTGTTTTTGCATAGACTCCCCCAACATCTTTGACACTTCTTTTTTCCCCCACTGATACCAAGGATTGGCACTTATGAATTGGCATTTATTATTTTACACTGACACCAGAGATTGACAATTATTTTCCCCCAGTAATACCAAGGATTAGCACTTATTTATCCCATTGATACCATTGATTGGCACTTATTTTTTGTGCTGACACCAACGGCTAGCACATATTTATCCCACTGATACAAAAGATTGATACTTATTTACCCCAATTATATAAAGGATTGGCACTTGTTTTTATCCTACTGATACCAAGGATTGCCACTTATTTTTATCCCACTTATACCTAGAATTGGCACTTATTTACCTCATTGATACCAAGGATTGGCACATATTTATCCCATTGATACCAAGGATGGGCACTTGTTTTTATCCCATTAACACCAAGGATTGGCAGTTATTTTTATTTCACTGATACAAAGGATTGGAACTTTTTTATCCCATTGATACCAAGGATATGTACTTATTTATCTCATTGATACCAATGATTGGCACTAATTTATCCCAATGATTGGCACTAATTTATCCCATTGATACTAATGATTAGCACTCATTCATTCCATTGATACCAAGGATTAGAACTTATTTATCCCATTGATACCAAGGGTTGCCACGTATTTATCCCATTAATACCAAGGATTGTCACTTATTTTTATTCCACTGATACCAAGGATTGGCACTTATTTTTATCCCATTAATACCAAGGATTGGCATGTAATTTATCCCACTGACACCAGAGTCTGATGCTTACTGTATGCCATCCCAGTGAATACCAAGGATTGACACTTATTCTTTCCCACTGACACTGAAGATGACTACTATTTTATCTTGCTGACACAGACAGTGTTTTTTGTTTTACTTTTCCTGCCACTGACAACACTGATGGGTCTTATTTTACTCCTACTTCCTCTTCAGTGTACCCTCCAGGCCTATTTTCTCACAAAATATAGCAAAACAAAGGGGGAAAAGTTGCCACATTACAAGCTGTGCACAGTGAAGTCACACCCACTGTATTGACCCCATCCACTTCTTGGCACGCCACAGATTTTTGGCAGGTGGTGCACTTTGTATGCTGCATTTTTCTATATTAACCATTTTCACAGAGTTTTTGTATGTGTTGCATTTTTCTTCTCAACTAAACAGTTACATAGCTGGTAAGGTTGAATAAAAACAATTGTCCACCCAGTTCAACCTGTGTTGGTGTGTGTGAGTACATGTAGATAATTATTTCCCATATCCCTATATTATGTGTTTGTTAAGATGCACATCCAAGAGTCTTTTAAAACCATCAGTACGTCTTGCTGACACCACCGATTGTGGAAGAGATTGCTACATCCTTACCTCCCTGACAGTGAAAAACAACCTACGCAGCTTAAAGCGGTTGTCTACCCCCTAATGTCATTTTTTACCTACAGGTAAGCCTATAATAAGGCTTACCTGTAGGTAAAATTAATATCTCCTAAATGTTTGAATGTATCCGTTTCCAGTAAAACGTAATGAAAAAACGCACCTCATCCCCAATATAAGAGTTAAATTGGTACAAGACAGTTCCCAGATGGGATTATACGGTGCAGAGTAACAAAGATCAACACTACCCCGCCTGTATAAAAAAATATCAATTTTTTATTAGTACAAATTGATAAAAGCAAGATATTTGTACAACACAACACATTAAAAACATGTGGTCTCTGTTGTTTAGATTGGGGGTTACCCAGAAAGAAGTGTAGAAGGTGAATCAGAAACTATCCCGACATGTTTCGCCTATCACAGGCTTCCTCAGGGGATTTCGTTGACACCCACCAAACACATACTCTTAAATAATAAAGAAATGAGTCACTAAATGACAATACACAAAGTAGATAGACAATTTAACAATTATAGTTACATACCATTGATATAGATGTATAGCTGCTCCCCCCTCACGAAACATTGGCATATCCTCACACGATGCCCACATATAGAAGCTATTGTTGGCCCAAGACCTCTTTTGACCGCAAAAAGAGCAAGAAATTTGAATGATGAATTGGTTAGATCAGAATTTGTTAAACCGATTAGCAAAAACTGGCTTACCAACTTACCCCCCTTGAAAGGGATGTATCCGTGTGGTAAATGCCATATTTGCCGGTATGTGGAAAAAACTACCATCTTCCATGATAGTTCCGGTAAGAACACCTATAAAATTAACCAATTCATCAATTGCTCAACAGAGAAAGTCCTTTATATCATCACCTGTCCATGCAATAAGATGTACGTGGGGAAAACCAAAAGAGCCTTAAAAACAAGAATTGGAGAACATCTATCCTCTATTAAGGACCCCCAGGATGACTCACCTTTGGCACAACATATGAGGGATCACCACCCGGGAAAATATCAAGAGCTCAAAGTAAAGGGATTCTTGGCCCTACAGCTACCTAAAAGGAGAGGGGATTTTGATAAAGTGCTATTACGCCTTGAAAAACAGTGGATTTTTAGATTAAAAAGTCTTGTCCCGAGAGGCCTTAATACTGAGTTCAATTTACAAGTATTTTTAGAGCCCTAAGTATCGGACCACCCCATATGGGGTATTGTGCCTGTGTGATGTATAGCCATGTGTAGGAGGGTTTACCCAATAGCAACGAGAAAATATACATTGGGTAGCCTGGCTACAATATACAATTGAGAAATGGTTCCTCATTTGTACCAATCTGGAAAACTATATAATTACCATCAGAAGTGTGGCAAAATATGACCTAGTATTAATATGTCTACACATCACCTCTATCCAAACAGGGTGATGTGAATGTTTATACTGGACATCACTGGCCCAATAAGGAAAGCGTTGCTGGCTATGTTAATTGAAAACCAAGCTAATCTCTTTCTTTACATTAATCTTGCTGAAAATGTAGTAAATGGAATTCCCCTTGAACATCTTAAATATTTTTTGAGAAACTTCAATCATTGGGAATCCACCTTAAACCATCTCTATATATATACCTGGATGAGTGTATGTTCACCCTGTCTTTATGTTAATGTTAAATTGTATGTGTATCCATAGTACCGTGTGCTGAGATAAGGGTTAACATGGTTCTGAATATTCATGGCTTAAGTGCTTTGTCACAACCTATAGCCCTGATCAGTCCCTCTGTTAACAAGGGTTAACTCATCAGCGTTTGGGGCGGTTCTGGGCCGAGGTGGATCTGATTGGTAACATTCCCCCTTAAATACACTGTGTACACCGAAGGCCCATTACCCTGATGAAATCCGCGACCCAGCGGATGAAACGCGTCGGTTTCCGTCCCCCCCTCCCCTCATGCACCCCAGGGGGTTTTCCCGTCTGTAATGGATGCGGCCAGGCTCAACTCCACTCTGCTTTGATGATCCCATTTCCATCTCTGACCGTTCCATACCAGGACTTCCATGTTGCAGCAGCACCAGATCAGCTGAGCGGATCGGACCAGTAGCTCACCAACGGCAATCAAGGACCAAGGAAGCAGTTATCTGTCTATCGCAGTGATCACCGCTAACCACGCCGCATTGTGAGGACCGTAGGAGCTCTAAGACACGAGTTGGCGAAGAGCCATGGCTTCAACGTGCTCTCCTCTTCCCTCCTGAACAGCCGCCTTACATCTGATTCGAGCGCATCCAGTTCAAGGACGAGCCTTTGACCCGTGAAGGGTCCGCCAACTGTAAGTGCCTGCACTGATTCATAGTTCAAGACTGCCTCATCGTCATCGCAATGTGCAGGTAAACCGCACTATACACTTTTCATCGGCACACTATCCATGCTGTTATCAGCATTGCCGTATCAGTAAACCACATGGTGCTGGAATGTACTCCGCATTCATTTACCTACTCTTCATATGATCAACATATATAAGTGTCTGCTATTGAAGGTGTAATAGACTCCATTCATTCCACTTCCAAGGAGTTCACCATCTAGCATTCATCCATTTCTCATCACTGTTATACTATGATTATTGATTATAGTGGATGCTATTTATTTTGTCATCTGGTTTGGAGGGTCAGGCTCAATGTCATTTTTGAAATGTTCTCATCAAATGCTATGTCATGATTTACCCTAAAGTGCAACATACCCAGATGTTCCTTACGATACCGGCCACACTTTACTGAGTGGCGGTGCCGTTTGAAAGGATTCCCTGGGCTAAATGCACTAATTGGGATCTCTTTTTGAAGCATTGAACTTTCCATTTGGAATGTGTTGAGCCTTAAAAACCACCCCGGGGTGTTTGTTTTAGATTATGTTGTTATTTGTGTGTCCTTAAAATGTTACTGTGTTCTCACTATTTGTTCTAATAAATTATTTAATTTTATACATATCATACATGTTGCAGGGTTATCCCTTCTCTTCCTTTGGAAGTACCTGGACCTTCTTTTGTGTTGGGGGTCTTTCCCTAACTTTTTGATATTTTGCTCCCCCTAAGAGGCCTAGTGGAACCCTCTAGAGATCAGTGCACTTACCAGGGCAGGCACCACCCACATAGGCTAAGGCCGGTCAACCCCATGCGTCCAAAGGGACCTAGCTGAGCGATTGCAGAGGATGCATAAGGTCTAGGCTATGATGGAAATAATGATGATGATGTAAACTGAACCTTTTCTTATGGATAAGATCAGATTTGTTAAAGAAACTATAAACTGACTATATATAAAAAAAGATTATGTCAATCACTGCAGTGTATATGGCATAATCAGGGACAAAATGTCTCTTATTCGTACATCACATGTAGATAAAAGTAAATAGGCAGAGTGAACTTAAACTTACATCATCCAATCAAGGGATTAAACCGTACACTGGTGGCGCTGTATTGTAGACAGGCGACACCAAAAAAGTTACAAATGTTGACAAGGAGAGGTCAAAATCCGATCAGCGTTTATCATTGGGGAATCCTACCGTAAGATGACAAATATTAACCCAATGTTTCCTAGAGTGGGTATATAGTGCCTTTAAATTACCTATAGACAATAGCGGAATAATAGGTAAAGGTAAAAAAAAAAGGAGGTTCTAAATGTGCTGCAACTACATTAATGGTGCAACAAGCATCCAATTTCAATAAGGGTATTTTTAACAAAACCACAACAAATGGGATCCACAAAGGACCTATGCATTGAAACCACACAAAACATGAAGTGCTATCACGCCCACATATCTAGGAATAAGGCCAGTCATCCATAAAATACTCCCATATATGCATTCAGTATGGACTAGGGCATAAAAGCAAAAAGGGAGCTCTAATCATGACAAACGATTTATCCCAGCACTCAAAAAGCTGACTGGCATATGTTGTAATAAAAAGCAAGCGCCAGACAAAACAGCTAATGTCCAGATATCAAAAAAAGGAGCAGTTACCTGTACCAATATCCAATAAATGTGCGCCCCCAGTCTCCAGCAAAGTCCAAGGCTGGAGATGCCGGCCTTATACATCCTCCACTCAGCCGGCGCCTGACGTCTGCGGACGTGACTCATGACAGGCGCATACGGGCGGGCGGGGAGAATGGAGAGGCAGGCGCAACCCGCCCAGAGTGGCCGAGCACACAAGACCTCCCCTGATCCCGGGCCGAAGTGGAAAAACAGGACATACAGGAGACAGCAATCCCCGCAAGTACCCTGTCAAAGACCGGTAGGTCAAAGGACCTGTACTGTTTAGGAGATCTTTCACTTGCAATGCAGACGCTGATGTCACGGCGCATGCGCAGTGATGGCCTGGCGAAGACCCGGCGCATAGCCCCGGACCCTGCCGGAAAGACGGGCTCCCGCGCCTCCGGCCACTCACAGTGCCGGAGCCGCGAGCCCGGAAGAAGCCACACAGCGAAGATGTCCACTCCCTCTGCAGGGACCGCACAGCCCTGCAGGAGCTTCCCTCTAAGGTGAGTATTTCATAATGAGTTAGTATGCGGTGCATACTAGCTCATTATGCCTTTGCCTTACAGGTTTTTTTTTGTTTGGGTAGACAACCACTTTAAGGTTAAACCGCTTCTCTTCCAGTCTCATTGTATGGCCCCGTGTCGTCTTACACTCCCTGGTACTGAATAGTTTCATATTTACCTCAATGGTGATCCCAGCATATTTGTATATCACTATCACACTGTATCTCCTCTCAAGCGTCTCTTCTCCAGGGAGAATAAATTTAGGGCTTTTTAGTCATTCCTCGTAATTGAAGTCTTCCAGTCCACATATTAATTTTGTTGCCCTTCTCTGAACTTTCTCCATCTCCAGCACATCCTTCCTGAGGACCGGTTACCAGAACTTGAGGGAACACTGCAGATTAGACATGTGCAATTTGTTTAGTTCTGAATTTGTTCTTTGACGAAATTTGACAAATTTGGGAAATATTTGAATTAACGAAAACCCATTTGACAAATTTTTCTGAATATTTGAAAATTTGAAAATCCTAAAATTCAGAAATGTCAAAATCCAAAAATAAGCATGAAAATCCGAAAAATAAGATTGAAAATGTGAAAATCTGAAATAATAACTAACTACTGTAATAATACTAACTATTAAATTATAGGTATTGGAATTTCCTTTCAAATTTGGCCTGTTAGTGAATGTAACGAATCCAAATTTATCCAAAATAACAAATGCCATATCTAAACGAATGGAACGTAACAAATTATAAATAATAAATAATAATAATACAAACTTTTTATTATTATTATTAATTTGTTCCGTTCCATTTGTTTAGTTGCAGCATTCGTTATTTTGACTAATTTGTAACTTCGGATACATTTTTCATTACGTTCATTAACAGCCAAATTTGAATGGAAATTCCAATACCTATAATGTAATAGTTATTATTAGTTATAAGTTTGACTCGAACATCGGGTGTTGGTTTGTTCGTAGAATGGGGCGCTCATGGGAAGTTTGCCTGCTGCGGAGTGCCCCATAATGCACGGGAACCTTATCGCGGCGTCCTTAACAACCGTTAATATTGACAGCTGAATAAAAAATATAAAAAATTGCCATAACAGGGTTATATAAAAGTAATTGGCCATGAAAGGGATATGGGGGTCTGGGTCTTGCCCTGGGGGACACATTGAAAAAAAAAAAAAGGTTGTTTTTTCAGGAACAGTGATTTTAATAATGCTTAAAGTGAAACAATAAAAATGAAAAATTCCTTTAAATATCTTGCCTGGGGGACCCCCTTAGTCTGCCTGTAAAGTGGCGCATCTGTATGATGTATACAACATGCCGCAGCAATAATGACATTTATAAATGAAAAATGTAATTTAGGCCTCTTACACACGGACGTATGAGAAAAAATTAGCCAAACGTCGGGCCTGACGTCAGGGAAAAATCTGCGTTTTTTTCGGCGTTTTGCATTGGCGTTAGTGAGCGTCAGCGTCAATAGGCGGTTTTTAAAAAAAAAAAAAAAAAAACATTCCTCTGCTATTTTTTAACCTGAAAACCTCGGCGTCAAAACCGCGGGTACGTCGTTTGAGATCGTTTTGTGGCATCGATGTCAAAACCGGCAAAACGTTACAGCCTCATAACGCACTGGTCCCACGTTTTAGTTACAGCCCACTAACGCCAATGCCCTCTACGGCTCAAAAACGTTGGCGTTTTTAGGGGGCCATAGAATAACATGGAGAGCTGTAAAAAAACACCCAAAAACGTGGCGTCAAAAAACACCCGTGTGTATGAGGGCTTAAACTTGCGCGCGGCTGTAATGTATTTCAGGCTCCTGGCAATATAGATTTAAAAAAATTAATCAAAAACGGCGTGGGGTCCCCCCAGTCAATACCAGGACCTTCGGGTCTGGTATGGATTTTAAGGGGAACTCCATGCCAAAATTTTTCAAAAATTGGCGTGGGGTCACCCTCCCAAAATCTATACCAGACCCTTATCCGAGCGTGCAGGATAGGGGGGCGGGAGAGCATCACCCGAGCCATACCAGGCCACATGCTCTTAACATGGGGGGTGGGTGTTTTGGGGCAGGGGGGCTCTGCACCCCCCACTCCAAAGCACCTTGTCCCGTTGTTGATGGGGACAAGGGCCTCTTCCCGACAACCCTGGGCTGTGGTTGTCGGGGTCTACGGGTGGGGGCATATTGAAATCTGGAATCCCCCTTTAATAATGGGGCCCCCAGATCCCGACCCCCCCCCCATATGTAAATGGGTATCCGGTACATTGAACCCCTAACCCATTCACCAAAAAAGTGTGAAAAAAGTAAAAACCACAAGAGCCAGTTTTTGACAATTCCTCTACAATAATAAATAAATAAATAAAAGAAAAAGAAAGTGTCCTGCGATGTAATCCACGTCAATCATGGCGCTGACGGATCTGAAAAATAAGAAAAAATGTAAAGAGCATTTGCCTCTCTCAGAGGGTACTCGCCGAATGGGCTGTCTTCAGTTTGAAGGTTCTTATATAGGCAAGGGCAGGGCAGCACGTGATGTCATAGGGGGCAGAGTCACTGGGTGACTTACCTGGTGGCCATGCCCTTGCCTGTATAAGAGCTGTCAAACCAAAGACAGCCCATTCGGCAAGTAGCCTCTGAGAGAGGCAGATGCGGTTTTCATTTTTTTCTTATTATTCGGGACGTCGGGTGCCGTGATTGATGTGGATTACATTCTTTTTTAATAAAGGAATTGTCAAAAAACTGTCTCTTGTGGTTTTTATTTTTTGACACTTTTATGGTGAATGGTTAGGGTACCTGATACTTATTCACATGGAGGGGCCCCCTTATTAAAGGGGGCTGCCAGATTCTGATAAGCCAGCAGCCCCTGACAACCACAGCCCAGGGTTGTCGGGAAGAGGCCCTTGTCCCCATCAACATTGGGACAAGGTGCTTTGGGGTGGGGGGCACAGAGCCCCAAAGCATCCACCCCCCATTTCGAGGGCATGTGGTCTGGTATGGTTCAAGAGGGGGGCACTCGCTCACCCCCCCCCCATCCTGCCCTGTCAGGCTGCATGCTCGTATAAGGGTCTGGTATGGATTTTGGGGGGGACTTCACGCCAATTTTTTGTTTTAAATTTTGGCGTGGAATTCCCCTTAACCAGTTGCTGACCGCAACTTGGCTCGATGTCGCAAACCACAGTCACCTGACATCGGCTGTGAGATTGCGGACCGTGAGGGCGCCGCCGAAGGCACGTTCCCTGTGTTGCGCTCCCACGCAGTGACAACGAAGGTCCGTGTATGTAGACAATAGATCTCCGTTATGACAGGGGGTAAGCAATGTGATCGCAGGCTCCCTGTATATGGGAGCCACGATCACTGTCCTCCCCCACTTAGTTAGTAACACATAGCAGGGAACACAGTTAACCCCTAGACCTCTCACTAGTGTTAACCCCTTCCCTGCCAGTGACATTTATACAGTAATCTGTGCATTTTCATAGCACTGATCACTGTATAGATGCCAATAGTCCCAAGTGTCAAAAATGTCTGACATGTCCGCTGCAATATTGCAGTCCTGCTCAAAATTGCAGATCGCTGCCATTGCTAGTAAACAATAAAAACCCCATAAATGAATTCGCATTGTTTGTAAATGTGGCAACGTTTGCGCAAACTAATAATTATACGCTGATTTTTTTAACCAAAAATATGAGAGAATATATCGGCCTAAACCGATGAATACATTTGTTTCTTTTATGGTTTATTTTGGACATGTATTATAGCAAAAAGTAAGAAAAAGGGATTTTATTAAAACTTACCGTAAAATCCTTTTCTCCGAGTTCACTGACAGACGCAGCTTCTTCATTAACTTCATGGGGTTTTATGTTCGTCCAGCTAGACGTTAAAACTCGTCCTGACGTTATAACGTCGCCTGTACAGTCTGTAAAAACTGTGAACCCTGATAACCGTAGATATGTCACTAGTCACGATACTTTTACGTGTCTAATGACATATTTACAGTGACCG
>BLSH010314447.1:446895-471528 GCA_018402905.1 Glandirana rugosa | reverse complement strand
CGGGCCTCCCGTATGAACGGGAAAGATGCGGCGTGACCCCCTGAACGGGACTGGCTCGCATCATGTCGGCCGGGTCGGGGAAAGTACAGAGCACCAGGGCCCTCTATGCCCCGACCGGCTTCTTGATAGCAGATCATCTTGATTGCAGTAAAAAAATAAAGTAAAAATAAAAAAAAAGAAAATGGTCATCTCAGGACCGCAGTTCCCTATGGGGAAGCCAGGTCAACTCCTTGCGAACTAGGCATTGAAACTGGAGAGCTATGCTGTGAGGGGATTTTATGTAGGAAGAGAGGACGGCCCCCAAGGGAGGGGCCAGCTGATCTTTTCCCTGCCTAGTTAACTCCTAGTTGGACGAACATAAAACCCCATGAAGTTAATGAAGAAGCTGCGTCTGTCAGTGAACGTAAGGAGAAATATTGTTTTGTGCAAAATTGTTGCTCTTTTTTTTGTTTATAGCGGCGATCAGAAATGACGCAGAGGTGATCAAATACCACCAAAAGAAAGCTCTATTTGTGGGGGAAAAAAAGACGCAAATTTTGTTGGGGTACAACGTTGCACGACTGCGCAATTGTCAGTTAAAGCGATGCAGTGCTGAATCACAAAAAGTGCTTTGGTCCTAAACTGGGAAATCCTTACTTGTAAACAAAAAGTGTCAGCAAAAGGTCTACTCTTCAAGCAGGGGAGGGCTGGCAGCCTTAGGCCTGGGGGCGAAGTCCAGTCAAGTGGCCCATTGAACCACCTCACCATCCATGTCCACCTGGTTTTATAATGGATATTGATGTTATAAAGCAAGACAAATATGATACAATGTGGTAACATCATTTAATGTTCATAGCAACAAAAAAAGTTTTAACAAATATAATGCATCAATGCAGTCTCATTAGTGCCCATCAGCGCAGCCTGATCAGTGCCCATCAATGCAGCCTCACCAGTGCCCATCTAAGGCAGCCTGCAATGCAGAGAGAGGGGAGCCGCCTGAGATCCCCACTTACCTGGCGTGGCTGCTGTCATATGGAGTCCCGCCTCCTGGACCGGCTCCTATGATAGACATCACCAGTGTGCTGGTCCAGGAGGTAGAACTTTGTAAGCGGGAGATCCCTGCTCTGTGTAATCCAGCGGCGCTTCCCCCAGGCAGCCCAATGGGCCCAGCGGGATCCATGGTAGAGCCAGCCCTGGGTGGCCCCCCTCTTTGCCTGCAGTTAGTTGGTGGCTGCGCCCCTGCTTCCTTCCTCCACAAGAAAAAAGTGTGAGTGGACAGTGTCCATCGGCCATTTTGAATGTAAGTTAGGGTGGCCTGGGGGGCAATTGCTACCCTGCCCCCTGGCCCAGCCCTCCCCTGTCTTCTGGTGGTTAACCATGTGTGCAAACGTAAGAAAACCTTGGCCCGGCCGGCAGACAAGAGGTTAATGTATAGATACTCTGAGGACTCTGCAGCTGTGTTTCTATCCCATGATGTCATTAGATAGGATCACGGAGCCCGCCCACACCCTACACACGCTCAACGTCCGGATCTCACAGGAAACGACCAGCAGCCAATAGTCTGTCAGTCTGTAAAGGAAAAGCCAATCAACTCATTCGTAGGGGCGGGACCAGACGTGGTCTTGCTGACAAGCTAACACGTGACATACCTGCAACCAATGACTGTGCAGAAAACCGAACGTTCGGCCAATCAGAGGGCTACGTCTGCCCGGGGCTAAAGATGGCGGGAGTTACGGAGCTGCGGAAGGCTGAGAAAGTGTATGAGCGGCTACAGGTGAGGGAGGGCTGTGCAATGTACGGCTCAGAAGCGGCATGCTGGGCTGAGGACCTGACCGTGTACAGGAGGGAGGACAGACAGTGATACACTGAATATTATATGATTGTAGTAACCCATGGTAACCAGTGCACTGAATGGTTACTATGGGGATGCACAGAAACTATAGCAACCAGTACACAGAATAGTTAAGATGGTGATGTGTGGTAACCATGGCAACAAGTGCACTGAATGCTTAGATTGATGATGTGCTGTTGGCATGGCAACTAGAACATTGACTTCTTACTATAGCGATGTGCAGTAACCATGGCAACACGTACTTTGAATGTTTACTCTAGTGTTACATAGTAGCCGTGACAACCACTGTAATGAATACTTGGTGTAATGAATTTGGTGCGCAAGCAGCGCACCAAATTCTTATTTAGTTATTATAGTTAGTGATGCTCAGTAACTATGGCAACGAGTGTACTGAATGCTTAGCATAGAAATGTGCAGTAACCATGGAAATCAGTGCACTTTTTTAATAAAAAAAAAAAAAAAAAAGATGTGTACTAACTATGCCAACCAATGTACTGAATACTTAAAATAATGACGCCAGAATCCATAGCAACCACTGCTCTGAATAGTGCTGTGCTGCAGCCAGTGTACCGAAATTCTTAATCTACTGATGACCACTAACTTTGACCACTAGTAATTTAATACAGTCATTTGTAGTATCCATGGAAACCAGTGCACTGACTACTTAGAATAGTGTTGCCATGCAACCAACCCACTGTAGAGTTCTGTGGTGTAACCAGCACACAAATTATTGTTACAATGATGCACAGTGACCATGGCAACCAGTAAACTGAATAGGGATATGCCGTCACAATGACAACCCGTACTCTGAATTCTTACTCTAGTGATGTGCAGTAACAATGGCAGCCAGTGTGCTGAATAGTCATGTACAGTAACCATGGCAACAAATATCCATAGTGATGCCCTGCAACCATGGAAACCAGTGTGCTGTGTTTTACTATGGCAATATGCAGTAACCATGACAACCAGTATACTGCGCACTTAGAATGGTGATGTGTAGTAACGATGATAACGAGTGCACTGAAAAGTTATGTGCAATAACCATGGTAACTGGTGCACTTAATTTATCGTATAGCAATTTACAGTAACTATGGCAACCAGTAAGCAAAATACTAAGTAAATTGATATGTAATAACCAAGACAATCCATCTACAGAATAGTGATGTAACCCTATAATCAAATGCTGAGAATTACACCCAGCATACAGGACAAGAGAAGTGGTACTGTGCAGAGTCCATACATACAGAATAAGAACAGATACTGAGAATTACACCCAGCATACAGGACAAGAGAAGTAGTACTGTGCAGAGTCCATACATACAGAATAAGAACAGATACTGAGAATTACACCCAGCATACAGGACAAGAGAAGTGGTACTGTGCAGAGTCCATACATACAGAATAAGAACAGATACTGAGAATTACACCCGGCATGCAGGACAAGAGAAGTGGTACTGTGCAGTGTCCATACATACAGAATAAGAACAGATACTGAGAATTACACCCGGCATGCAGGACAAGAGAAGTGGTACTGTGCAGAGTCCATACATACAGAATAGGAACAGATACTGAGAATTACACCCGGCATGCAGGACAAGAGAAGTAGTACTGTGCAGAGTTCATACATACAGAATAAGAACAGATACTGAGAATTACACCCAGCATACAGGACAAGAGAAGTGGTACTGTGCAGAGTCCATACATACAGAATAAGAACAGATACTGAGAATTACACCCGGCATACAGGACAAGAGAAGTGGTACTGTGCAGAGTCCATACATACAGAATAGGAACAAATACTGAGAATTACACCCGGCATACAGGACAAGAGAAGTGGTACTGTGCAGAGTCCATACATACAGAATAAGAACAGATACTGAGAATTACACCCGGCATACAGGACAAGAGAAGTGGTACTGTGCAGAGTCCATGCATACAGAATAAGAACAGATACTGAGAATTACACCCAGCATACACGACAAGAGAAGTGGCACTGTGCAGAGTCCATACATACAGAATAAGAACAGATACTGGGGGGGCGTGTCCGGGATGTGAAAGGAGCAAGACGCAGAGGCATAGAGCTCCGTCCATCCTGATCTTTATCCTGTGCCATCCTGCTAATTTCAAGCCTCCGCAGGCTCAGCCATCACCGCCCAGGCTTGTTGGACCATCCAGGAGGCTGATCGGGGCATATTTCTGCATTCGGCCGGCCGGACCCGCTAATCGAGGCCCCGGCTTTGCGGCCTAGTCCGCGGAACAGCGCGGCTCTCCCAGCGGACGGATCATCTACTTTCCAGCAGCTCCTGGGGTGCCAATCAGACCATCCAGCTGCCCCACTGCCTGTCCAGGGACTGGAGCATCCTCCGTGGAACCCGTGAGTAGGGGGACTAGGAGGGAGTCGCGGCCTACAGTGTGCGGCCGCCATCTTGGTACACCCGCCGGGCCTACAACCTCTCTCTCTCTCACAGGGAAGGGCACAACTATCCCCCTTACTGCCATCATCTGGCCTGGACACTGCCTCTATCCCCCCCTGAGGATCTGTCTGTAGAAAGAGGGTGCTGGGGGCGCTTGGTGTGGGGGCCCTATCACAGATCACTATAGCCTACACCCCTGCATCCTAATAGTGACGAACCTCGTCTGGAATACCTAGCAGCCATCACCTCTCCCAGGCCGGTATCCCCCCTATACCACTGTATTGTTATCCTGTACCTTTGTTTGACCGGAAGGTGGGAAACGTGTCCCCCTACAGAGGCGTAATGATGGTCAAATACGGACCTCCTATACCTGCCTCTGCAGCAGAGCAACTAGCTAAGTTTAGAAGACAGGAGGATGCGGGAAATGTGGCGGACCCTGTGCACACATCCCAGCCCCAGCCATATGCAGCTTCCTCTTCACTGACATCCCAGGAGCTGTGCGCATCTGGACCAGCCATATTCAAAACACAGGGTGAACCTCACCCGGTGTTGGACTCCCCCTACAGCCCTACTGATAGTACGGCTTCTGGACCACCTATGGTGGAGCCTACACTGGCTGAGATCATGCTGGTGATTCAGGACTGCAAGACCTCCCTGTCACTACAAATTGAAACCATCCGCATTGACAACTCATTACTGAAGCAAGATGTGCAAACTTTAAGGGAAAGAACTGGAGCTGCTGAAGAACGCATTAGTACTTTAGAAGATACGGTACAACCGATGTCAGCTGCTGTTCAGGCAAATACTACAGAAATGGTGGCCCTACGCGCAAAAATCGACGACCTGGAGAACCGCTACAGGAGAAACAATCTCCGTTTTGTGAGGTTCCCGGAGAGATCTGAGGGCTCTCGTCCTGAGCGGTTTCTGCATTCCTGGCTACGAGAGGTAATGGGGGTCGAGAGTTTGTCTCACACCTTCCTTATTGAAAGAGCACACCGTACCCCACCAAGAGCGCCAAATCCAGGGACTCCTCCACGCTCTTTGATTGCACGTATCCTCAACTACCAAGACAAAGTGACCATTCTGCGTTTAGCCAGAGAAAAGGGTCCACTTAAATATAATGGCAAAACTATCTCCATCTATCCCGACTTCTCTGCGGATGTACAACGACAACGTGTCTCCTTCTCCGCGGTAAAGAACCGTCTCCGACAGGAGGGCCTACAGTACGCTATGCTCTTCCCTGCCAAATTAAGAGTCATTTGGGACGGCAAGGCACACTTCTACAACTCACCTAAAGAAGCCATGGCCTGGCTCGATGACCACGTGGGTCCACAGCGCCGACGGGGACGTTCGGGTCAATAACAATGTCCAGCCTGATAATCCTCCGAGACATGTAATCATCCTGCTGGAAACCTGACTGCACATGCTACCGCATCCATGTAGGATTTGTACCTTTATCCTCTAATCGGTGTCCCCGGAGGGGGACCCTGAACAGTCATCGACCTTATACCTGGGACTACTAACTGTGAGCAGGACAAACTGATACTGATACGGCTCTTGTCTATGCCTGCCCACATCACGGTAGACAAAACAACGCCTAGGGTCACTTATACTGTCCTGGACCTTCTCCCAACGGGTATTCCTGATGCGGGCAATTACACGGGTGGTCACCTGGTCGACTCACTGCATTACTTTTATCCTTCAGAAACTTCAGTTATGTTTCAATGGAGCTAAATATACACCTCACTGACCCCGTTCCACTACATGGCGAAGCCATGGGAAGTGCCTTATACTTGTTTTTTTTCCTCTCTTTTTTTTTGGGTTGTTTGTTGAATTTTTGTCAGTTCGGGATCCAAGCTCGCTAGGTTGGTGATGGTTGAGCGGGGTGGGATGGGAGCGGGAGGGGGGGATTCAATAGGCCTATTATGGTCGGGTGAGTTCTTGGTTGCTGAACCATTATCTGTTTTTCTTTGCTTTATAATGGCGAGACTTTTAACTTCTTTATGTTGCATATGGGTATACCTACACTATGTACTCTGGATTGCTCTTTATGATGTTGATTCCTGTATTATCCTTTACGGCAGGGCTTGACAAATTTGCCTTGAATCTAGGAGCCGGCTAAAAAAGTTAGGAGCCAGTTTTTTATAGCGTAGTGTGGGGTTGTCAGCGCCAGGGGTAAGACAAGTAATTTGCGCCCCTAACGCTAACTTACTCAGCAGAGCAGCCAGTCAATAACTCCACCATTACATCAGGGTTATAGGCTGGCCAGAAAGAGTGACACTAAAAAATCTGTTATGGGGGAAACTCATTATGCCGAATGCATAGTGACTGCGGCATGTAAAACGCCCTCATCTCCTGCCTAATAGAGCTTAAGGGTGGCAAAAACATGTGTCTACTGCACATTATTACCACCCAACTTGCACATCTAAACAAAGCCTTAGTGACATTGTAAATAAAATACAAAAGAAAAGGTGAAAAGTATTCCAGCGCTGCTGATCTTCTGCTGCCTCTTTGCAGCCACTTCCTGCCTACATGTGTGTCCCCCACAGTGACTTTTCATTGCTCTGGTGGGTTTCCGGTCACCATGAAATACTGGAGCCCAGCTGCACATAGAGTGGTAATTGTTGATGGTACACAGGGCTTTATCACAATTTTGTTGCTTAGAATAAAGGTCAAGTTTCTTGCGGTGTGACATCATCTTTCATATTATACAAAAAAATAATGGGCTAACTTTACTGTTTTAGTTTTTTTTTTTATTCATTAAAAGTGTATTTTTTTCCCAAAAATTGCGCTTGAAAGACCGCTGCGCAAATACCATGTGACATAAAATATTGCAGCAACCGCCATTTTATTCTCTAGGGTCTCTGCTAAAAAATAATATATAATGTTTGGGGGTTCCAAGTCATTTTCTAGCAGAAAACACTGGATATTTAATTGTAAGTCACTAATGTGAGAGAGGGTTTAGTCTTTAAATGGTTAAACTTTCCTGATAGCCCGGAGATCATTGCTTTGAAAGAAGAAGATACATTGTTGTGTTTCTTCTTCTAACTCTCAACAAACATTCCAGGCAGCCTGTTTGTTACTTTTCTTCATTCTAAGTAGAAACAAATATCCTGGGCAGCGGGCAAGTTTAACAGCTGTTAGATGAAGCAGAGAACTCTCGGCTCTCGCTGAATCTGACACTGAATCTGACAGCTGTTTTAACACAGGGAGAGCAGGAACGGCAGTCACTCGCCAGGACGCGATTTCTGGTCGCCATGGCGACCTGGCGCCTGGGGTTTGTCGAGGCCTGCTTTACGGTATAGGAAATGTTTCACATGTTATAGATGGCTAATCCACTAAAAATTATTTCTTGGAATGTAAGAGGGGCAAACTCTCCTCACAAGTGGTCCTTGATTTTCTCATTCCTTAAGCGTTACAGACCACACATTATCTGCCTCCAGGAGACGCACCTAGTCAAAGAGCGGGTACGCTCGCTGAAGAAAGCATGGGTGGCTTCCTCATACCATGCCACCCACACTACATACTCTAGGGGTGTCTCTATTCTGTTAGCAAAGTCACTATCAGCTGAAATTGTGTCCGTGACGATGGATCCTGACGGTCGATTTATTATACTCACTATACAAATTGCCAGAAAGACATTTACTCTGGTCAATGTCTATGTACCTCCCCCATTTACCCCAGATCTTCTCTCCAGATTATCTCTCCTCCTTGTCGCCAGATCCCCTGGACCGATATTATACATAGGAGACTTTAATGCTGTTCTTGACCCTTTAGTGGACCGCTTGGGGGGAGGAGGGAGGTCTTGCCCCTCTTTTGTAGAGTGGGCTGAAGTTTATGGCCTCACTGAGGTCTGGCGGTGGAAACACCCCACCGATTATCAGTATTCATGTCATTCTGATTCATTTCACACTATGTCACGTATTGACCTAGCGTTTGGTACTCCTGATGCCCTCCCGTTGGTCTCGGCTGTGTCCTATCTGCCCAGAGGGGTGTCTGACCATGCACCTCTGATGGTGGATCTTCTCCTCCTGCCTACACAAAGACCCATCTTGTGGCGCATGGGACCACAATGGCTGGAGGACGAGATCGTACAGAGATCATGCGGGAGAGACATCGTGGACTATTGGAGGGTCAACAGGGGGTCCACAGACCTCTCCACTGTGTGGGAGGCCTCCAAGGCTGTACTACGGGGTGCCTTTATGTCTACAACGGGTGTCTTACATAAGAATGCTGTGCAATGTACCAGGGAATTGGAGGAGGCAATGGTGGCGGCTGAGGCAGAATATATCAAACACCCAGACCCCCAGAGACATGAGTCGTGGAAGTTTAAACATAGAGAATATGAGCTTAAATTACTAGATCTAACTCAAAAACGTATGCTGCATATAACACAAAAAATATTTGAACATGGTAATAAGGCCGGATGGCTCCTAGCGTACCTAGTTAGGCCGGATCATAACCCTGTCTCTATTCCCCGAATTCTTACTTTACAAGGAGGAATTAGTGACGCCCCGCAAGATATTGCAGATGCGTTCCTGTCCTTCTACAAAGATTTATATACTACAAGGGTGCAATATTCAGATACACATCTGACTGAGTACCTTGCACAAATCCCACTGCCGCGCTTAACTGATCCGGAAATGAAGGATCTTGAAGCCCCCATCACAATAGAGGAAGTGCAGATGGCAATCTCACAACTTCCGAACCATAAATCCCCAGGCTTGGATGGCTTCCCGGCTGAGTGGTATAAGAAGTTTGCCTCACTACTCAGTCCTCTCCTCCTTAATACTTATAATGAGGCTCTGAAACAGGGTATCCTCCCACCATCCATGCGGGAAGCATTAATCGTTCTATTATTAAAACCTAGAAAAGATCCATTACTTTGCGACTCATACCGCCCCATATCCCTAATAAACGTGGACGTTACGATACTCGCTAAAGTGCTTGCTAATCGCCTTAACCTAATAATTGGAAAGTTGATAGGTTGTGATCAGGCCGGGTTTATACCAGGAAGATCCACTAGAATGAATATACGCAGATTGTTTCATAATCTACAATACCCCCATGACTGTACACCTACTAGGGTAATTGTGTCACTCGACACTAAAAAAGCATTTGATAGTGTGGAATGGCCCTACTTATTCGAGGTCTTGGAGAAATATGGGTTTGGTCCGCGTATGATAGCTTGGATCAAGCTCTTATACAGCTCCCCAACAGCTCATATCAGAGTAAATTCCTCAGTGACGGAGGCGTTTCCGATCACCAGGGGAACCAGACAGGGTTGCCCTTTATCCCCCTTACTGTTTGCTCTGGCTATGGAGCCCCTGGCCATACAAATCCGTAACAGCTCCAAATTAAGGGCCTCCCCGTCGGGACGATAGAAGAACGCATATCACTCTATGCTGGCGATACTTTGGTATATTTAGCGGATCCTCAAGACTCCCTTAAAAATTTACTAACCCTTATTAACACGTTCTGGGACTACTCAGGCTTCAGGGTGAACTGGGAAAAGTCTATCCTCTTTCCTCTGGACCTGGCGGCCACTTCCTTGATATATGCGGGATAGGAATTACAGGTAGTCTCCTCATTTAGATATCTAGAAGTGATGGTACAATTACCACTCTCGCGATACATAGAGAACAACATATGCCCTCTATTGAAACAATTACAAGAACACACTCAAAAATGGATGGATCTCCCGCTGGATCTCATGGGCAGGGCCAATATTATTAAAATGATTTATCTCCCCAAACTACTCTATGTCCTAGCCAGTGCGCCATGTAGGGTCCCCAAATCCATTTTTAAACGTATAGACTCCACATGCATAACCTTTCTCTGGCAAGGCAGATCCCCTAGAATAGCACTTGCGACACTCAGACTTCCGTCCCCCTTAGCTGGCCTGGCCTTCCCTAATTTTTACCTATATTACTTGGCTTCTCATTTAGTATCTGTCCATGACTGGCTACACCCTAGTGACACTAATGCCTGTACTAGTACGGAGGGGGCCATTGTCTCATCCATGGAAACACTGCACAACGTGATCTACAGAAATTGTGTCCCTGATGGGCCGGGGACAGCTATAATACATATGACCCTATCACTCTTTCAGACAGTCAAAAATAAACTTGTCCAGGAATTATGGGACACCTCACCGAACACACCTCTATGGTACAATGGCACGCTTGGGGAATTGAAATCTATACCGGACCCTGTGAGATGGTCATCAAAGGGAGTTAAATACCTGTGTCATCTTTTTGACACACGGGGATTTAAACCCTTTCAACAATTCCAACAGGAGTTTGATCTTCCGAACTCCTATCTATTTTACTATTACCAATTAAGACACGCAGTTAGGGCGCAATTTGGCACTCTAGATAATATAATCCACATGCCCCGCCTAGAACAATTGCTCAGAGACCCGGTCTCCACTAAGCTAATTTCAACCTACTACATGGCCTTAGCTGCGGACAATAACCCCAGATTTCGGAATGCCCAAACTAAATGGACTAATCTTGATATACAACTCACAGAGAAGGATTGGTCAGAATTCTCCGACACTTTCAAATCCTCGGTAATCTCTTCTAGAGACCGAGTGATTCAAATTAAAGTCTTCCACCAGTCCCATCTCACCCCTCATAGACTATATAAAATGGACCTATCATCCACAGACACATGCTTTAGGGGCTGCAGCCAACAAGCAGATTTTCTGCACTGTTTCTGGTCGTGTCCGATTGTACAGCACTTCTGGAAAGACATTGGCTCCTTCATCTCGACAGCCTTGGGCCTTCCTAATATTATTAACCCCAAGAATTGCCTTTTGGGAATCTTCGGGGACCTGTCACTGCCTGCCTCGACAAAGAGGCTCCTTTGTATCCTATTCTTTTATGCGAAGAAATCTCTCTTGTTGACGTGGAAGAGTTCACGGACATTGAATAAAAACTTGTGGTTGACATTGGTGAATGAAGCACTACCCCTATACAAGATCACCTTTGATCTCCGAAAATGGAGTAACGGATTTCACAAGATTTGGGGCGGGTGGCTGGCCAGCCCCCTTACACTATGTCCCGTCTTACCATAGGGAGTAAAGCCACTTACTCTACTCTAGACTAATACAGGCCCCTCTGAATTTGTTATAACAATGTGCTATGTCGTATATCTAATTGACTCAAATATGCCTACTTAAAGATATACCCAAATACCATTTGTTGTAAAGATGTAACTGGGAAAAGTTGTTTTTTTTTTTTTTTTATTTTTTTTTATTTTTTTAAAGCCATGTATGAGCCGCCAATACTTTATACTTGCTGATCGGGTATGTTGTCCGAAATATGGTTGTTGGTTTCTGTGTTTGTTTGTCTTTATAACCAATAAAAATATCTTAAAAAAAAAAAAAAAAAAAAGAACAGATACTGGGAATTACACCCAGCATACAGGACAAGAGAAGTGGTACTGTGCAGAGTCCATACATACAGAATAAGAACAGATAATGAGAATTACACCCGGCATACAGGACAAGAGAAGTAGTACTGTGCAGTGTCCATACATACAGAATAAGAACAGATACTGAGAATTACACCCGGCATACAGGACAAGAGAAGTGGTACTGTGCAGAGTCCATACATACAGAATAAGAACAGAGTGATTACATGAGTCTAGTGCAGCATATAAGTCACCAGTTGGGTCTCCTGGCACAGAAGGAAGTAGAGGTCTTCCACCTCATTCCTTGAGAAGCATCTGAGAATGAAGTCATTGGTTTTCTTAGCTGAGCGAAAGGAAAGCAAATCCCACATCAAAGAAAGAAGATTTCAGTACAGATGACTTCCCCTTCAGTTGCTGTAAGACCTCTTTCACGTGGATGGAAGATTTTACCACCCTCTGAAAAGTGACCTGGATAGAACGGAGGATAAGATCCCCTGGCAGAATCTTATTGCTGTCTGTAGCTGTTGGAGAGATTCACCCTCTTTATTTGTCCTGTTTTTTTGTGATAACTTAAAGTGATTTTGCCATTAAATGCAACATTTTGGGTTGTCACCAGAACAGGAATAGAGGGGAAATCTTCCAGTGGGGACACTAGTTCTGGGGATTCCATCACTTTGGAGAGATTTCCTTCCTTTTCTGCAGCCAAAAAAGGAAGTGAAAGCAAATATCCCAAATGGGGCACAGATAGTAGAGAAAGACAGGCAGGGGTTCTAACCTTCCTTTACTCTATCCAAAATGAAAAAGTTCTGCCCCTTGCTGACCAGACCTTTTTCTGGAACTTTTTGTAAAAAGTTTAAATCTGTATTTTTTGCTAGAAAGGTATTTATAACCCCCAAACCTCATTTTTAGATACATATATATATATTTTTTAGCAGAGACCCTAAGGAATAAAATGGCGATTGTTTCAATATTTTATGTCACACTGTGTTTGCGGGGTGCTCTTTCAAATGCAATATTTTTGGAAAAAATATACAAAACACAACCCCCTCCCACCACTTCTAAAAGGGATCCAGTGGCGAATCTGTCTGCAGGACCACTTTATCTGAAAGAGAATTGGCCATAGTAAAAAACAATACCGGAGTTATGGCAGCTAGCTGCTACCATAATGCCAGTATTTAACGGTTGGCAAGTGGTTAAGTTGAACTGCTGCACTGAAACTGCCATCGTCACATTTGACGCAGCTGCAGCATGGTCCATTCGATTCGACTTCAGTGGGAGAGTTTGATAGGCAGACTTGACATACAGAGTTAAAGCAGTATTAAACCCAAAAACAAAAATCTATATTGCAGCTTACCAATCATTAGATGTGGTGGCTGCATTAGTTTTCTTTTTTAGGCTTTTTCCTCTGTTTTTATCTGGTGATCTGATAAAAAACAGAAGTCGACTGCCTGTTTTTACTGCTCCTCCATTGCCAGTGTGAATTAAGCCTAAGTGATGCCCAAACTGCTGAGCTCTTAACTATTTATTGTCTTTTCTAGAAGCTGTCCTGCTTGCCTTTGAAGGGTGTGTATGTATCCGGTCCACAGAATATTCACGAATTGTTATGTACCCCCTCTGTCATTCGCCTTGGCGTCCTGGAATGGCTCTGCACAAGGTAGGTTTCCTTCATTGTATGGGAGAATTTCTATACCTCCCATGACAGCACTGAACAGCTGACTTCCATCACAAAGCTTTAACCCAATCACGACTCTTCAGCATTAAGGATCGGTTCACATATTTTCATGCATCAAAACTTCTTCATTTGGCTGCACAAAAGAGAGCATGCCAACTGAAATCCCATTTGTTTTTTCTATGGGGCTGGTTCACATCTATATACTGCAGTTCACGGTGAAAGGGAGATTATGTAGGTCAATTGACACCTATTAGGGATGCAGCAATATATTGGCCGAAAATGGGGTTATCAGCGTTTTGCTGATTGAAAAAAAGGTGGTGAAAACGCACGCGATTTTACTGCATTTATGTTGCGGCTTTCATAGGTCATGTGACTCAAACACAACACAGGTGCGTTTTTGATGTTTTTTTGCCACCTTTTTAAATGCTTTTCAATGAGGTGGTGCGTTTTTTCTTTTTAACCACTTCCCGACGGCCTCGCGTACATTTACTGCTGCAGAGTGGCAGCGTCCCGCGAATCGCCATCTATAAACTGTGGCGCGCTCTCGTGCATGCTGCACTCTCCAGAAGTTTGGCTGCAGCTTGGGCGGACTCGATCTCCGCCAGCGAGCCGCGATTGGCTGGCAGAGAAGAAAAACGGCAACTGCCGATGTAAACACAGTGGTTCTCCGCTCTGTCAGGCAGTATGTAAGAGTGACGTCACGTGACTCAGGCCATTCCAAGAGCTGGAATCGCAGCCCTGGAAGGAAGAGGGGCTGAAGATGGACGCCGCCTGCACAGGGGAGAGCGCTGGAAATCGCTGGCTTTGTTTGCAGGCAAGTGGTACATAATGGGCTACTATGCGGTGCATAGCAGCCCATTATGCATCTACTTTACAGGGGAATGTATGTAGAGGAAGTAAACCCCATCTGGGTTTACTTCCTCTTTGACCCTTAACTGCCAATGACATTTATACAGTAATCAGTAAATATTTAAATTTCTGATCGCTGTCTAAATGTCATTGGTCCCAAAAAAGTGTAAAAAATGTCTGACATATCCGCTGCAATATCGAAGTCCCGAGAAAAGTCGCAGATCGCCGCCATTACTAGTAAAAAAACTAAAAAAAAAAGGTGTAAAAATGCCAGATATGAATTCTCATGGTTTGTAAATGTGGCAACTTTTGCGCAAACCAATCAATAAACGACAATTTGTGTATGAGAGAAAATATATATTGGCCAAAATTGATGAATACATTTGTTTGTTTGTTTTTTCTTTTTTGGATTTGTATTTTAGCAAAAAGTAAGAAATATTTTTATTTTTTTGCAAAATTTTTGCTCTTTTTTGTTTATAGCGGTGATCAGAAATGATGCAGAGGTGATCAAATACCGCCAAAAGAAAGCTCTATTTGTGTGGGGGAAAGAAAAGGACGCAAATTTTGTTTGGGTACAACGTCACACGACCGTGCAATTGTCAGTTAAAGCAACGCTGTGCCAAATTGCAAAAAGTGTTCTGGTCCTAACCTGGGAAATCCTTCCGGTCCTTAAGTGGTTAACTGAGCAAAAAATGCGGCAAGCAGGATTTTTAACACCGCAACAGAAGAGCAAGAGACCAGTGTGAAGATATACATAGAATTTAAAGGGAAGCATTTTTCTTAGGGCCAGTTTAGACCACATGCGTTCCAGTGTTGTGTTTTTTTCTAAAATGTATAGAAAGTAGGTATCATGGTTTTCAATGGCATAGTTCACACCAGTGCTTGCAGTTCCAGAAAAAAAAAAAGTAAAATGCAGCATTTTTCCTGCACAGAACTGTACTGGAACACTGTACATGCATCAGAAATGCACCGAACCCCAGTACAGTAAAAAAAAAAATGAGAAAAAAGCACCTGGAATGTACCCGGAAACACACAAAGAATGCAACAAAAACATACCTGAAGAAATGCAGAAATGCATCCAGAATGGATCTGGAGGTATTTTTGTTTTATTTTTTTATTTTTGTGGTGTGAACTAGCCCTGAAGCTTTTCTTCAAAAGTGTGAAAGCAGCCTATTGCCCAATACGGTGCCAGTAATGGCCCAAAAAAATTGATATTCGTGATATTAGATTAAAAGTAGAGTATAATACAATTCTGTATAAAAAATAAAATAACTAAATATATATATATATATATATATATATATATATATATATATATATTTCTAATGTATTTATTTTTTTTAAATTTATTTCAAACTTTCCATTTCGGTTTCAGTTTTTGTTTTCAGCCAAGTGCATCCTGAATTTTTGGTTTTGGCATCAGAATTGTAATTTCGGTGCACCACTAACACCTAGGGTTGCCACCTCATCCCTTTAGGCCTCATACACATGGACGTTTCTAAAAAAAATAAACAAAACGTCGGGCCCGACGTCAAGGAAAAAAAGTCGGCGTTTTTCGGCGTTATGTATCGGCGTTTTTGAGCGTTAGTGAGTGCCGGCGTCAATAGGCGTTTTTTTAAAAAAAATCATCCCTCTGCTATTTTTCAACCTAAAAACGTCGGCATCAAAAAACGCTGGAAAACGCCAGTATAATAATAGGTGGCGTTTGTTGGCATATTGTGGCGTCGGCGTCAAAAAATGCCAAAACGTTACAGCCTCAGAACGCGATGGCTGTGGGTTCTAGTTTCAGCTCACTAACGCCGACGTCATCTACAGCTCAAAAACGCCAACGTTTTTATGGGGCCATTGACTAACATGGAGAGCTGCAAAAAATGCCAGAAAACGCCGGCGTCAAAAAACGTCCGCGTGTATGAGGCCTTAAACCTGAACACTTACTAATTACACAGGTTCTGTGGCTGATTAAGGTGGTAATTAAACTCACTTGGAGCATTATCTGCATTAAATTAGCCTCAGAACCTGGGTAATTCATATGTGTCCGGGTTTAAAGGGATGAGGTGGCAACCCTACTAACAGCTATGTATGCGCTGCAACGCATATAGAACATTATAAATCCAGTCTAAGAGTCAGTTCGCACTGCACCCGGATCTCACAGCATGTTCCTGTGCGATTCATGGTGTGATTTCAGCCCATGCATTGCGCCGGACTGCAGCAAAAGTAGTGCATGCAATACATTACAATCGTAGAGATTGCATGGTACTTCTGATTGTAGGCAGTTTCACTGTGTTTGGGGTGTCGTTAGCATTGCACTGACCCCTGCTGCAGATGGAAAGTGCAGTGCATTTTGAACATCGTTTGGGAAACCTACACGGAATGTGGGTTTCCAGCACTGTGTTTTGGTTACACTGATAGATTTTCGATTTAACCATTCAATGTCTTGACAAATAAAAATTGTAGTTTGATATTAAAATTTGATTTTGGAATAAATGTAATTTCCCAAGCAAAAACCACACGCAATTAGTTTGGTGGAGATTTTTCTCCATCCTCCTCCTTCAAATTTGTGTCACCGTGGTTGGAAATGAATGTTGAATTTGATCCCCAACAACGATTCCCCAACAAAATGTTACTAGTGTATGGCGATCTTAAGTTTTTGGATTCAACACTTGTGTTGCATTTAGCGCACATTGCCAAACACACTTGAGTTGCAGTGTGTTAAAGTAGAACTAAAGGCAAAACATGATTGATTTTGGATAGAGTAAGGGAGGATTATAATCCCAGTACTGGTTTATTTTTGCCATCTGTGCCCAATTGGGGAGATTTCCCCTGACTTCCTATCCCATGGGCAAACAGGAAGTGAGAGGAAATCCTTCTAAAGTGAGGAAGTCTCAGGTTGTCACCAAAGTCAGCAGAATTAGCGCCCCCATTAGGAGATTTCCCCTCTTACTGTTCTGGGGACACCCCAAAATTTGGACTTTTAAAGTACCTTATTGTGTTAAAGTGTTTGTTAACCTAAAGAAAATAAAATGGATCCTGTTCCCTTAAAGCAGATGAACCACTTCAGCCCCAGAAGGATTTACCCCCTTAAATGACCAGGCCATTATTTGCGATACGGCACTGTGTCGCTTTAACTGACAATTGCGCGGTTGATGTGACACTGTAGCCAAACAAAATTGACGTCCTTTTTTCCCCACAAATAGAGCTTTCTTTTAGTGGTATTTGCTTGCCTCTGTGGCTTTTTTTTTTGTTTTTTTGTTTATTTGTGTTTACTTTTTGCTATAATAGATATATTTGAAATAAAATTGTAAAAAAACACATTTCTTCCTCAGTTTAGGCCAGTATGTATTCTTCTATATATTTTTGGTAAACAAAATTGCAGTAAGCGTACATTGATTGGTTTGCGTAAAAGTTAAAGCGTCTACAAACTATGGGATGGATTAATGGCATTTTTTTTCTCCTTTTTTACTAGTAATGGGGATGATCAATGGTTTTTAGCAGGACTGCGGTGGACAGATGGGATACTTTTTGACACTTTTTTGATACCAGTGACCTTTATACAGCAATCAGTGCTATAAAAATGCACTAATTACTATGTAAATGGCCTTGGCAGGGAAGGGATTAACACTAGTGGTGATCAAAGGCGTTAAGTGTTTCCTAGGGAGGTGCTTTTTAATTGTGGTGGGATTGTACTGACAGGGAGAACAGAGAAATTGCTGTTGCTGATCACTAGGAACACTCTGAACTCACCTGACAGAATGGGAATTTTCCTTGTTTACATAGGCAGATCCTTGTTCTGCCTCTCTGTGGAGCGATCGTGGGTGGCTGCCAGATATCGGCTCCAGGGCGATTCATGCAATAGTCGACTTGCCACAGTATAAGTGCAGCAGGCGGTCAGGAAGTGGTTAAACAGCACAGTGCTTATGATGTCTAATCTGCCCCTCTCTAAACTGTAAAAAACCTGCCTGATCCTGCCAGTTCCTGTGTCCCCCCTCTCTGTGCTGACCACGATAACCAGGGCTGCTGAGCCTTGACTACAGTGGTCAGCATACGTCCCTCCTCCATCTGCAGCTCTCCTCTCCTATTTTGCTCTCCTCCCTTCCTGTCAGCTTCCTGTCTGTGTCTTTGTCTCTGGCCACCCCCCGCTGTCCTGATCCTCTGCTGTCAGGCCCTGGGGCACCGCTTTAATGGGCCAGGGATTTGAAATCCCTGCAGCATAATCTCCTATCCATACCCCTGTGTGTATGGACAAGAGGCTTTCTAATTGGTCAGCACTGTCACATGGACGGCACTGACTAATCAGAATCCATCTAGCCTGTCCTGTCAGCACTGGAGCAGAGAAAGCCAGGAGTATTTCAAATTCTCAGACTGGTGAAGCGACATCCCGATGCCTGAAAACGGGGGATTGCGGGACTCTGGTACAGCGGGACTGGGGTGATAGGGAGTCTATTGTAAGTTCACCTTACAGATTTTTAAGTACAGACATATTTACTTTAAATATAATTCCCACTTCCATTTGGACATGATGCTGTTACTATTCTTCTTCTACATACTCACTTGAATGTTAAGCTTGTCATGAAGTATTCCAAGCTATGTTTGTCACAGTGGAAAGTAAAATATTTATTCATTGTGTCATAATTTTTTTTTTTTTTTTTATAAGGGTTTACCCTCCACTTCAAGAACAGTTCTCTGCTTTGAAAGAATCTGAAGGAGAAATGAAAATAAAAGGTACTTTTGCTGCTGGTGAAATGGTTTCTGTATTTTCTATTACTATAATGCAAGAGAAGAAAACAACGGCGCACTGGCCTGGCGCATTACCTTTGACACAAGTGTTTATTAAAAAATTAAAAATATATATACTCACAAACAAGCTTGATAGATGAGCATTAAAAACAATTGGTAAAATCCTGCTCGTTCCTCCAAACTGACGAAGAGGTCCAAGAACCTCGAAACGTGCATGCCTTATGGTGTGTGGGCTTTCCTGACTCAAAGTGTTGAGGAACGAGCAGGATTTTACCAATTGTTTTTAATGCTCATCTATCAAGCTTGTTTGTGAGTATATATATTTTTAATTTTTTAATTAACACTTGTGTCAAAGGTAATGTGCCAGGCCAGTGCGCTGTTGTTTTCTTCTCTTGCATTATAGTACTCTGGACCACCCCCGGTCGTACAGTGGCAGCAAGGCGGCTCATTACCTAAGTGCTCATAAGAACTATCCATATAGAACCAACAAACAAGGGCGCCATCCTCCCTGGAGCGCAGGAGTACAAGCTTTTTTTATTTTTATTTTGCTGCCTGCCTTTATGGTCACACACCTTGTCACCATCTGTAGGAGCCCCAAAGCCTTGGGAGGGTTAGGCTGATGTCACACGGGCGACTCTGATGGCGCTAAATGCTGACTGTTCTCCTTTGCTAGTGGGGAGGCAGAAAGGGACTGACATGCAATTGCAAAGGGTAATGGCAAGTGGTGTATTTGCAATCCTGACCCTGATGAGCTGTCTCCGGGTACAAGATCACACATGTGACCATGCCCGTCACAGGGCCTGTGAGAAGGGCCTTCAAGTAGGGCTTAACATTCTGCTCTAGTGGCTACTGATGCAGAAACAGATGTTTTTTAGATACTTGCCTTATTATGTCTGAATACAAAATCACTTTTACACCTTGACGCCGACATAATGCAAATATGCGGCATTCGGCTTCAAGGGGTTCTACTGGGGTAACGTTGTGGCTTATCAGCTCGGCTGTTATTACAAGCAGCGGGAGAGGACCCCCCCCCCCCACTGCCGCCTTCTGTTGCTCGTCCGGGCTCTCCCGTCCCACCTGGAGGCCCAAGCGACCAGCTGGCACGTCTCAAGGAAGAGAGACATCTGTGTTCCTGATTATCAGGAACACAAGATCTATCTTTTCCTGTTTGACAGAATGATTGCCTTGTTTACATAGGCAGACTGCAATCACGGATGGCCCGCTGATTGGTTTCTGCTGTTTCCAATCACAGTGTGAGCGGGTCACCGGTGGTGTGCACTGACCTGGAAGTTGAGAACAGCATACGGGTACATTGTTTTGAACAACCGTGCCGCCCTGCCGCAGTATATGTGCAGTGGGCGGTCCAGAAGTTGTTAACGGCATCCCAGTCTTAAACCCCATACACACTATTAGATTTTCTGCAGATTTTTGTCTTCAGATTTACCAAACCCATATAATATGAGGTCAAACCTTAAGAGTTTCAATTTGTATGCAATCGGGCAGGCCCTTGCGCTATTTTTATTATTTTTTTTATTTATTTCAGGTGCTTATATAGCGCCGTCAATTTACGCAGCGCTTTACATATACATTGTACATTCACATCAGTCCCTATCCTAAAGTAGCTTACAATCCAAGTTTCCTAACTCCCATTCATACATATACTGGGGCCAATTTAGACAGGATCCAATTTACCTACCAGCATGTCTTTGGAGCGTGGGAGGAAACCGGAGTACCCGGAGGAAACCCACGCAGGCACATGGAGAACATGCAAACTCCAGGCAGGTAATTTTGCTGCCAGGTGAAAGTGCTATCCACTACACCACTGTGCACTACATGGTTTTGGTAAATCCTGAAGAGAAAAATCTGCAGAAAATCTAATAGTGTGTACGGGCCATTAGTCCGTAGGGTTCAATATTGAGTTGGCACATCCTTTGCAGCTATAACAGCTTCACCTCTTCTGGGAAGGCTGTCCACAAGGTTTAGGAGTGTGTCTATGGGAATGTTTGACCATTCTTCCAGAACTGCATTTATGAGGTCAGGTGCTGATGTTGGACGAGAAGGCCTGGCTCACAGTCTCTGTCCTAATTCACCCCAAAGGTGTTCTGTCGGGTTGAGGTCAGGACTCTGTGCAGGCCAGTCAAGTTTTTCCACCTCAAACTTGCTCATCCATGTCTTTATGGACTTTGCTTTGTGCACTGGTCCAAATCATATAGGGGAGGGGGGCTTTATGTTGTGGGGTTGTTTTTCAGGAGTTGGGATTGGCCTCTCTCTCTCGTCCATACTTCTCCTAAAGCGGTTGTATATCCCCTAATGTGATTTTTACCTACAGGTAAGCCTATAATAAGGCTTAACTGTAGGTAAAATTAATATCTCCTAAACCTGTATGGTTTAGGAGATATTTGCTCTGCATGCATCCAGCGGAGCCTGCTGGAAAATCAAAACTCTCTGCCGGAACGAAAAGCTTCTGCACGCACACGCGGGAGTGATGTCTCGAGGCTCCGGTCACTCACAGCGCTGGAGCCGCGTACCCGGAAGAAAGAAGAGGGACATCATGTCGATTCCCTCAGCGCTGATCGTGTCGGGCTGTGGGGGCCTCGTTCTAAGGTAAGTACTTCATAATGTGCTAGTATGCAATGCATACTAACACATTATGCTATTGTTTTGTAGGGTGTTTTTTTTTTTTTCTTTAATTTTGGTGCGGGTTTACTACCACTTTAATACAAGAAAGGACTTTGCTCGCTTTGGAAACCGCAGCTTGGCATTGCATGCTATTTTTATGCTTATGATCTTCCAGAACACGCAGATTCTTCTCCACCATTGATTCCCCCAGCTGGACTCCCCCCTAGTATGTACGATGCATGCATATTCTTAGCCCCCAAGTGCATAAATTTACATTTATCAATATTTAACTTCATTTGCCACACTGTCACCCAATTAGACAGCGCATTGAGGTCGGCTTGTAAGTTGGAGACATCCTGTAAGGACGTTATTCCACTGCATAGCTTGGTGTCATCTGCAAACACTGAAATGGTACTTTTAATACCAGACCCAATATCATTCTAATCCACCACAGGAATCCAATGGAAAGTGAGAGCAGGTACCTGTCAAATACAAGACTTTTACGGCCTGCAGATGTTTTTTTTTTATTATTGCTAAGACACAAACATTCTGGAGATTATGATTTTGGATTAACACTTTGGAATGGTATATTTTGTGTAATAATTGATATTGCAAATATTCCTGGAAAGGAAATGCATAAGAAAAATAAATCTAATAAAGTGTGTCAGTAAGTTCGGGAAGGTGAAAGAGTGTGAGTTGTGCTAAACTGTATGACCTGTGATAAGGACCCTGGAAAACCTTACAGGTCTGGCATATTTGTTGTTAAAAATTATCTTATTTATTTACCTAGATTAGCAGTGTTATTTTAATCTATATATATGAGGAATGTGAGGGACACTGTAAACAGAACTATTTATAGGCCCTCCTTGCCTAAGTTTGTGTCTGAGCCGACTGATACAAATCATATGATCTGACCCTCCCATACCGGTCATGCTGCATAATATTTGAGTCAGTAGAGGAGAATAACCATATTAAAAATGTATATTTTGTTGTATATGCCAACCATGAGGAACATGCTTGCTGTTTCTGGCTTCCTTGCTTCCCAAGTGCCAAATCATATTCATGCCTATAAAAATCTAATGAGGGCTGAGAATCCTGGTCTTTTATCTCCAGTGTTGCCAGGATCTGAGCACCAGCACCGAGGTTCTCTCATTGCTCTGCCACACAATATGCTGACACTGTTTCTTCATTGGAGATTTGCAAATAATTTTGAGTCCAGGCATCACTGTAATGTTATCTTACCCAAGTGCTGGCGAAGTGGAAGTGTGCAAGTCCATGAAACGTGTTGTCTTGTAACCACTAAACGCCAACGGCGCCGGTTTTAAAAAAATGACAGTATTCACCGTTTTTGGCGATCTGAATGCTGTGAAGTGTAAAGGAGGGATTGGGGGTGCCTAAAGAGTACCTGTCACCATATATTCCTATCACAAGGGATGTTTACATTCCTTGTGATAGCAATCAATAAAAGTAAAAAAAAAAAAAAAAAAGAAATGCTGTCGCGCTATGTTTCATGTGCAAGAAACCATATATAAGTAGGTCACACCGTACCTCCCATCAACATAAAGGTAAAAAACTTATAACAAACTCTCTGGTAATAATAATGATAAGTGTACCCACCACCTCAGTGATAAAATTAGGATACAAACTAAGTGATAATTTAAATCAACCAAAAATTGAACATATGATAAAAATAAGGAAATCAGTGACATTTAAATCAATACGCAAGTGTATATGTAAATAACAAGTTTAAACATAAAAAGTTCATCAGCAGTATTTGAGGCACATCCAAAAGTCTCTATTGTTCAATCCCGGATCAATGTGGATCAGAGAGGGGATGCTTCAATTGAGATGATGTACATAAAACACCAGGAATTCAACTCTAGTGTCCACCACCACATTAAGTGAGCACCTCGGGTGACATAAGTAAGGTAATGCCGTTACCAGATGACGTGACCCACTATTTCTAGTAAGGTCAGGAAAGCCAGCAGATATAACCCTCTGCGGGGTATACGATGTTTGGCAGCCTTCTCTCCGGTCTCCAGGGGCGCAGTATAGTCTCAGATCCCAACCTCTAGTCTCTCAAAACGAAAGAGCAACACACGCGTAGGATACAGTTTAAAATCAGCCGGCATAAAAGTAGAGCATAATCCCGTCCGTTCCGGAATCACAAGGGGCGTGGTGACGTCAGCGCGTGGCTCCGCCCTACATGTTTCGTCATATGTGACGTCTTCCTGGGGCACGAGCGACGCTCTGAGTCACCACTTAAATAGTTCCTGTATGCGTTCCAAGCCTCTCTCTAGATAACGGCCATTTTTAATTCTTCCTTGTCACAGATCAATGTAAATATGGTTGGTATGACAACCTGATTGTCACACGAGGCGTTAATCAAGAGTCGGGCTATGGAAGCATGATATTAACATTGAGTTATCAATAAACGCATTAAGTTCCACATCTGCATTTAACCCTTTGGGCTTCAAACTTTGTATCTTAAATATCCAATTCATTTCAAGTTTCGAAATCTCTCTCCTCTTAGCACCACCTCTCCAATGCATTTTCAATACATCTATCCCCAGGAACATGGTACCACTTGGGTCCCTACCATGTCTCTCGCGATAGTGTCTAGAGAGGGGGTGATGTTTAAAACCTCGCTTGATGTTGCCTATGTGTTCCTTAAGCCTCACCTGTAGGGGTCTCACGGTCCTCCCCACATAGTGAAGCCCACAGGGACACGTGATCAAGTACACAACATTGGGTGTATTACAAGTGATACACCCCTCCTGGCACTCTGGGGATGTCCACTCCGAATTCCTTGTGTATCCGTTGTAGTTCGCTCCAAAATTTGTAGTGGGGGAGAGATCTGTGATAGCGCTCTCTGTACCATCCCTGGGTTCACCATGGTACAAGGACCCCTATCTACATAACTTTTACGTAACCTCTCCACCACGATTCTCCTCTCTCTAAAGCTTTGAACTTTACTTAACCTATAAATTCTATGTTTCAAACTTCGGGTTTCCCAATTTACGTCTACACCTTGAATTACGCAAATAACTATTGAGTTACAATTATAGTACGAAGGTATCGGGCTGAGAACTAAT
>BLSH010314447.1:432849-444709 GCA_018402905.1 Glandirana rugosa | reverse complement strand
TGTGTGTGTATATATATATATATATATATATATATATATATATTTAATTTTTTTTGTGACAGGTTCTTTTTTAAATATTTTATACAAAAGCAGATGAGCTTCAGTAGCGATGGAAACTTTTTATTTTTTTATTTTTATTTTTTTATTAATATTGTGCAGTTCCCTTAGACAGGGGTGTCCACACTGTGGCCCTTTGCTTGCCTTTATCTGGCCCTTGGGACACTATTCTTCCCACTGATGGGGGCACAATTCCTTGCACAGGTGCCCACGAGGGGGGCGCAGGGTTCCTCCTCTTACTGACCATTGGTGTTATATCTATTTTAACGCCCACTGGCCACCAAGCCTAGCACATTGTTTACTCCCACTAATGATGGAGCATTTTCTACTCCTACTGGCCCAAGTTCAGCCCCTCTAAAGTCTGAAGGACAGTTAACTGACGCTTTTTGTGTAGCAAGTTTTGAAAGCCCTGCTCTTGGAGATGCCAGTGATATAAAATATCCACTTTGAGCAGATGTACAATTTAACTACCGTATCTATACACTTACCATGAATAGTGAGGTGACTTTTCTTTACAGCTGCAATCTGTATCGGATCAGTCAAAATAAATGGAGGCCTTCCTTCCATAGAACTGACCTGATGCAATCTGGTAAAGGGACTGTTCTCTAATGTAGGCGGCATATTTCTTCCACCTCTACTTGTGATGTCAGAGTAACAGTTACTGTCAGCACTAGTAATTGTTGGGCTGGGATCTGCAGAGATAATTCCAACATTCATCCTCGAGGGAAGCAAGATGGGTTTAGGGAGATTTTCTATGAAGGTAATTTTATTTAAGGTGAACCTTTACTTTGCCCGGTCTCAACCGCCATGGCCTGTATGCATGCTCACCATGCAAGACTCCATTGTTGAAGAAACAAGCCTGTTGAAGCTCATTTTAAGTTTGCTGCACAACATTTAGACAAGCCTGTGAAATACTGGGAGAATATAGTCTGGTCAGATGAGACAAAAATTTAACTCTTGGGTGCCATAATTCACACCATGTTTGGCGGTCAAATGTCACTGCACATCACCCCAAAAACACCCCAATACCAACAGTGAAGTTTGGAGTTGGGAACATCATGGTGTGATTGTCAACAAGGCAATGGCCCTAAACATAGAGCCTAAGAGGTTTCAGAGAAAGAAGAAAATAAAGCTGCTAGAATGGCCCAGCCAATCACCTGACTTGAATCCAATCGAAAATCCATGGAAAGAACTAAAGATCAGAGTTCACGGAAGAGGCTCATGGAACCTTCAAGATGAGAAGACTATGTTGAAGAATTGGCCACAAATCACACTTGAGAAATGCATGTCACTAGTTTCTCCATACAGGAGGCATCTTGAAGCTGTCATTACCAACAAAGGATTCTGTACCATGTACTAAGTACATTTCAGTTAGCGTGTGCAATACTTTTTCCCTGTGCCATTCCATTTTATTATTCAGAACTTCATTTCTGAACTTCTTTGTTTTGGTGTCTTTTGTATGTATGGATTGTATGGGTTGTTACCGACATGTGGTGAAAATTTAATGTCAATAGCACCTTTTTATATAAATATATTTACCTTGAAAAATGGTGACGTCTTCAATACTTATTTTACCCTCTGTATCTAATAAAATTAAAACCTATAGAAGGTTAACTAAAATCAAATTTAAACCAAAAAAAAAAAAAAAAAGACTCTTAAGGCCTCATACACACGGACATTTTTTGACGCCGGCGTTTTCTGGCGTTTTTTGCAGTTCTCCATGTTAGTCAATGGCCCCATAAAAACGTTGGCGTTTTTGAGCTGTAGATGGCGTCGGCGTTAGTGAGCTGAAAGTAGAATACATGGCCATCGCGTTCTGAGGCTGTAATGTTTGTTGGCGTCAGCGTCAAAAAACGCCTAAACGCCAACTAATATTGTACCGGCGTTTTTTGGCGCCAACGTTTTTAGGTTGAAAAATAGCAGAGGGATGATTTCTTTAAAAAAAATGCATATTGACGCCGACGCTCACTAACGCCGATGCATAACGCCGAAAAACGACAATTTTTTTTCCTTGACGTCGGGCCCGACGTTTTGTTTGTTTTTTAAGATACGCCCCTGTGTATGAGGCCTTATACTCACTTCTTTGTCATAAAGAGTTAGGGCAGAGGTCTCCAAACGTTCCAAAGAAAGGGCCAGTTTACTGTTCCTCAGACTTTGGGACAGTGGGAGGAATAGTGCATCAAGGGCACCATTGCACACAGCTGAGTAAAGCTTAGTAATACTGTACAGTGATGAGTACAGAGCAGTAAAACAAATATTGAAACACTTTCGTTGGAGTGCAGTAATTTCCCCGCATGTGTGTTTTCTCGCCTGTAAGTGTATTTGCATATAAATGAGTATATGACAATACTCCACTCAGTTCTAAAAATTGACTACTTCTAGTGTAACACATCCATTATTATTACAACCTCATAACCCATTTGTGTCAGACTTTACTGGTACAAGAGAGGACAGACGTATAGATGCAAAATCTACAGTGGGTAAAAGAAGTATTGAAGACGTCACCATTTTTTTCCCCACATGTCGGTAACAGCCCATGCAATCCATACAAACAAAGACCCCAAAACAAATACGTTTAGAAATGAAGTTCTGTGTAATAAAATGGAGTGACACAGGGAAAACGTATTGAACACACAAACTGAAATGTATTTAATAATTCATACAAAATCCTTTGTTGGTAATGACAGCTTCAAGACCCCTCCTGTATGGAGAAACGAATGGCATGCATTGCTCAGGGGTGATTTTGGCCCATTCTTCCACACAGTCTTCAGATCTGGAAGGTTCTGTGGGCCTCTTCTATGAACTCTGATCTTTAGTTCTTCCCATAGATTTTCTATTGGATTCAAGTCAGGTGATTGGCTGGGCCATTCTAGCAGCTTTATTTTCTTTCTTTGAAACCAATTGAGAGTTTCCTTGTCTTTGTGTTTTGGGATCGTTGGTTTGCTGAAATGTCCACCCTCGTTTCATCTTCATCATCCTGGTAGATGGCAGCATATGCATCTTTCCATCCATCCTTCATTCAATGATGTGAAGTTTGCCAGTACCATATGCTGAAAAACAGCCCCACACCATGATTGTCCCACCTTCAAAACTCACTGTTGGTAAGGGGGTGTTTTTGGGGTGATGTGCCATTTGACCTCCAAACATTGTGTGAATTATGGCATCCAAAGAGTTCAATTTTGGTCTCATCTGACCAGACTATATTCTCCCGGTATTTCATAGACTTGTCTAAATGTTGTGCAGCAACCTTTAACTGCTTCCGACTGCGTGAAACAAAGTAACTGTACGTTGGTTATTTCCTCTTCCTGGGTCTGTGGTGCATGCGGGCCCCGCTGGAGACCTGCTCTTGCTGGGATTGAACACAGCAGGAGCCAATCAGCAGGTCCCGTGGCCTGGCCGCCACTTGTGATCGTTCGTAAGAGAGGCAGTACAGCGGTCTGCCTATGTAAACAAGGCAGACCATCGTTCTATCACAGAGGAAGAGTGACATCTGTGATTCTTGTTTATCAGGAACACAAATGTCTCTCTTCCTCCAGTCAGTCCATCCTCCACACAGTTAGTAAGCACTCCCTTGGAGTACACGTAACCCTTTGATCACCCCTGATGTTAAAACCTTCCCTGCCAGTGTTATTTATACAGTGTCAGTGCATTTTTTAGCACTGATTACTGTATTGTCACAGGTCTCCAAAAAGTGTCACTTAGTGTCTGATTTGCCTGCTGCAATGTCACAGTCCTATGTTTTCTAGCCGAAAGAAAAAAAAATACTGTTTATTTTTCAAAATTGTTGCTATTTTTTTGTTTATAGCAGAAAATATTAAAAACGCAGAGGTGATCAAATACCACCAAAAGAAAGCTCTATTTGTGGGGGGAAAAGTACATCACTTTTGTTTGGGTACAGCATCGCACGACTGCGCAATTGTCAATTAAAGTAACGCAGTGCCGGATGGCAAAAAATGGCCTGGTCATTAAGGGGGTAAATCTCTCAGGGGTTAAAGTGATTAAATGAGCTGCAACATGCTTTTTCTTCAGCAATGGAGTTTTGCTTGGTGAACGTACATAAAGGGCCATGGCGGTTGAAACCGGGCAAAATAAAGGTTCACTCTAAATAAAATTGCCTTCATAGGGAAACTCCTTGTACCGCCTCACTTCCTTCAAAGATGAATGTTGGAATTGCGTCTCCAAATCCCAGCCCAACCATTACCAGTGCTGAGAGTAAGGCACCTTTCACACGGGGCGGATCTGTACAAGTGGAGTCCGCGTGCTCAGCGGGGGATCTCTCCACTGAGCAGGCGGATGCCAGGTTCTGTCCGCTTTGCTAAGGAGAGTGGACAAGCACAGAGCCGGCTCTACCCTATGGGACGGTTAGATGGAAACGGACTTCATGACTGTTCTGTGGAAGGAAGGCCTCCCATTTATTCTGTCTGATCCGATACAGATTGCAGCTGTAAAGCCGTCACATCACTATTCATGGTAAGTGAGCAGACGTACAATTGAACTATCTATACAAAGTGGGTATTTCCTTCACTGGTATCTCTGAGGGCACGGGTCTCCAAACTTGCTAAACAAAAGTGGCCTGTTTACGTTCCTTAAGGCTTTAGTGGGGGGTTGCTATGATATTACTAATGTGTGCCTGCTGTACCATGTACTTGTATGAGAAACTATCCTGTTCTCTTTGTATTGCTTCCTTTATATGAAATCCCTGGTGATCCTGCCAGTCCTTCTGCGTTCCTATTTACTGACCACACTAGGCATGAGAGCCCATCGTGATCAGTTCTCTAGCAGTGCCTCCTCTCCTCCAATGATCAGACTTGTCCTGATATACACACCTTGCACAGCCATTCTCTGGGAAGACCAGTGTGCTGCTCTTTCTACTCCCCTAGCTCTTATGTAGCCGAGAACAAATGGTATATGATCATTTTATAAAAAAGGGGGGAAAAAAAGATAGTTATATATTTTGATATCTATATAGTGTGTATGACTTTCATATCTATTTTGAACTGAATGGGTTGTTTCACAAGGTGATCGTTTACAATCATTTTAACTTTCTTTTATGACAGAAATGGCAAAACTTGGCTTTGAGCTGATGCTGTGTCATGAAGGAGACATTGATCTGATAAAGGTATTTGTCTTGTCATGTGTCTTTGTATTCTATCTTTATATGAAAAGTCCGTAACATGTCTGTGGTCCCTTACTTCAGATTTGAACCATATCTAAACCTAAGAGTAAAAAAACGAATATATTGCAGCTTAGCAGTCCTTTGGTGTGATGGCTGCATTTGTTTTATTTTTTCAGGATAGGAAAATTTTTAGGTAAACTTTTAGACAGAGGTGGGGGTGACTCCGGGGCGAGTTGCCTGTGTGATTTATGATGCTCGTACATCCTGAGCTTCTTTTGATGTCTGCCAGCTCGGTTTTCTGGCTGCTAATGTAAACCAAAATAGATCTCTCTTCCTGACTTAGGATAATAACTCCTGGTGGCTGCCTAGAATTTCCCCATGGAACAGGAAGGGAGGGGGTGTGTGACAGAAGTTTGTAGTAAGAGATTGCCAGTTTTAAAACCTAGCATGCGTCCTCTGACAAAATGGAGTCAACTCTGGGTGCGTCTTGCGCGTGATATGACGTGTGAGACACACGTGCTGTAATGATATCATCACACCCAGAGAGATAGTGAGGTTAACTGCGGACGGGGCTTGGCAGCTTCAGGTCCGACTCGATCTACTTTCTTGGGGTCCTATTTCCCACCCAAATTTATGTGCGCTAAGCTTGATGGCATGGCTATTGAAGCCACGGTATTGTGAGATTGAGGGGTTTCAGGCCCTGTGTTGTCCACAATGGTAAATGCTAGGAAGCTAGTCACCAGGAAGATTTATCACAGGGTCTAGAAGGCTTACATTGTGGTGTGAGGCCAGGGAATGGTATCGCTGCAAGAATGTGATTTGGTAGGATACCAGCCTTTGTTCAAGCAGGAGTAGATTTTAATTTGGCTTTGACATTCAAAGGACAGGTTTTTTGCCTTGTCCATTTATTTTCAGAGGCCTTTGGCTTTTTACTCTTTGATCAGGACTTATATTCAAGGTAACTCATTGGTACCACCTCTTAGGTTCAAAAGGCTGCTTCTACAGCACTGACAACCAGATTCAAATCCCATGGACAGGGAGGAAATATATTAGGGAGATTCCCCTGGTTCTGTTGACTAGGAAAATCGTCTTTGTTTTTGCCATCACATCAGCCAGAAGGATTCCGGAGTTGGCAGCTCTTTCTTATAAAGAGCCATACTTGAGATTGCACCAGGATACGGTGGTGCTGTGGCCTGTTCCATCCTTCCTACCGAAGGTAGTGTTGGCCTTTCATCTCAGTGAAGATATTATTTTACCATCTTGTTATTCTCAGCTCTCCTCACAGGAGGAGAGACGGTTGCACTCTCTGGATGTAGTGTGTGCCGTTAAGATCTATCAGAAGAGATCTGCAGACATCAGGAAGACCGATGCCTTTTTTGCCTTAAGGCCTTAGGAAGGGTCAGGCGCCACCCAAGGCAGCTATTTTGCTGTGGATTTGCCAGCTGATTATTCTAGTTTATGTTTTTAAATGGGAAGGCTCCCCCATTCAGGGTGAAAGCTTATTACACCAGGAGAGTTGGGACCTCCTGGGCTTTCTGCCACCGGATGTTGAGGGCACAGATTTGTAAGGCCGCTACATTGTCTTCCATTGCATGCATTCACAAGATTCTATCAAGTGGACGTTAGGGCGGCCGAGAATTTGGCTTTTGTCCGCAGTGTGTTGGGGGGCTGTGATTATAATTGAGCTTGTGTCTCCCTCCCCTCAGGGATTGCTTTGGGACTTCCCAGTATGTATTGAATATAGCCTGCTCTGTGTTCTGTGATGTCTGAGAAAGAAAATTGTTTTTTTTTTAATACATATTTACTTGTATAATCCCTTTCTTTTGAGGGACATCACGGGATGCAGAGGTTCACCCCCCCCCCTCTGTTTTTTGTGGAGTTCATTGTTTGCTACAAAACTGATGTGCTCCCAGTTGGAAGGGATTCTATAGGGGCGGGACTTTCTGTCTAATTTAAATTACCAGTGTCCATTCACCTGTAAGTGGCGTATAACCCAGTATGTATTGAATATAGCCTGCTCTGTTTTCTGTGATGTCCTTCAAAAGAATTGGATTTTACAGGTAAGTATGTATAAAAAAAATCCTATTTAGTTTTGATTTTATATTTTTATCCACCCTGGCTAATCCCCATTTGCCACTTGCCAGAGACTGGAAACCAATTATGGTTCCAAAATTTGAGTTCTTTCTGGGCCTTTCCTTCCTCGTGGGCATAGTTAAAAAAAAAAAAAAAAAAAAAATCTGGGATGCGGTCATATTGGTCCACTGACCCAATTCACCATATGCCTGACCATATGTGTGCGTTCTCTGCTACCGTGGCTAGGACACGATACGAGCAGATCCTGCGGTTTATGCACTTCAATGACCATGAAATCTGTTGTCCACGGGGTGATCCTGAATATGATCGGCTCTATAAAATTTGGCCTAATCACTTCAAACAACAATTTGCAGCCTTGTTTATTTCCAATCAAGTTGTCTGTGTAGACAAGTCCCTGATTAAGTTTTCTGGCTGTCTTGCTTTTAAACAGTAGCTCCCCAGCAATTGTGCCAGATACAAGGTCAAGATGTCTAAGCTCTGTGACAGGACCACAGGTTATACATATAGTTTTATGATTTATGAGGGAAAAGATAATCTTGTGGAGCCCCAAGGATGCCCAGACTATATAGGAAGCGCTGGCAAGCTTATTTTGAACTTGGTGTCACCCTTATCCGGAAAGGGGTACCATTTGTACGTGGACAATTACTGCACAAGTGTACCACTTTTTAGTCACCTTTTTGATTGTGCAATTGGCGCATGTGGCACCATGCCATCTAATCGCTGGGGCTTCCCCCAACAGCTGGTAGAATCCTGACTTAGACGGGGGGAGAGAGCCTGCTTGAGAAGTTTTAATTTGCTTGCGGTGAAGTAGAGGGATACAAAGACTGTTTTTGTTCTTTCCTTCAGTCACGCAGACACGGCTGTCGAAATTCAAATGGCGACTGGTGTTGTGGAGAAACCCATCTCTGTCCACGAATATAACCTAAATATGGGAGGGGTGGACCTCAATGACCATTTATTAGCGCTAATACCTAATTGCCTGTAAGGCCAGACGCTGGTACAAAAAAGTGTTTGTATACTTATTCCAATTGGTTTTGCTGAACGCTTATGTGCTATTCAAAGCGGCAGGACGGACTGAATCCTTAAATTCCAGGAAGAGATCGTCACAGCCCTTCTGTTTCTAGATGGTGCTGTACCCCCATCTTCCCAATCGAAATGCAGTGAGCCAGTTGCATGCACGACATTATCCATATGCCATCCCTGGTACCCCTACCAACTGAGCCCTCCAAAAAAGATGTGTCTGCAGACAACGCGGAGACAGGCGTGACACCCATTTTTATTGTCCCTCCTGTCTTGACCAGCCTGGTCTTTGCATCGGTAACTGTTTCCCGCGCTACCATACACTAGTTGAGTATTAGCGTAGGGTACAGCACTACATAGGAATAGGGGTTTTCAAAGATGTCACTGCATTTTGAGAGACTCAAACTTTTACTGTTAATGTTTAAAAAAAGAAGAAAATGTAAAAAAAAAAGCATACGAAAACCACAAAAAAATCTTTTTCCAAAAATAAAATGTTATAAAAAACCAAATAAATATAAAATAGCCAAAAACCGTTTTAATTTTCTTGTTTTTCTGTCTCTGTTTTCTCTCTAATCTCTCTTTATTGTTAATGTTTTTCATGCATACTTGTAATGTTTTGTTACTGTTTTTTATCATGTTTTCTTTGCAGGTATGGCTTTTTTTTTTTTTTTATGCCACTGTTTTGTTAATCTTTTTTTTCTTTTTCAGATATGCCATTCAGCTGCAGCACTGATTTATTTATGGTGTCAGAAACAGCGTTTGCTCCCACCATACGTAAAGCAGCGACTCCAGTGCTGTTGGAGGTGATTTCACCACCACCGTTAAAACCCAAAAAAAAAAGAGCATATATAACGGAGCATAGGGGCAGTGTGTGGAAATTGGGGTAGATTGCCTCTATGCTCTGGTATATATTTTTAGAACAGTGGTATGCCAATCATTAGAAGTGGGTGGATGAAGGGTGGTTTTATAATGGTGATACCTACTGATTTATTTTTTTCATTTAACCCACAGGCTGCATGGAACAAAAATAACATTACAACATATGCCCACCAAGGACCAGCAACATATTAGTATGTTGCTGGTCTTTGAGTGTTTTTCTCAGGCTCTTCTGTCCCACTGGGGAATGCGAGAATGCAGCTGGTGGTTCCGCCAGCTAACCATAGAGCTGATTGAAGACTAGAATGGCTCCAATCATCTCTATGGTCTAAGAAACCGGAGGCTACAAGTATTTTGTGACTTTTGTTTTGTCGGATAGAAACAGCGGCATTTGGCTGAGGAGACATCTAGTTTATAGACCCCAAATTGGCAAAAAAAAAAAAAATATGTGCTACATATTTTTATCACAGGCGATATTTAGAGTCAAATATGTTTTATTGGTTATACAAAGTAAAAAGAAACATGCTTGACAGACATCTGATTTCCACATATTGTAAGTACAGATATTCAGGGAAAAGCACAGTATAGATATTCTTGCTTTCTATGAGTTATCGTTTCTGTACAGCTGTCACTTATCTGTTATACTGCTATAGTGGGGGTGGAATCAGTAACCGTATAAGTAGACATATAAACGTCTTGCATGAAAATATAAAAGTACGGGTAACTAGAAAGCGTTACATAAGAACAGAGGGAAAGAAAAAGTAGGAAATAGCGAGAAGTAGGAGAATGGGAGGGGAAGATGAGCGGAATAAGGGAGTAGTAAGCTAGAAAAAGCATTAGAATAGTGAGATGTTATAGTGCCAGTGACGGTACCTGAGTCCGATGTCCTCCATACCTGCTACGAGAGCATCCGTTTCAAGACGTCCGAAGAAGAGAAGTCTTGCCAGACAAGCCACATTACCTTAAATTTATCAAAGGTGTCATTCTCCATTGATAGCATTTCTTCCATACGCATGATGTCATTAACAGTGGAGACCCACAATGAGATAGGGGGGGTAGTGGTCGTTTTCCAAAATAATGGGATTAGTTGTCGGACTGCGATCAGAAAAAAACGTAGGAGCGTCCTCTTCTGAGAGGCCAATGTACCCGGTAGGATAGAGAGGAGTGCGATTTTCGGTGAGCGCTTTAGGGAGTCATTGTATATGGCGTTGTGTATGGAGAAAACCTTAGACCAAAGAGGTTGAATCAGAGGGCAGTCCCACCATATATGTAAATATGTTCCTTCTGCCGCCCCACATCTCCAGCTGGTGGAGGAGGCATCTGGAAACATCTTATGCAAAGTCTGAGGATCCCTGTACCACCTGGACAGAAGTTTAAAATTTTTCTCTTGGGCGTAACTAGATGTGGACGATTTGTGTGTGAAATGGAAAGACTTTTGCCAGTCTGTTATCGTTATCTCCGACCCTAGGTCCGCCGCCCATCCCCTAGTATATGGAGGGAGCTGGTCATGGAGTAATGATTGTAAAAGTTTGTAGAGTGTGGAGAGCAGATGCCTAGGTGTGTCTGGTAGGGAACATAAACGTTCAAACTCCGTTTGGCGCCTATGGGTTTGAGAGGTGGAAAATAAATTGGAGCAGAATGTGGAGAGCCGCAGAGTCGTAAGCCAGTTAGCTTGACCATCTGGCATATTTGGTTTACCGGTCCCCGGATGAATGAAAGCGCTCGCCAGTGGCCACTCAGAGCGAGCGAAGGTGCCTATCCTAGAGGACCCTAGCCCCTGAGGTAAGGAAGGGTGGTCAAAGAGAGGGGTAATAGGAGAGGGGTCAGAGGACAAAAGTGTCAAGAGCCCTCTTTTGTACCACATAGATAGGGCCGCCATAGTTAGGGGAGAGGAGGAAGAGAATCTCTGGAGCTCTGTTCCGTAACCCCAAAGGGAGGCACGGAGGTCAATAGTCGTATGTTCCTGTTCTATCATAGTGGTTGCTTTAGAGAAGGGACGAGGGAACCATTCCAGTATCCGCGCTAGTATCGCCGCTTTGTGGTAGAGGTTAAAGTCAGGTAATCCTACTCCGCCTTGCATTTTGGGGTAGGTCAGTAGGGAGTGTCGGATGCGAGGCATACCGTTTCGCCAGATGAAACGGGTAGCCAAAGAGCGGAGCGAGTTGAAGAAGCGCGAGGGGACAACAATTGGAACCGTTTGAAAAATGTAAAGTATTTTGGGTAAAATATCCATTTTGAGTGTGTTTATACGGCCGAATAGGGGCATGGGTGTTAGAGTCCAATTTTCGCAATCTTTTTTGATACGGGCCAATAGTGGGAGGTAGTTTAGTGTATATAAGTGTGTTAAATTGGTAGGTAGTTTGATACCTAAGTACGAAATGGTTATGCTGTCTTGCTGAGATAGTTTCCATATGTTTGTGGATGTCGAGTTATATTCGAAAGTAATATGCGGCTACTGGACGACCATATAGACGTTGTGGGTGTATGAAGGGATGGGAGGGATGAAGTTCTCAAATTCTCCAAGCCCCTTGAATCGTTGAAGTTCGACTTGTACCGCTTTTGACTCCGGGAGTTGTAGAGCAACAGAGGGTGATGAGAATGGGTTCAGGTTAGGTTAAAGGGGAAAGTTACCCCATTCCCAGTGTAAAGCATGAATCCATAGTTTGACGGATGGTTAAATTGTGTGAATATATGTGA
>BLSH010314447.1:416912-429308 GCA_018402905.1 Glandirana rugosa | reverse complement strand
AATCTCCTGTCTGTACGTCTTTTCAATACGCTTCACATAGTGTTCAAAGTCCGATTTGGTAGGCAGGGAGCGAATATAGCCCTGTAGCGATCTCATTTGGGATTCCAGGTCCCAGCCATCCCCAGAGCATTGGGAGTGAAGTGAGGGGCTTTGGGAGCGGTGAGTGTCGAGGTCAAAGTCTGTGAGGGAAGCTGACCGCCCTCTGGATCTCACCTGTCCTGTGTCCATCGGCTCCGAGTGAGGAGGTGAAGCAGGCGTCGGCGCCATCTTGGAACGCGGCTGGTGCTGAGAGGCCGCTGAGGACCGGGTGAAAAAACGACCCAGGTCGCCGTTTGCACTGCTGCCACCTGGCTTATTCTGCTCCCTGGGCTTTCCCTTGCCCATCTGAGAGTTTTGGGTGAAGGTGCGTTTGAAATGGAGGAGTTGTAGGCCCGTGTAAGTCGTTGGGACCAGGAGCGGTCTGATCACGCGTCCTTCTCCTCCATGCGCCAAGCCACGCCCCCCACAGGCGATATTTAAATGCCCTGTGATAACGATAAAAATGTTCAAAAAACAAAAATGAAAGGGAGAGTGTAAAAATAAACTAAAAAGCAAAATGACTAATTCCAACAAAAAAATGCACCCCTGTCTCCACTTGTACATGTGCAAAGGTGAACACAAGTGTCTGTCTTGTGTTGTATGTAAACAGCAATTGCACCATGGGAACATCCAAGCAGCTGGGATCCTGAGCCACTGCTCTGTGTTTATTCAGAAATGGAGCTGGGGCTCAGCCCCACCCCCTTTCTTTCCTCTTTGGCTCAATGGTGGCGATTAACAGCAGGGGGAGTCCCCAGAGAGCCGATGCCGTCGTGCACATTGCTGAATTGAGAGGGAGCGGTAGGTATAAGGGTGGTTGGGGTGGGGATCTGCTGCACTCAGAATGTTTTTGCATGAAGGGAATAAGCCTTCAGTCTGTAGTGTCACTTTAAAAGGGAATTCCTGCCCAACATTAACTATTTTTAATAATGCCCCACCCTCTCCTGCTACCTATCCTGCCTGTAGATTTGTATTCCTACCCTTCTGCAATCCACTCTGGTCCTGTCATGTTATCTTATAGCTCTGTCTCCCCTGTGTCAGGGAGCGCTCAATTGCTGGAAATTCCAGGAGGGATGATGTCACTCATAGGCTCCTATAGCCTAGCTGTTGTTGGCGCTCCCTCCTCTCCCTGGCAGCCGCCTCTCTTACACAGGGGAGCCAGATCACATGACCGGACAGAAAATGGGTAAGTATATGGATCTTTTTTACATAGGGTGAAGGTAGAAGAGGGAGGGGACATTTGTAGACATAGTTGGTGTTTGCCTGGAGTTCTCCTTTAGTGTGGAATTCCTGGCCAATGACTAATTGCAAAGGTAAAAAACATATATGGGCTTTGTTTGATCTGCTAAAAGATTTGAATTTTTGTCCATCGTGTTCTGAGATTTAAACCACACAGCTGCTGACAGGAAAGGTGTCTGATTTTTGTCTGCTGCAGTTAAGTAGCACTTGCAGGTCTCCTCCCCGCCCTCAACCTGTGACTTGTCCCTCCCCCCACTTTGAGCTGCGCTCTACAGAAATTGCAGGCATTCCGGTCTGTGACTAGACCAATTGGGGCATTTATATCCAGGAGATGATTAATTCAGCTCTCTTGCTTTAAAACAGGGTTCTCCAAACTTTTAAAACAAAGGGCTAGTTTACAGCCCTTCAAAAATGTTGGGAACTGGACTGTGGCCAGTGGGAGTAAACAATGTCATAGGTTTGGAGGTCAATGGAAGTAAAACAAAATACATTATTTGTGTCCAGTGAGAGGAATAGCGCACTATCATTGGTGCCAGTGGGATAATTTGTTCCCTGTCTCTGGTGTCAGTGGGAGCAATAGTGCCCCATCTTTGGTTTATTGGAAGTAATAGTGCTTCGCATAAGTGGAAGGAATGGTGCCCAAAGGGTCACATCTGGCCCCTGGTCCGCAGTTTGGAGCCGCTCCTGCTTTAGAATGTACTAAATACACATAAGTGTGCTGTGTAGCCCCAATGCAATGGCCTAACCAAATTATTAATTTCTTTTAAGGGACTTGTACCTTCAAGCAGACAACTTCTTTTCATGGAAAGTTTACTGGATATTATTCAGATGCCTCCCAATGTATTCAGGGATTCCGTGTTGGAATGCCCCTCTCAAGGGTAAGGCGTACTATTTTATCTCGCGCTCGCCCTCTTGCTCGCCCTCTTGCTCTCTCTCTCGCTCCCTCTCTCTCTCTCGCCCCCTCTCTCTCTCTCGTCCTCTCTCTTTTTTTCTCGCCCTCTCTCTCCCTCTCTTTTTTTTTAATTTTTTTTATGCGACCGATATTTACCTTTTTTGGAGTTTTTTTTGGTGGTATTTAATCACCACTAGGTTTTATTTTTGCTATACAAAGGAAAAAAGACTAAAAATGTTTTATCACCAAATTTTTTGGGTCATATTGAATGCTATATGACATCCTTCAGAACAAGCTGCTCTTGCATGGGGGCATGCAAGATCGGATTGTTCTGAAAAATGTCATATGGTGTCCAATCAGAACCACGAAAGCTCAGCTGTCATTTAGCTCTAGCCCAGACGGGAAGGTGTTAAGCTGGTTCCATACATGGGGAGTAGTTAAGCTGGTTTCCTACACAAGTCAAAGAGGGGAGCTTAGCACATGTTTCTGTCTGCTGTCCATCTCTAGTCCCAGAGTGTGGTAAGCTGAACAGCCCCACAGCATCTTGTATTTTTTTTTTAGCTTGGTTATCTCTCCTCCTTTTTGAAGCTTCAACATCCATTCCCACAGATCTGTGAATAGAAGACTACAAGAGAGACTTTTAGTTCTCTGTGGATCTCACTTGCTGGGACTTTACCACACACACATAGTCCATTGATTCTTTCCTCTAGCTCTATAACCCAGACTGGGGTTGGGGGAATAGTCTGCAGGAGGCTGTGGACCTGCACTTCCCGTATTTCAGCAGCACTGCTTCTCAGGGTCTAGTGCCAAAAAATGTAATTGCCTTTTTCTTTAGGAATATGCCTTTAAAGGAGAATTTCAGTCTAATGGGGACTCGAGATGTTTTTCTGTTTGATACAATTCTTTATCCATTCCATCTGATATGGGGATACTTGGATGAGGGAGGAGTGCCCGGTGTCCAAGAAAATGTGACCCTTAATGGAAGTATATAATTGTTGATTGAAAGTCTAAACCTGTAGATGGAGCTAACGCATTTCAGGGAAATTGCCTCCCCCTACTTAAGAGCTGTAGTTACGTGCTTATCAATGGGGGTTGGGCTCCTTAGCGAGTCCTATATTTTGGACTATAGTTTAGCAGATTGCTTTATACTGATGCAGAGGCTGCCTCTGTGTCTGTACCAGCCAGCACTCAACCCAATCCTATATTTTGGACTATAGTTTGGCAATGAGCCCACCCATATCGATAAGCGCCTACCTACAGCTCTGAAATAAGGAGAGGCAATTCCCCTGAAATGTGTCGGCTCTATCTGTATGTTTTTGCCTATACTTGGATCAAGTGTCTCATTATATGGGCCACAGCGGTCCTTCCTGGTCTGAGTTTTGCCCATGCTGAAACAACGGCTCCATCGTACCAGTAAGGTAGCAGCCCGAACCCCCAAAAAAAGGGGGGGGGTACGGTTGGCACCACCATTCACCACGGAACCACCTGATAAGTAAGAGTGATTTTTAAATCAGTCCAGCATGGTCTCCAGCTCAAACTAGTCACATCTAAATGGGGGAAACGGTAGGGACATTGCCAAAGAATATGCATAAGAATGACACGAGTGTGCATGCACGTGCGCATACCTTCACACGTCTGAATATTCTTATGGTTTGTAGTGTTCTATGCTGGACTTCAAATATATTTAACCAACTGTTTTACAGTTTTACGGTTTTATGTACACAACACAGAAGCCAAAGGGTTAATGGTAAAAAAAAAATTGTTGTGTAAACCCAAGGGGAGGTAATTGGGCAGTCATTGCTGCAATCTCAAACCACCTGCAGTTGCACATTGTTGGATTAAGATCAGGCTCTGGTAAGTATTGGGGGGAGGGGGAGCTGCAGCCTCATCACTTCACATAATAGTAAATAAAAAATTACTTCTTTGCAAAATTGTACAACAGAAATGGAGAATAAAAATGTCATGAATTTAGCAGAAAATCAAAGCCCCAGTGGTGATTACGTTACCACCAGAAGAAAGCTCGATCTGTTTTAAAAAACATGGATAAAATTTTAATTTGGGTACAGTGTTCCATGACTGCACTATTGTCATTCAAAGTGTGACAGTGCTGACAGTTGAAAATTGGCCAGGGCAGGAAAGGGGTGAAAGTAACCAGTAGGCAAAATGTAAAAAAAACCCCAAAAAAAACACGATTTTAACTTTTTTAGTTGGCTCCTAGGTTGAAAGAAAATTTGCCAGCCATGGCTTCTAGAAAGACCTATAAGTCTTAACGGCACCCAAAAATTGTAAATTGTTTTAAAGTCAATCTATGATGTTTGCCATGTAATTTATTGCTTCAAACTGGGGAATCTATTTTATTAACCAACAAATGGCCCCTACCCCCACCGCTAACTGGCTTTCACAGCAAGGAGCACATGGAAGGGCAACGCATGCAAGACACACCAGAGAAAATTCCCAGCTCTGTATACCGACCAGTCTGCTTGCCAACTGAGTTATCCTGTCTAACAGTTTGCTTTAAAAACAGGGGTTTGGTTTGCACACATTTGCAAATGCATGCGTAAGCTGCAGAGACACTTCACGGCACCCTGTGTTACCTGCAGTCCTAACTCACAGTGGAAGCATCTGCTTTATTTTAGTTGTATATTAATTTACGCAGCGCTTTACATTTATATTGTATATTTAAATCAGTCCCTGCCCTCAAGGAGCTTACAATCTAAGGTCCCTAACTCCCTTTATAAATGTATAAATAAATATAATAAATGTATATTAGAGGCCAATTTAGACCTACTGGTAGGTTAACTGGCTCCTGTCTTTGGAGTGTGGGAGGAATCCAGAGTATCCAGAGGAAACCTGCACAGGGAGAACATGCACACTCCAGGTAGCTAGTGCCATGATCAATATTCAAACCCTAGTGCTGTCGGGCAGAAGTGCTAACCACTTAGCCACTGTATAGAAATGTTTTTAATCTTTTTGGGTATTTAAGTATAAAAATGTCCATACTTTTATTTATGTGCTATTGATTGATCTCTGCATATAACAAGTCTCACCATGTTTCTTGGTTTAGAATTATTTTATTTTTTTACATTGATTTGTGTTTTAGCGTTGATGAAGCTTTTGTCAATTGTGCATACGAGAATGAGAAACTCCTGCATGAGATTTTCTCCAGCCCCCACTTCCAGGCAACCCTTACACCTGAGTGCAGTCCATGGCCTGCTGACCTCCAACCTTTATTGCTGAAAGAGGAGCTGCCAGAGAGGTACTGCATGCTTCAATTCTGGTGAAATCTGTACCTTTTTATATAAACTGTACAATGTGCGCACATCCGATGTCCAATCACTTTGTATTGTGGAGTTGTTTTTATGGAGAATGCTACAATAAAGATGTGTGGCCAACCACAATATATCTTATACAAGCTCTGCCTGTCAGTTTTTCACAGATTTGTGTCCATTTACCTCTAATCTGCTAAGAAAAAAATGTGTAATGGGGTTCTGTCCTCTTCCGTTTTAGGTGGATCAGATTGGAGGGCAGTCAGGTGTAAACGGCATTTACACCTGACCTCCAATAGAGCGGAGTGAGCTCTGTCCATGTCTGCTCCACAGAAACTGAGCAGACATTGATGTGTCATCTGCCTGCTCTGATCTGATCAGCAGGGTAAACTGTGATTGGATCAGAATCTGCCCCATGTGAACCTTGAGAAATTGCAGGATGTGTACGGAGGACAGCACACACAGTTAGGTCTATATATATTTGGACACAGTCGCAATGTTCATACTTTTGGCTCTGTATGCCACCAGAATAAAATGAAAATGAAACAATCTAAATGAATTGAAGTGCAGAATTTCAGCTTTAATTCAAGGGGTTGAACATAAATCTCAAGTATATATTTTAGGAACTTTAGCTATTGTTACACAACCCCTTGCCCCGCCCTCCATTTTCAGGGACTCAAATGTAATTGGGCAAATTGAAATTAACATTTAATTTTTTATTATATTAAATCTTTTGTTGAGAATCCTATACTGGCAATGAGTGCCTGAAGTCTGGAACCCGTGGACATGACCAAAGACTGGGTTTCCTCCTTTCTGATGCATTGCCAGGCTCCAACTGCAGTGGTCTTCAGTTGGTCTTAAAATGGTTTGCAGCTCTTTCTGCCTTTAGTCTTCTGCAAATGAAATGCATGCTCAATTGGGCTGAGATCAGGTGATTGACTGGGCCATTGCAGAATATTCCACTTCTTTTCCTTCAAAAGCTCCTGGGTTGCTTTTGCAGTGTTTTGGATCATTGTTCATCTGTGCTGTGAAGTGCCGTCCAATCAACTTTGCTGCATTTGTATGAATCTGGGCTGACAGTAGATCTCAAAAAACTGCAGAATTCATCCGTCTGCTTCTGTCTTCTGTCACATCAATAATAAACGCCCGTGGCCCGGTGCCACTGGAAGCCATGCATGCCCATGCCATCACACTGCCCCCACCATGTTTTGCAGATGATGTTGTGTGCTTTGGATCATGAGCTGTTCCAAACCTTCTCCAGACTTTTTTCTTCCTGTCATTCTGGTACAGCTCAATCTTGTTTTTTTGGCAATCTTTAGACAGATAAAACCATCTAAAAAAGCCAAACCAGTTCTGGAAAAGTAAAGTCTAATCTGGCTTTTCTATTCTTCAGGCTTATGAATGGTTTGCACCTTGTGGTCCACTCCTAATGCTGCTATCTATCTGATGGATTTGTTTAGTTTTTCAAGCCTTACAAAGGCTTGCTTCACTTTCACAGACAGCTCCTTTGAATGCAAGATGTAGGTTCACCGCAATAGATTCTAAATGCAAATACCATACTTATGATTCATGCACACAGGACTTTAAAAAAACAGCCCAAAACTGTCAGTAGCTTATCAGGGATGTTTTTAACTTTTTCCAGCGTTATATTCCCGCCGTTTTTTTTTTTTTTTGTGTTTTTAAAGCTGAAAAACGTCCCAAAAAACACTCAGCTCTTAGGGGTTTTTTCAAGCTCCAAAACGCCACTGCTAAAAACCGGGTTTATTGACTGTAGAATAAAACGTCTGCAGCTGAAAAACAGGCAAAAAACGTCCCGTGTGCATGAGGCCTTAGAATCAACTCCAGACCTTTTTACCTGCTTAATTGATGAAGAAATAACAAAGGAGTATTCCATTCCTGGCCATGAAACTGCTTTTGATGAAATAGTCCAATTAATTTAGGTCCCTTGAAAAAGGGGGGTTTTACCAGCTGTATTTTCTAAGCTCTTCCTCCGATTTGGATGTACATACCCTCAAATTAAACCTGAGAGTGTGCACTTTCAGCCCATATCCATTATATAACTCTAGCTTGAATATTTGTCGGTAAATATTGGAAAAAATCTCAAATTGTGGCTGTGTCCAAATATATCTGGACCTAACTGTAAGATCATTCTTTATTTTAAAGGATAAGTTGACTTTTTTTAAGAAAATAAATAATTGCACATTTTTTTGCAGGTCAAATAATGTGTATTTCTAATTTTTTGTGCAGTAGGAGCCTATAAAGTATTGCACCAGCGATCAGGAGATGGCTGATGCCATGCAGGTCTCCTGCAGATCTGTCAGTGTATCTGTGTGTCCGTACATCCTCGTACGGGTAAGCTGATACTCCCTGACAGGAAGACTCAATAAACTATCACAGTGCTCCACAGCGCCGTGCTAGTTCATTGAGATCTAAAAGCCGACTGCTGCTAAGGATTATGGGGCTTGTAGTTCTTTCATACACGCAGAGCTGTGTGTATGAATGATGCAGCCATGTGGGTGGAGCCCCGCACAGCCGGGTTGTTTTGAAACCATGACGGCTAGTATCGGGAACTCCATATTGCTGGCATGGGGTAAGGGGGGGGGGAGTGGGTGGCAGCTACAGGCCTGGGAACAGATTGCATGTTCCACACAAAGCTCAGATGGAACATGTACCATGTTCCTAAAGGTAAATGTATCCTTTAAGCCAGGGGTTTCTAAACTTTGTAAACAAGGGGTAAGGTTTATTGTCCTTCAGACTTTAGGGGGCGCTGGACTGTGGGCAGTGGGAGTAGAAAATGTGTTAGTGGGGTGAACAATGGCACAACTTTAGTGGGAAGAATAGTGCTCTATTGTTGGTGTCAGTGGCAGAAACTATTCCCCTATTGGTGGTGTTAGTGGGAGGAATAGTGCCTCATCGTTGGTGTCAGTGGGTGGAAGCGTGCCTAGCATAGGTGTCAGTGGGAGGAATAGTGCTCCAATTTTTATGTTTGGGGTTTGGTAAGAATTATATCCCCATTGTTAATGTCAGTAGGAATAGTGCCCCAAGGGCTGGATAAAGGCAAGCAAAGGGCTGCAGTTTGGCTACTACTGCTTTAAGCCCTGATTCACTTTAATAAAATGGTCTCTTGGCACATGCAGGTATTGTTTAAAATCTTTATTTATGCATTTCACAGTTGACACCAAGAATAGTCTATCATAAAACGCAGTAGACATGAGACTATAGATAGTGTGTTTTTTTTTTTAATGCATTTCTATGTAAAACATGTACATGTAATCAATGCATCCTGAGAAAATCAGGATGTTGTTTTTGGACCCAGATGTGGTGACTGCAATTGTGTATCTTATTTCTTTATTTTTTGTTTCTCATTTCAACTGATTATCCTGCCAGCAGCACACTTCTGGTCCTAGGATGTCATCCTAGGACAGGACTCCAGACCCACCCCCACTCTTCCGTTCTTTTTCACTATAACCTGGGGGTAGTTACTTTGCAGCAGGGTGGATAAAAATCAATGTATTGTTTGTTTTTTGTTCAAATATTTTTTATTTGTTTTAGTGGTTTTCTTTCTACATTTTTTGGTAATGGATTTTTGTGATTTTTCTTAAATGTATTTGCAAACATTCTTTAGGAGTGAAAATCTAAACATATTTTTCTATTTAGGATACAATCATAATTTAGTTTATTCAGCATGAAATAGAGATTCGTTATGTAGCATGAGGCTGTATGTTCTGCAATATTGACACTTTTGGTAAATCATTCAATGAATGCAAGCTGAGATAACATGCACTGCATTGATGCATTCACACAATTTCACAGTAACCGTGAGATAAAACAAAGTTCAGGAATCTTCCTTTATCCCAGTGGTTCTCAACTTCTGTCCTCGGTACCCACCAACAGATCCAATTTTTAAGTTTAACTTGGGGAGATGCAGACTAGAATACTGCAATCACTGAGCAGCAAATGATATCACCTGCGATGTATTTCAGTTATCCTGCAAACCTGGCCTGTTAGTGGGTCCTGAGGACCGGAGTTGAGAACCACTGCTTTATCCCATTGTTTTGCAAATCTATGTAGACTACAAACTGTATGATTGAATCGGTTCTGATATCGCTGTTTTACTAACCTGACAGCTTATTATTCTAAATATGAAACCTTCATTTTGTTTGCAAATATTCAAGATTCTAACTACCAGCAAGAATAAGTCCTTACATTTAAAGAGCACCTGTCACTTCAGATCCATCATGTCAGCGCCTGTTAGCGGGCATCCAATCACCTCCTGCTGCCACGTCCCTCACCTTTAGTGTGTCACTGCCGCATCACCTGATGTCCTATGAAAGTGAATGGGACTGTTGGTGAGTCAACATCGGGTCAGAGGAGGATCCGCTGTGGGACAGAGATGACAGTTGCTCTTTAACCACTTCCGGCCCGCCGGCTGTCGTTTGACGGCGGCAGTTTGAAGTGGAATACCGTTGTTTTGGTAGCAGATAGCTACCATAACCCCGGTATCTATTTTTTCAGCAGGCGATTCCCTGCAAGATAAAAGTGGTCTTAGCGGCAGATTCTCCGCGAGATCACTTTTATCAGCGGCGGGAGAGGTGCCCCCCCCCGCCGCTTTCCGGTCATCTCCGCCGCTTACTGGACCCACTGGCAGCGGCGGAGATGATCGCGTCCGCCCCCCCCCCAGTGTCCGTGAGCCGAGTGAGCGGCTGAAGACGTTCATCCAGGTCCATAACATGGCTGGGCGGAAGCTACGTCACAAGTCGCTTCGGCCCAATGCTCTTAAAGGGGATATATTTTTTCCCTTGCCATTTTTTTCAAATTTTATTTTTTTTTAATATTTTTATGCATTTCAGTGTAAATATGAGATCTGAGGTCTTTTTACCCCGGATCTCATATTTTGGAGGTCCTGGCATGCTTTTTTCTATTAGAAGGAATGTTTACATTTCTTGTAATAGGGAAAAAAAGTGATCCAAATATATTTTTTAAAAAAGAAAGGTGTAAAAATAAAAAGTAAAAAGTAAAATAAATAATTTAAAAAAAGGAAAAAAATTTAAAGCGCACCGTCCTTGCGAGATCGCGTGCAGAAGCGAACGCATACGTAAGTCCTGCCCACATATGAAAACGGTGTGCAAACCACACATGTGAGGTATCACCGCGATCGTTAGAGCGAGAGTAATAATTCTAGCCCTAGACCTCCTCTGTAACGCTACAAACTTCTACAGGTTCACATTTTGGACTTCAATTTTGAAGCATGACATGTTGGGTATCATTTTACTCGGCGTTTTTTTTAACTCAAAAAAAATTGCGCTTGTAAGACCGCTGCGCAAATACGGTGTGACAAAGTTTTGCAATGGCCGCTATTTTATTCTCTAGGGTGTTAGAAAAAAATATATATAATGTTTGGGGGTTCTAAGTAATTTTATCGCAAAAAAAACTGGTTTTAACTGATAACCACCGAACTCCAAAAAGAGGCTCGGTCTTAAAGTGGTTAAAAATTAAAATGTCTATCAAATCCACCCTGCTTTGTCGGCCACATAGGTGAAATGGGCTGGGCACTTAACTGGCCACTATAGGAAATTAGAAGCTCCAGAAATCTCTGTCAGATCAACAAGTATCTGTCTGTTTTTACATTGTTTTTAAATTAATTAAAGGGTAACTCTACCTTTTGTGGGGAAGAAAAAATAGCAAATGTCAAAACATCATACAGCATATACAATTGTGAGACAAGTTGTACTGTAATGGAATGTTATTAAAAATGACCTTTCTTTTACAGTCTGCAGCACTGTAACTTTCTGTAAAATGCAGTATGGGAACATTTTGTATCCGATATGTCATTTCCTGCTTGTGTGATTGGCTTTCTGCTTTCCCCGAAGTCTGTGCTAACACAGATTTTGAGCATCCCCTGCAACAAAAATGTCTTTTTTTTTTCCCAATGGTAAATTACATGTAAAGGGATGCAGACCCTACAAGTTTCCTCATTTAGAGGCCTGCAGGTGCAGCAGTTGATTGTGTCCATGTGAGTGAATTTGTATTGGAGTGGTTTTGTAATCAAACAGACAAACTGCTATTTTTCCAGAATTATAAAGGGTAGGAATCTGCAACAAAGTTTGCAAAAATCCCTGCAATGTGCATAGATCACCCAGAGGGGAATATTTGTTCTCCACAAAAGTTGTTACTCTTTAAATATTGGGGAATGGTCATGTATTTGACAGCTGCTCTGAATGTGTATGTGTGCCTTTTTACAGACCTACTACCAGTCATTAGAGCAGTATATAGGCATGTATTCATGTGTTTTGAACAATGCTAGTTAACTGGCTGTCACATATATAGATGTAGCACCCTGGTTCTAAACACGGTTGCTCCCAAATTTACTTGTGCTAGGTGTTAACTAGGTTTGCTAATTGTCAGGGCGATCCACTGGTTTTTGCAATAAATGTGAAATTGTTGCACCTCTCTATTCTGTCACTAGGTGGTATTGCTGCTTGTGCCATTCAAATGACAAGGGCATAGCGAATTGCGGTTAGGAGTGAATGTAGTTGAACTAAGGGAGATGTCGACTTGGAGACGTTGACTAAACCGGAAGGTTGGACTCCGGGGTTGGGGTGTGACGAAGAGAGTTAGGTCCCTATCCGGAGTCTGGTGGATCGTCGGTCTATGAGGGTCTATCCGGAGTCCGAAGACCGGATCGTTGTGTTTGTGTGGGTCTGTGGGAAGGTCCACCGTGTCTTGTGGTTAGTGGACTGAGGAGGGTTTATTTATCCAAGAGGCTCGTTCGGTGCCTCGGTTTCTCTGAAGATGGTTAACCGACCTTGTTGGATAAGTGAGGATTGGCGTTAAGCGATACGGGAACAGTAAACTTACCGTGTTCGTCGTTATGGTGGATCACTGTCTTATCTCTCCACGTTGTTAAAGTGTAAATAACGTTTT
>BLSH010314447.1:385103-401781 GCA_018402905.1 Glandirana rugosa | reverse complement strand
GGCCAGTCAGTGAGGAGGAACGCCGGGTTGCTGCCATTCACGATATAGGAAATGGTCAAAAAATTAACTGTAAGGATAGGACTTGGGCCTTGGGGGGCCTAGAAGACCCGCACACATAAGCAGATCGCGATTCGCCCGTTTGATGCAACTTGGTGTGAATGCCAGCGATAATGGTGGCGACCAGCACATTGTCCTGGTCAGCCACTGGCTCCTGGTCCTCCTCAGCTACCATGTCACCCCAGCAGACAAGTCCCCCGGGGTCTCTAAGACCCTTGAAGCCCCTCATACTCAGAATCTTTGCGAGGATAAAAAAGGAGGGGGGGGGCGCTTCCAGGGAGCCCGCAGAGCGGCGTCCCCACATGGAAAGATTTCAGTGAGAACATCCCGCAGCTGGGTGAGAAAAGCCCCTTGGGCAGACTGCGTGGCTGCTGATGCCCTCTCAGCAGGTTCGGCAGGGAGATCAGCCATTGTCAGGGATGGATGGACGCCCCGCACACAGCCACGCACCCCACCGCCACCAGCACCCAGAGCGAGCCCAGCTACACTTGCGATTTTGCTGCCCATCAGCGCCGATCGTTCAGAAAATACTGCCTGTCACCGTCCATTTTCTGAGGGGAGAAGCTGCAGCCACGTGTAGAATGCAGAGCATGCAGTGAAGATGGCCGCCAGGAAGCACTAGAGGCTGAAACACACCTCTCAGGCAACGTGCAGTACCGAATATGGCCGCTCCGAGCGCTAGAGGGAAAGCCCCATAGGCTGGAAATGTCCGCGGCTACGGCAAAATGGCGGCGATCCGCCGCAAAATGGCGGCCGAAGGACCACATGGTGATGCTGGAGAAGGCCCAATGAACGGGCAGTGCTGGGGAGGGGGGTGAGGTGTGGCAGGGGGCAAGATGAAAGGCTGATCCCCACCGGTGGCTACCCCGGACAAGCTGCTGGAGCAGTGGAAAAACCGCATTTGCGGACGTCAGGCCCACTTCACTCCCCGGTGGGGAGGAAGGCAGGGCGCTCACTTACCCGTCCGACGCCACGGCAGCCACCGAATGCAGACTTTCCACCCTCGATGGGGGGCATGCTGCTGGCCCAGAGTCGCCCTGCCGAACAAATCGGGAAGGGGACCAATGTGGGGGATCTCGCCCCGGGCCACCCGCACGGAACGGGTAAGATGCGGCGGGTCCCTGTGTTGGGGCCGGCTTCGCATCATGTTGGCCAGGTCGGGGACAGTACAGAGCACCAGGACTCTCGATGCTCCGACCGGCTTCTTGATAGCAGATCATCTTGATTGCAGCAAAAAAAGAAAAGAAAATAAAAAAGAAATATGGTCACAATAGGACCGCAGTTCCCTATAGGGAAGCCAGGTCAACTCCTTGCGAACTAGGCATTGAAACTGGAGAGCTATTCTGTGAGGGGGTTTTGATGTAGGAAGAGAGGACAGCCCCCAAGGGAGGGGCCAGCTGATTCTTTTCCCTGCCTAGTTAACTCCTAGTAGGACGAACATAAAACCCACAAAGTCATGAAGAGCTGCGTCTGTCAGTGAACGTAGGAGAAAAACATTTTCAGCTGGTACACCAAATGCCTGTTTATCTTGCCAAAAATGGAATGTCCTTGTCCCTTCTTTTGAGCCAAACTTTGGTCATCTACAGAATGAAGTTTATATGTTTTTTTTTTTTTTTCCAATCTGTTTTTGTCTCCATAACATAGGGGGATCAGAGAGGAAGTGATATTTGTAGTCCAGCTTGGGTAACGACCATGGATGCTGCCATAGATACAATGGTGGGGTGAGCATAGTCAGCCAGGGACAGGAAGTGTGTTACTTGAAGGATTATCTGTTTGCATGTGAAAAATCCAGAAAAAAGAAAATGAATGCAGCCATCACATCTAGGGACTGGTAAACTTGAATTTGTATATTCCAGTCTTGTTTTTGAGTTTAATGCAGTCCCTTCTATTGAAGAGCATATAATCCCTCCCCATTTAGGGTTGCTATATGAACTCACAGCATGAATGACACTCTGGGGTGAGTGTGGCTTGTTGCACCAGCAATCTGCTTCCATAGAAATTGCCAACCCAAAGGAAGCTCTGTATCCATTGGCAAGAGTGGTTTGTTTGCATTTTCTGGAGAAACTTGGGTTAAGGTTTACAGCTTTCCAAACAGCACATTGATTTCCTACTTCTCCAAATAGATGGTGTATGTAAACCCCAACGAGGAACTTATTATTTGTCTTCTTTTGAGCTGTTAAGGGTGAAGTGTGGGGTATAAAAATTCCCAAACCATACATACCTCTTGATTGGATGCTTGAGTGATTGGTTATTGCATGGTGAGAATGGAGCAGAGAGTAGTGCCTGGAGTCACAGAAGCTTCAGGCTGTGGAAGGGGTGGAAGCCGCTGGCTCAGACTCTGTGGTGCACTGAATAGCAAAGCCAGCTGCTGGTTAGGCATCTTGGTGGATCTCAGCAAGCTGATGTCACAAAGCTGCTATCGGCTCCGCAGTCGGCTAAATTAGGGTTATAGGTGTGCATTTATTTTTGAAGTATTGTCAAAGAAGCCTTTGTTATACTTTTAAATCAAAACACTTTGAATTTTCTGAAGTTCTTAAACAAAAAATAAATTGCCAGCTGTGGATCCTGCCTGAAATCTGTGGTGTACAGCGTGTGCTGCAGTGTTCTGTCCAGCAGTCCTATTGGGCCTGGCCAGTTCTTCCATGCAGAACTAGTTAACACTTCCCCTGTGTTTTACAAGGAGGATTTGATTAGTAGTCCTACACACTTCCTGCCCCAGGGTGAAAACATTACTTCTCCTCCTCTGGTACGTTACAGTCACCCAGGAAGTGCGTTATTCCTGCAGGTGAAAATGAAGTGAAAAATTGCATTGAAGTAACTGCCGTCATCACATGTAAGGATTTGTAATCTGCAATATATTACCCTTATTTTTTTTTGGGGGTTTTAGATGCATTGAAATTTGCAGAAGTGACATATGTAATAATTTATGTGCAATATAGCCTCTCATTTACTATATCTAACATTTTGCTTGTTAGGAGCTGGAGGCTGTTGCCCAGTTTACGGCGACTTCAAACACTATAACTGAGGTGGTGAGAAAGAGGCAGCAGACTAAGGAGTACTGGGGAGGAGGCAGCATTGCAACTATGTGTAAGTCAAACAAATTGAAACCTTGCCATCTGTTTAGCCTTGGCAACTTGTAAATGATGTATTGGGGAAAAGTGTTGGTTGTCTTGTGTTTTTTTTTTTTTTTTTTTTTTTATATATATTCTGGTAAAGCAGTAGTAAACTGTAAATAAACCAAACGATAAAATTGTGCCCCTGCAGGCTAAAGTCATGATTTGCTGGTGTGCACGGCATACTAGCTCATTATGACAGACTTATGTTAAAACAAAGTACTCCAGCAGTGTGCTGTCACCGCTGGTTGGACTTTCCTTTTCAACTGCTTTTCTTTATGGGTTTGCGGGCTTGGACTCTTTTAATGGGGAAGCCACAGTAACTCTCTGGCATAGAGCTGTAAATGAATGGCAGTGCACATGTTCTGGTGCTGTCACTGACCACTACTATAAGTAGCTATCTCATAAATGGTGCATGTTTAGGAGATGTTTACTGTATCTCTAAGATAACCACTTGTCGACCGCCGATTGGCATCTGATGGCGGCAAAGTGGCTCGTTCTAGGCTTGTTAGCCAATTTTTGTTGTTGGCCAACAGTTGGAAATTGGATTGTGCGTACTAACGGTTGTATTATTGGACAACAGGCTGTTGGCCAATTGTTGTATTGTGTGTATGGGCATTTATACTTCCAAATGCCTTTACAGTTTCAGTGAATGGACACATAAGCTAACATGGAGGAGCTTTTAGAGGCAGTTCCCAAAAACGTAAAATGCCCCTAACAGAAGCTGTAAAATGGTTCTGTGTGCATGAGGCCTTATCTGCAGGTACAAGTAAAAAAATAAATAAAAACACCACACAGTTGTATCACAATAAACGAATCAGGATAGGTGCACCCAGTAAAACAACCAGAGGTGTGTAATAGCGCTAAGACAGTTCAAATAGTTGCAGGCATGCGCCTGTGAAATGCCAGATAGGGGTAAGTCAATCTGAAGAAAAGTTCTTTAATGAATCATTGCCCGCCACCATAAAAGATATCTTCCAAGTAAAGGGATCCACCGCATGCAGAGTGCTCTTATAATAAGATCTGCTTACCAGATACTCTGTATAACACAGCTATGAACAGAATTCATCTATTCACATGATAATGCCATCTACTGGGGATATCCTTTACAGGGATGTCAGATTCCTAGGCCAGCTTCTGCTTCTTTATTGTACCAGAAATCACCCATATAGCCTTGTCTGTGGGGGTTTAGATATTTTCTCTCTTTCCATAACACAGACTCACAGCAGCGATGTTTGAAACCATGAGAAAAAACAAAGCTAACATAGCGTGACTCCGTAAAATGACATTTATTTCTCCCTTTAAAAACACACTTACAATGCCATAAAATCCAAACTGCAAATCACCGCAAACATGAAAAAATAGCACGGAGGCGTCTCACCCGGCCGGAGCATACGGTGCAGGCTGTGAATACCGTATCCTCCTCCTAGCCTAAAGCGCTGACGACACTTCCTCGATTCCTTGCCGTGGGGTCACGCCCTGACGCGTTTCGTCATCACGACTTCTACGGAGGGCGTGACCCCACGGTCTGCTCCTCACATTAAAAACAATAGAGAGAAGACGGACGTCCTTGGCAGCCAATCACGGTCTTTATCTCCCGTCCAGATGTACCCAATAGGATTTTTTCATTTCCCCTACTCACGACATAACACCAATAGTGTCCGCAGTGAGGGTTTCAGGGGATCCAATTGATCCTACGTTCTTTTAATGACCGTTTTTATGGGCCCTTAAATTGGTCGTGATTGTGTGCCCACAATCCATAACTCTGGTTAGTCCGCCTTCTCCTCTCCCTATTCAAAAGGAGATCTACAATTTTTTACAAGATATATCATAAATCTCAATAAAATTATATATCAAATCATGGGAAACATAAATCAATAAAGATTTAAAAAAAATTATATAATTATATAAACATCGTACCAAATTTACTACCCATTGAGAACATGTTAAAATTAAAATAAAGTGCAGGTAACATATCCTATAATGGATATTTATATACCTACTAATTAATACTCAGTGGGTTGAAGCTACAACTCTAATTCTGCTTAAACTCAGGAACTGGCATAGCAACAACACCTCATATACCGGTCCATTATATGGCTAACAATCTATCTAATTAACTGCTAAGAAAATGGGATATTATATAATGGGATAAATAATCCAACACCGGGCTGGTACCCAGTATCCACGCTGGAACTATAGAGAACCCTAGTACCATAAGTTAATAAGCATAAACGATAAAAACTTCATGAATATAAATAACCCAAAATATTCTTGTGTCAAGTTAATCTCGGGCTAATATACCTTAAAGATAATAATGATATTAATGATGTCAAATTGACCTCCTAGTCCATCACCCAATAGGCAATAATAAAGATGAGGATAGAACACTCAACAATCAAACCCCCCTACCATAATTAATTATAGGTAGATGTCCTTCTACCTCGCCTTCTAATACACACAATACATGACTGTTATCTAGAGGTAACATTGAGCTGAATGTCCCACATCCCCGATCCTTCTCTCATAATGGTGGTCCGGAACCAGTGGGGCCAACAGCCCAACGACCTCCATTCAGATTCACATATAACGATAGACACCTCAGCATAATGGGCAAGGGCATAAAAAAGGGTATAAAAACAGGGTATAAGCTACATAATAAAGGAAGTTTCAATCTGTTATGACCCTAGAGGTCACTGATGAAGCAATTGATGTCTACTTCTATATTCAGGCCTCCAGGCTCCAAGCTGTCCGTTAAATAAATCCATTTAGTTTCCAGCTTGGACACTTCTCTAACTGCATTAACTCCTCGCCAGGATGGCATCAGTTTTTCAATTCCCCAGAATTTTAATCCTGACGGATCTCTGTCATGTCTCTGTCTAAAATGTAAAGAGACACTGTGTTCCCTGAAGCCCTGTTTGATGTTTGTGATGTGCTCTGCAATTCTAACTTTTAATTTCCTTTTAGTTCTACCTATGTAGAGTAATTTACATGGGCACATTAAGGCATATACTACATGATCGGTATTACATGTAATAAATTGTTCAATAGGAAAACACTTTCCATTAGAGAATGATTCAAAGGTTTCCAACTTCCTTAGTGGTTCACTTACTTCTTTGCATGACCGACATTTACGACATGCAAAAAACCCTTTTTGTTCCCAAAAAGTAGGAGTTCTTGTAGGTGGATCAAGAATTCTTTTCACTATTTTGTCTCCTAGTGAGGGGGCCTTCCTATAAATGAACTTGGGTCTAATAGGCAATACTCCTTTTAATGTCTGATCCATATGCAGGATGTGCCAATGTTTTTGAATTATATGTTCTACTTCCTTGTACTGTGAATTGAAGTTAGTAATGAAGCCAAAATCATGCTCCTCAGTCCTAACTTTAGTGGTATCTCTCTCCTGCAACAGATCACCCCTAGGGAGTGCCTCTATCTCACCGATGGTCCTATCCAAGATCTCTGGCTTATATCCTTTTGCTACGAACCTCTCTTTTATTATTTGTGATTGTTCATAAAAGTCACTATTGTTCGTGCAATTCCTCTTGAGGCGCATAAATTGGCCCTTAGGTATATTGCGTAGCCATACTGGGTGATGGCCACCCTGGATCGGCAAGTAACTGTTCCTGTCTGTTGCTTTAAAGTACACGGTGGTTTCCAACTTCTTACCCTTTCTATATATGTTGAGGTCAAGGTAGTTAATTTTATCCCTGCTGTAGTTATAGGTTAAAATTATATGTTTACTGTTGTTATTAAGTTGTCCAAGAAAAAGCAACAATGAACTCTCTGATCCTTCCCAGATGAAGAGCAAGTCATCAATATATCTTCTATACATTAGGAGTTCCTTTCTTGGTTTCCCAAAGATTTCCTTGTCCTCCCATTCCGCCATGAAAAGATTGGCGAGGCTGGGCGCAAATTTCGCGTCCATCGCCACGCCAGTCTTTTGGGAGAAAAATTCCCCCTGGAACCAGAAATAGTTATGCCCTAGACAGAAGTCCAGGGCATCTCTCAAGAACCTCTTTTGTTCGAAAGGGATATCTTCCCTTTGGCTCAAGGCCCAGTTTAAGGCCAACAAAGCATCTTCATGCTGTATAATCGTATAGAGTGAAGAGACGTCTGCTGTTACCAGCAACGTCTCCTCACTCTCTTTCAGTTGAATATTTTCCAGCAATTGTAAAAGACTCTTTGTGTCCCTCAGATATGCCCTGGTTTTAACAACACTGCCCTGTAGGAACCGATCCAGATACTGGCCGAGTCTAGATGACACAGAGCTAATACTATTAACTATTGGTCTGGCTGGAGGGTTTTCTTGGTCCTTATGAATTTTGGGCAATGTGTATATCGTAGGGATTCTATTAACGCTAGAAATCAGAAATGTTCTTTCTTTTTTAGACAACACATGAGACTTGTATCCATTTTCGACCAACAGAGTCAATTCCTTAATATACTGGTTCGTTGGGTCACTTTTCAATTTCACATAAGTATCTGTATCTTCCAACATGGTTTTTAGTTGTTCTACATAGTATTTTTTTGACAAAATTACTACTCCTCCCCCCTTGTCAGCTGGCCTCACCACTACATCTTTGTTATTTTCTAATCTCCTAATTCCTTCTCGTATATAATGAGGACAAGAGTTCTTTACCGGGGTTAACTGTTTCAAATCTTTTATGATTAACTCCTTGAACACTTCTAAGTGGTGGTTATTATTTTTTTGGGGGTTGAATAATGACTTATTCTTAAGGCCGCTGTCAACACCATGTACTGAAACTTGATTAGTGACTTGTGGGGTTGGAACTTTGTTCATAAAGTATTTCTTGATACTTAATTTCCTCATATACTTATGTATATCTATATAAATATTAAATTTATTGACCAGTCCACATTTTAGTCCAAGATTTAACACTGCTTTTTCATCTGTTAATAGTTCTTTGCCACTGAGGTTATATATGCCACTAAGGGCATTTAATCTCCGTCTCTCCTTCTTTTCTTGGATTTTTCTCCCTGCTTTACATCCTCTTTTCTTTCTGCTCTCACAATTGGGGGTCCCACTTCTTCCCATCTGTGTTCTGTTGGCATCCCTCTGGGGGGCCTCCATTGCCAACCCATCGAGTAATTGGGTGGGGGTCTGTATGGGGGGCCTTGGGGGTATCTCTCCCTCCCTGAATTTCTTCTCCCCTTCCAATTCCACCCCCCTCTTCGCCCTAAAAAAGGCGATGAAGTTTGGTGATAGTTAACTTCCTCATGGACTAGGGGATAATATCTATTTGAAATGGGAGTGATTGGTGGGTAGGGGTCCCTCACCTGTATATTAGGTCTAGATCCTCTAAAATGCCCCCTGCCTCTCTTCCCTCCTCTTTTGAACCAGTTCCCTTGTTCCAAACGGGGGGTGCACGGTTCTGCAGAATAAACGGGTTCTTCTGACTTGTTACTGTTCTCTCGTTCTATATCTTTCTTTTCTATGGTTCTTGTAGGGTTAATATCACTTGAAGGTATAGTAGTTTGCCATGCATAGATTTTCTTGTTACGAAAATCCAACAAGTAAAAAAGGTGGACTTTTAATACTGTTCTAAAATGTCTCAGGTCTTTATTCATTTTTATTTGGATAGACTGACCCATTAAAGAAATATATGGCTGGTTGTTGGTGGATTCATGACCTCTATTTCAGTTGTAATGTGTTTCATTAGTCTTCTGGATTTGGTAAACCTTAGGCTACTTTCACACTGAGGCGTTAGAGCTCAAATGCAGTAAGAACACTTGATGTTTTGCACACGTTTTTCTAATTACTGTGAACGCCCAGGTGTTGTTCAAATGCTTTTGAAGCGCTAGTATTAAATAGCACATCCCCCTACATTACATCCTGTTTACTTCTTGATATTTAGAACTTTCCACAACCTCTGGGCGTTTTGCTGCTTTTAATGCGCTTTATATTACTTTCAATGTGTATGGGTGTTTTTAATGTGCTTTTTTTTAGCGCTCATAATAAGTGCCAAAAGTCATGCTTGCAGGACTTTTTTAAACGTGGGGCCAGTGCGATGCCCCAGTGTGAATAGGTACATTGGAATTAATGGACAGTGTTTTGGAAGCGCTATTTTTTGCACAAAAATGCTAGGAAAGCACCTCAGTGTGAAAGGGGTCTAAATTGGCTAGAGTTTTCACCCCAAGATCTGGGTTTTAATACAGCTGCTTTGACTTAGCAGTGTGATTGGGCCCTTCTCTGTTTCTTGGTATGGAGTCACTGATAGGCAGAGAAGGCAGAGTGTTTTTGGGTTGTGTACAGTTTAAATGGAACTTGATCTGTTCTCCAATTGTTTACTTACTATGGAACCCCTTAGATTCTAGGCCTAGTCATTGGCATTTCCTCCTGTTGGGACTTGCTTATTGTTGTTTAGCTTCTAATTGGCCGAAAATCAGTGGTTGGTATAGGCTTTACAATTCAATAGTTGAATGATAGATGGCAGGGCTCAGTGAGAGGAAGGACATAATCTCACTTGGACAGAAGTCAAGGGCTTCTGGAAATCCAAGGAACTCCATAGGTATAAGAGTACTTGTACCTGCAAGGACTACACAACACGTGACTTTGTTGTTAGGCAAGTATGGGGGTGGCCATTTTATGGCCCTACCCTGGAAATGCTATGCCTAGCTGTAAAGATGAGTATCTGAACTCCTTATTGCTATACTAGTACCGGTCTCTGACTTACCAAGCACTGAATCAAGAGCGGTAGCATGACTGTTGCTGAAATAGTTCTTTCCCAAGGAGAGTTCAGCATTAGTAGCCTTCATAATTTTAGTCATGACAAATTCCATTTCAGTATTGTGTTTAGCTTTGGAATGTTTAGGCCAGGTCATGTTCTTTTTAAAAGAGAAGTTCAGGAATTAAAAAAAGAAATATATGTGTCCTGTTTATCCAAATGCAGGTGGGCTGAGATTAGAGTTGGCCACTATGTTCTTTCTCTATATTAGCCCTCTTTTCCATAAGGCAAGCAGGTCTACTAGTAGTACTTGTTTGCTCCCAGGACTTCTATTCAATGCTATAGTGCTTGGCCAGCATGCTAGGGCAGGTGTGCAGCGAGCAAAGCAAACAGAACCAGGCTACCTGTTTGCTTATTGCGAGTACCTATGACAGCCCAGGTTAAAAGGTAGGCTGAGTTCTGGGAATAGTGAAATTATCTGGTCCAAGCCCATACACAAGGAAATCTAATCTAGTAGAGGAGGGCAGACAAGCAGGGAGGTTGATCAGAAATAACACATGTATTACTCTCTATCCCTAAGCATGGGACTGAAGGTTTGGTTTGCTTCTAACTAGTCTGATCGGCCAGGCACTGGTTAAATACTGTGCAGGGGGAGAGACAGACAAGGTGACTGGCATAGGTAAAATTTGGATGCTGGAACAAGGAGCAGGAGTACTATGCGTTCCTGACAAAATGCTTAGCTAGGTGGGTGTAGCATCTGTCTCCTGCTGAGAACCGAGTGATGAAAGTCTGCAGAGTGCTTATTTCTGTCTACAGTAAGCAGAGTGGTGGCTCTGCCCCTCCAGTGTTCAATGGAGTACTGACATGTGGAGGGGGCAGGAGCATCTAGCTCAGGGTCTTAGCCTGAGCCAGCTGGTGGTCTAGGCATTTGGGTGAATACTGACATGACAGTCTGGATCTTTGCAGACCCTGGACTGGCTCAGTGATGCCTGACAACTTTAGCCTGCTGTTTGCAGAATCCAGGTTACAGGAGTTCAAAATGAAGGTGCATTCTGTGAGCCACAGGAGAAGTAGGACCCAAAGAGCTTTAGCTATAAATCTTTTTTTAATATTATGTCCAAGATGTCAGAAAATGTTTGGGGTGGTGATAGGTTTGGAAATTAACTGGTTTCATCAGAAGCACTGTCATTTTTTCATTCATTACTCTTTCTTTTTTTTTTTTTGGTTTTTAGATGAAAAGATCAAGGAGCTAAAGCAGAACTATGAGCTGTTCCTGAGTTCCCTGCAATAGTGAGAGATCCTTTGTATTTGGAGAAAACTGCCAACTGATGGCTCCATTTTGGGAGACAGCATAACAAACATTTGGCTTAGATCCTTGTTTAGTGTTTGCTAATAAGCATTTACTAAAGTGACGGTGGAAAAATGGTTACCGACCTTATTTAGTCAACCATAATCCCTTAAAGGGCTTTGTGAGAGTTGACAAATTGTCCATCATCACCATGGTGTTTTTTGTTTGCATAGCTTTTTGTACTGCACAACAAATAAATCCTATGCTTGTAGTTGGCAAGAAATGTGTATGGGACAGCTGATATGTAACTCAATAGTAATTTCTACACTTGTGACTAAATTTTGACTTTCTTAAAAATCAAAAATGTACATGGCTCTCTCTACTATCTGGGAACCCCCTCACCTCACCCCAGGAAAGATGACGAAGCAGTAGATGGACTTGCATATCTTCGTTAGGAGGACCCTGGTGTAACCTACAAGCATATGAAGAATGTCTGGATTGCACTTTACAGTATTCTATCAAAATAGTCTAGGCTGAAATTCATTGAAAAGGGTGAAATGTATGTAATGCTGTCAGACTACTAAAGTCATTGTTTCTTCATGTGTATATTTCCTTCTTCTGGATATCTATATTTTCTACTGATATATTTGATTTAATTTGTTCAGACTAATGCAATTTATGTTGGACTTGGTATACTAAGAACCATTCCAGTGGGTGAATTGTACATATCTCTGAAATAAACCAAGTTATATGGCAGTTTATTGAGTCTTTTTCAATGTGGGCTTCCCAATGTCTCTGCTATTTAGTGGAAATATACAGAATGTCAGGATCAATACAATGTCTCCATGTCTAAAAAGTCAACAAGTTTTTAGTATATTGAGAGATGAAACTAATTGTTAAAAATCAGACAATAACTGATCAATATGGCTCCCAATAAGCTGGTTGTCTAGTACCACACAGCCAGGTCACAATAGGGATTCATATATCTTGAATTACCCCCTTTTATAGAGAGATGATAGTAAGACCATGTGAAGATTTTGTACACATCAAAAAATATGCAACTTGGCAGATGCTGAACCCCTCCAAATGCACAATAACTGTGAGCCCACAGAAATTTCTCAATGGTATGAGCAAGAACGTCTAAGAAAGAGTGTAGTATCACAGATGACCTACTGCAAAATGCACTAAGGTCCCTTTCACATGTGAGGTCTGCCTGCCCATTTTTCAGGTATTTTCCATTGGCCTCTTCCTTCTCTGCTATGGACAGTTGGATATATAAGCAGACTTGTGTCCATTTGCACCCAGCTACTGCTGAAATGATTTGCTACTAACAAACTGAAGGGAAGTTGTGCACCTCCATGTGGTTGGACTGGAGGACAGTTGGGTGTAAACAGACAGCTGGTCTGTGCCGACTCTGCTCCATTTGCACAGAGACACGGACCTGTTATCTGGGCACTCAGCAGGTTCACGTGGGCTGTTTGCTCAGCAGTGTATTAAATCTGCCTAGAGGTTACTGTACACTATACACTCAAATTGTACAATCTCCTTTTAGTGGTATGCAATTTCTGTCTATTCCTGAAGACCCTATTCTGTTTACAAGTAGTTTCTTGTACAATCTGATTGTGTTATTACATAATGTCAGTTTCAATTTACTAAATGTATGTCTGTGTGGTGTGTGTGTGTGTGTCTGAGTTTTCTGCTTGCATTTTTCTGACTCATTTTTAGTATGCTGTGATGCCATGGATTTCTTCTGTCTGCTGATCACAGCATAGTGTCGAATGGAAGGAAGAGAGTTCTGGGTTCTGAATTCAAAGAACTTGAAGTTTATGCATTAAATGTTCCACTAATCAACTCTTTAAAACCAAAGAAATGGCTCAGGACATTTTCTATAAATGGCTTATCAGTTTTATTGAGGTCATTTTGAATAAATCAAAAAGTTGTAGGGTGGCTTCTGGAATCGTTCAGTAAACAAAATTCTGTAACAATTAATCAGCTCCAAAGTGAGACTAAGCTCCAGGTCCACACTGAGTGCCGCAGAACTTATCCAAGAATGCACTAGTATGCTGTTTCTGCACAGATGCCTAAGGACATGTTTCTTGTACAACTTTTTTCTATTTATTTGTAGGCACCACATTTTGAAATTGGTGTGGTGTTACACTGATTAGGATGGTTCTATTGCTGGTGATTGTGTCTGCGAATGGACATGTCAAATAGTGTCAGTGTGAACCAGGGCTGAGGCTTGTGGACAATCCTGTAGAAATGTGTTTCAAGAGACGACTCCATAGAGCAGTGGTGCTCAACTCTTTGTCCTTAGAATACACTAACAGGGCAGGTTAGCCAAAGTAATTAAATACATGACAGGTGATGTCATTTGCTGCTCAGAGATTGCAGCATTCTAGTCTAGGATGGGCTTGAGTAGTACTGCTTTAGGAAGTCACCTTACTATTGCTTCATTGCTACTTCAGCAGTGATTTTAGTTACAGCAAGTAACAGAAGAGAAACAGTGATAAGGTAAAATATCTGTAGGGCAGTAGGTTGCTTTGTAAAGCTGGTCAGTTTGAATTGTTGCTCACTGAAGGTTATGTCTCCTAAACTAACAAACTGTACTAGTGGAATGTGTGCAATCCCTTTAATTTTGTTTCTTCTTAGTTTTGTGCTTTTTAGTTTTCTTTGTGACATCAGCAGTTTCACCCACAAAGCTTGATGACTTCTTTAATTTTCTTGGTTTTTGGGATTGCAGCTGTGGTTTGAAGGCTGCCCTGTCCTTCTGAGTGCTTTGGGCTCCACTGGGCAGGCAACGCTTGACTCGAATTTTTCTCCCCATGAGGTCTGAATTGTTTAATTTCAGAGCCAATTGCACAGCATCTGCACCCTACAAATGTGTGGGTAAAAAAAAAAGAGACATTGTTTCTTACATCCAAATACTTCAGTATAGATCAACCCCAACAAATAGCGCGTTTTACATGCTTAGGATGAATTGTTAAATCCTTGCCACAATACTATATATCGAACAAAATTTAAGGTTGATGTGAAAAATGCTTTCCTAAATCGAATTGTTCATAGGAATGTAAAGGAAGAGAAATCTAAATCAATATTTGCAGAAACCATCAACTGTCTCTTGCTATAGGCAAATGTTTCACATTTTGACTTGTTAGTCCAGAGCACCTGGGGTCATTTTTTCCTTGACCCCAGTTCTTATGTTTTTCTGCATGGTTTGTGGATAAATGCTAAGTGACTCAGCTTTGCTGGAATATTTAGGAACTGGGGTGTAGGAAACTTGCAGTGGGTGCCCTGGACTGGGGATTCCAAATTGGAACTATTTGACTGTAGCTGGTGGAATTTAGTTTGTGGACACTGTTTCACATTTCTGATGCAGCAGTGCAACCTCTCCAAACTTCGTCAATGTTGTAAAGAATGATCCTGGAGTGATTGTTTGGCTCCCTCAGAGCTTGGATTTAATCCTTGTGGAGTGTGTCTGGGATTATCGGAAGAGATAGAAGAATGTCAGGCACCTGAGAGCCCCTGAAGATCTGTGCTTAGTTCTCCCAGATGTTTGAAATCACCTACCTGCCAGGTTTCTACAGAAACTGTATCTAAAAGAAATGATGCTGTTTTGAACACTTAAACACAGAGTGGTTACCAATTTAATTTGTATTTATTTTTGTAAATGTACTTTTTTTTTTTCTTTTTTCAAAGAATAAAGTCTTATTATTTGTGCAAGCATATCTTTTGGCAACCAACATTCAGATCAGTACATGCTTTAGGGCCTGGAGTCAAAATGGAGTTTCACTCATAAGGGGAAGTTGTGCTTTAAGCACATGTTCAGCTCCTCTGCTATTCCTCATTTGGGTGGAGCAGGTATGTAGTTCTGCGTAGAAAAGGACTTTCCACTCAAATTTCCTACCTTTTTCTTGTTGCAATTTTCTGGGACATGTCACAGGTCCTAGAAGTTTGGGCAACTATTGAGGACATGTAGTGTGATTTGCACTTGGCTGTGAAGTTGTAAGTTGTCACAGGTGGGTGCCCACATTTGTAATGCTGGTGTGAGGCAGAGAATTGTGGTTTTGGCTGGACCCACTGGTGGATCCTGGGATTGGGGAGTGTGTGTCGGCAAATTCAGCAGCTATATTGAATACATATAAATTAGGGGGTACTTTGCTTTAAAATTTAGTGAAGATTAAATGAAATTGAGTGCTGCTCAGCCATTCCCAGACTGTCTTGTAACATATGTGTTGGAGATTGTTCTCATCTGCCCACCTCTGCACATTAAGCAATCTGAGGAAGCGTTGTATTTATTTCTCAAATAAACGTTGCTGTTTTGTACTAGGTGTTTTATGGGAATACTCCAACTGCAACAAAGTGCTGTAAACATGGAATTGAGGCTACATATACAGCTCCTGTATCTGTTAGTGATGTAACTAGTTTTTTTGGAGCCCTTTCAAGTCAAACCAAAACTATTAACTTTTCTAGATCCTGAAGATGAGGTGTAACGGTTTCAATTTTACTGTACGCATTAAGGATAATCTCCAGGTCTTTGGTTAGTTTTATTAGTTTGGATTAAGGCAAAATGATGCATTGGCTGTAAGATTTGCATACAGTATACCTGGCTTGCTTTTAGCTGTGAGTATTGCTTGGACTTTGAAGGATTAGCCCTTCGTCAAAGACTTGTCCATAAACTTTCTGTTCCTGCAAATAATTGAGTATTGTTGCTACCTCTTTTTCCTCTGGCACAATTGCACTAATATGGCACCTATCACTTCCACTGTGAGAAAGCTGTCCGGTTTCACACCCACACAAAGCATCCTGATATGCTTTCTGAGCTTAGTATTCATTCATAGTATTTGAGTGTGACATTATCAGTCTGTCTCTGTCAATTGGAGGAAGTTTTGTATTTGTTTCTAGAACACAAAGATTTCTATGAATGGTTCAGACTGAATGATTGACTGACTTTAACCACTTCCCGCCCGGCGCATTGACAAATGACGTCCGGGCGGGGGGTTCATTATCCTGACTGGACGTCTATTGACGTCCTCAGGATAATGCGCGATCGCGCGCTACGCGCGGGGGTCCCCGCGCGCTAGCGCGTAATAGGACTCCTGCAGTTATCTGCAGGTCAGTCCTATTACTTGGGGGGCGGGCCTGCAGTAAACAGTTACGCGGCCCGCCCTTCACCAATTTCAGTCAGTTAGTAAGTCAGACTTGGTAAGTATCTTTAGAAACACAAGATCTTTGTTTATGTTTTGAAGGAGGTTAACTGTCTCTGTCTGACTATTACAGTGTGAGTTTATGATACTTACTTATGATTCGAGTCTTTCGTATAGTCCTACGAAACACACCCACACTTTGGCCTGTCGAAAGAGTGTCACCTTCACTATCCACGGTATAATCACGTTAACACGGTCTCCTTTTTCTCCATCGTTGTTATGAGTTAATAAACGTCCTTGTCTTTCAAATACCTGTTCAGAAACTGCTTCCCGATTAGGAAGTTTCAGGTTCGTTATGAGTGTCGATTTTCGTTCGGTCCATATGAC
>BLSH010314447.1:353883-385025 GCA_018402905.1 Glandirana rugosa | reverse complement strand
AGTGCAACCTTATCAGTGCCACCTCATCAGTGCCAATCTGTACTGCCTCATCAGTGCCCGTCAGTGTAGCCTCATCAGTGCCCATCAGTGTAGCCACGTCAGTGCCCGTCAGTGAAGGAGAAAATGTACTTTATACAAATTTTTGTGACAGAAACAAAGAAAAAAATTTTTTTTTTTTCAAAATTTTCGGTCTTTTTTTGTTATAGCGCAAAAAATAAAAACCGCAGGGGTGATCAAATACCACCAAAAGAAAGCTCTATTTGTGGGAACAAAATGACAAAAAGTGTGTTTGGGTGCAGCGTCGCACGACCACGCAATTCTCATTCGAAACGCAACAGCACTGAAAGCTGAAAATTGGTCTGGGCGGGAAGTGTCCTAAGTGCCTGGTATTGAAGTGGTTAAATAGCTTGTTTACGCCAAGCTAGTCCCAAAAAACTATTTCCTTCGCTAAAACTTCCCATCTCAAAGTAAACATGGAGCTCATCTTTAATACAACAGTCACAGTTTTAGTAGGCAGAATGCCCAATCCCAAAAGCTTGAGGTTAAGTTAACCCACTAGAATTGAAGAAGTCTTAAAGTGAAGCTTTTATCCCTAATGTTCAGAAAAGCTGAAACATTCTTTATCAAGGAACACAGATTACTAAATTATGTCCCCAAATTTAGTGAGCTGGAAATTGCCTCCAGCATTGTTCTTCTATCTTGTTGTTTAGGGCTGCCATTGCGCTGGAGCCCAGACCTCCTGAGTAGCTGGAAATGTGTCAGTTAATGGGCATCTAGTGACTCTTATTTTTTTTATGTAGTGATCTAGTCGGGCTTTAACGGAAGCAAAAGTGGAAGTGTAATTTTTCACACATTTCAGGTATATTAAAATGAAAAGTGTGCCAACTTTTGTGAAGTATGTGGAAGAGCTGGGTGTTTGGTTTGTTGGGAAGCTGTGGTCTTACTGCAGAAGTTCACCACACTCTCAGCTATATGAAAGCTCTCTAATCAGCAGAGTCTGAGCTTTTAGGATTGCCTAGTTTTCTAGGTGTGGCTCATTATGGGGTGTGTTGGAACTTTGTATGGACATGGCTGCTTCTAGACAGACAGCACGCATAACAGTTTGGAGGTGCTGGCTTAACAGGGGCTTTTTGTTGTGAAACTTGCTTTTGAAAACAGTCACAGTCTAAACATATCTTGCAACTTCTGTAATGAAATATTATATCTTATTTTTTTTTTTTTTTTTTATTATTTGTGAACATTGTATCTCTAAAAAAGCATCCCTTTCATTTCAATGGCTTACTTAAGGATATGTCCAATGGTTTAGTTGCTTGTTTTTGTTCAAACAGCAGCTGTGCACCCCTAATTGTTGTTAGTTGGAATTTAGGCCTCATACACACAGGTGTTTATTTGTAATGTCATGTTTTTTACAGTTCTCCGTGTGATCCAATGGCTCTCTAAAAATGCTGGTGTTAGTGAGTTGAAGGTTGAAGTCATGGCCAGTGTGTTGCAAGGCTGCAATGTTTAGGTAATTTTGATGGTGACACTGTAAAATGCTCACTAATGCTGTACTGATGTTAAGTGGTGTTTTTGATGTTGCTGTTTGTTTTTAGGTTCAAAAATAGCAGGGGAATGTTTTTTGGTTTCCCAAAATGCTTATTGCTGATGATGCAAAATACAGAAAATTGTGCAGATTCTTTCCTGATGGTGGTCCTTTTTTTAACATATGCCTGTGTGTATGAGGCCTTAAAGTTTCAAATGAGCCTTAGTTTGGTATTGTTCTAGGAAAGGTATAAATAAGACATTTTGTGTTTGTACTCTTACCTGAAATAACACATAACCAAAGCCTTTCCCAATCCCAGTTTTTTGGTCTCTGATGATACGGACGGCTTCTATGTTTCCACATTCTGAGAAGTGTTCCCTAAGAGCTTCTTCTTCCACATCTAAGATATGAGAAAGTGGATAAGTGATTGTACCTGGTAAGCGTAATCTTTAGAATATTAGTGGGTATATTGATTAATTGTTATCATTTATCAACTTAGTAATTTGTAGAATGTGCAAATCTGTTTTAGTATCTGTATGCTCAAATTGTCTGCCCAGTAAGAATTGAATTGATGGAGCAAAGGCTCTTTTTTTGACAACAAATGTGCATGTGGCAGCTCATTCAAGTTAATGGCTTGTGGCATCACATGAGAATTGTGTAGTGGTAATGTTTATTTTTGTTGTGGTGTATTTTAAAGGGTTCTCTCAATGGTGGGGTGCAACACAGATTTAACTATAGTCAATTAGCTGTTACTACTAGACAAACTGCAGTGGTTTAGTGTCTAGCATTTGTTTGTTTCAGTTGTAGTGAGTTAGTAATAGGAGGTGGTGTAGGACACATTTCAGTGTATCCTCCAAAACGAAGAGGTTTGGGAATAAGGAAAGTTTTGTTCTTGTATTTGGTCATTAGGCCAATGTTACATTTCCTTCATGTTACTGCCAAGCAGGCCTGGTGTGTTGTACTGCTCTGTAGTGACATGTGGTGTCTGTTGTTATGCTCCATTTTATGGAAGTAGTTTGTCTCTTTTTGCTGTTTTGCAGTGTGAACAGGATATGTGTAAGTTGTCTGTTTTTGGTGTGACTTGTGTGCATGTAGTTGGGTAATAGGTCAAATGACTTTGCTATGTGATTGGTTTGCTAAAACAGAAGAATGGAAAATGTGGTGCAGCTGTGCCTAGAAGCTGATTAGCTCCCATGTTTTATTGTTGGAGTTTCATTGATGAAGCTCAATTTAGAAGCTGATTGGCCTTCATGCACAGGTGAAACTGATTTAGCATTTTCTGGTTTGTTAAGCCCTATTCAGACTGGGAGTTGATTAGACTCAGTTTTTGAAATGTTACATGTCAAGTGGAAAGACAATCTCTTAAGATTGGGTGTACATTAAATTTCTATGTTGTTCAAATGTGATGTTTGTGTAGCCAAATTTGTGTCACCTAAATTGGCTGACATTGCATTAAAATGGTGTAGGACTCTTTTTGGTTTTGCATTGGAAGTGGGTTGGATTTTGTACTTAGTGTGCTTTGACTCCTGTGTTGTTTGGCAGTTCACAGTGTGAATCAATCTGGGGGTTTGTTTGATTTCTTTTGAAACTTTTTCTGGTTTGCAGATGTCAGTGTGTAACTGAAGTGGGAGGTAGTAACTGCAATAGGATTGATTTGTTAGAGTGCTTTGGGATTTGAGGGGATGTTTTTTAGTTGCTCAAGCTGTATATGCATTGCATGGGCTGAATGTTGGGAGACATATGGTGGTGTGAATGTAAAAATGTAATTCTCAGCACATGTGTGTTTGTCTGTCTTGCAGATGCTGGTGTTTTGGCTGGTTGTGTTGGAGATGCATGCTGCAAAGTGAGTTGTTGAGTGAATTGTGTTTGGAGCTGTGAGTTTAGGTTTGTGTAAATCAATGGATTTAAGGAAACTAAATGAACAGTGTGTAACTTGGAGTTTAATGTGCTTCTATTTAAGAGATCTCTAATGAACTGCTTTGCACAGGCCAAGCACCTCTGTACTTTGCTTTTTGGATTGGTAGTTGTAAAATGTGGGGCATATATCAAGAGTTAAATAGTCAGGAATGATGTTGGGAGTATTAAAAGTATACAAGCTAAGACTTTAGTATGTCTAAAGTTTGAATTGTAGGCAGAGTGAATGTTCAAATGTGAAGGCACAGAAATCATGTCTTTTAAAGCACCACCAGCAGTCTGCATTGATTCTAAAAGATGCTTTAGGTATCACTTTGCACAGTCTAAGGATTTGTGCTGACATATTCTAGTCATCTAAGGAGTCATGTGCATGGCTTGCTAAAATGTTGCTTCTCTTGTGGTAATTGTGTGTAGCTCCAATTTGACATTAAGCAAGACATGATTTGTGAAAGAATAAAATTTGTGTTTATTACTATTGTTTCTTCTCCATCTGTAGCTGTTCCTATTTCATTTTTGTTTTTGGAAGTCTTACCTAAATCAATAGTGTTTTGGCCTGTTAGTGCAATTGTGTCTTGTTGTTCCATTTGCAGCTGATGATGTAGTGCAAAGTGTTGGTGGTGGGTGTCTAATATGACCTCTTGATTGATTAATTGGCTCATTACACCCACCAAAGTAGAAAAGAAAGGCTTTTTATGGGGGAAGCACATGCGGGGGTTCTTGTCACAAAGTGGTGTTCTTGAAATAAGTGGGCACTTCCGCTCTTGCACTTCAGCGATTTGCACAAGGCGCACACCACCAAGAAGCAACTTCAAAGCTCTACTACCAACAGGTAACCTCAGGACTTAACTAGCTCACCTACAACTCAAACAATCCCTCTTTACATGTACCCTACACAAACACTATTTTCCACACCCATCACCCTCACTTCTCCCTATTACTAAACTCATCACCTCATTCAAACTCTAAGCAAATATGCTAACAAAACCAACAGTACACTGAAACATGTCCCCACATAGAAACCATATTCTTAGATAGCCTAACCTCTCACCATATTACCACAAAGCCCAGATCTACATTCTTGAACTATACACAAAACAACAAGAACCATGACCACACACCCTCCAGCAATTGTCAAAATCAACACAATCTACTCAGCACTCCTTTTCCTCACAAAACCAAGCTCACAATCAGCTTTGCACGCTGGAAGAAGCACTCTATCTATAAAAAAAAAAAAAAAAACTGTTCCAAACATCCCCATCACTAATTCCTTTCATCCACTTGCTATCACTAAAACGACCTCCATTAATCACTACCCCCTTCTCCACCACACAGTGAACACCCTCCCCCTAAACCTAATGCATACAAACAAATTACAGTGAAATTCCCGTTATCCTCACAAGTGCTTCACTCTCCTCCATCTCATCATTTCAATCACAGTATTATCCACATCTACTATTTCCTAAGTCACTAACAATTGCAGGAATGCACCATTATCACCTTTCCTTGATGAGTTTACAACCTGGCTACACCAACCTGCTCGCTTCTTAAAGCACATTTCCACCCAAAACCTTATTTTTTTTGTATATTTTAACACAACCACTCTTTTTTGAATTCTAAATAAATGTAACCTGATTTTGCAAACACCCAGTAATTACATATATTTTTGGCATACCATTTAACTTATCTCACTGCTGGGCTTTGCCATTTTAAATGAGGACATCACAAACCCATCTTCATTCTCGTGCCATCTCTTCCTGAAAGAAATGCATGGTGGGGAACCATCATGCACACAACTCAATCTCAACCCACCTTAATTCACATCACTTACTCTCAAAAAAAAAAAAAAAAACATTTTACAGCACAGAGAAGCCCACTGACACCTAGAAAAGAATGAGTCACATCTCCCAAAAGGCCAGGAAAAGAGGAGAAGAAACTAGGACCTGAAAAAGACAAATTACAGAGAACACCTAGCAATAAGCAACTTTAGGTGAGTAGAACCTTTTTGGGCCCTTCAAAGGCAAGTCTATATGGGCAAAATACTTGAGTGACATACTTAAAAATTTCAACTACAAACTCCACTTTAACCAATTGCAGAACACTAAGCAACTAGAAACAGCAGGATCATGACTGTCCCACAAAACACTAAATTACAGTCATTAATTTAGTGCATAGCAGGTAGGAAACAAACTTACACCAATTACACCACACACTCCCTGAGAAGCAGCCACAGATTACACAGACTCAATGCCCACCAACAACTCACAATACCCTACAACAAAGCCACAACAGACACCACTAACATAAAAACAACAGTTTCACATTCAAACAAACACGTGAGAAATAGACTGATCCCTATACTCAAAATAAGCTACTTCTCAAATGCCCCTGCCAACCCAGCCACCTCAGAGATAAACACACCTAGGGAACACCTAGTTCTAAACCTTCACTACCAATGACATTTAGACAATAAAAAATAAATATTTAACATTCTCAACAACATATCCATGTCATCAATCCCAAAAAGAGTCAAAAATGTCCACTCCAATATCACAGTCCCAATTAAATAGAACAAATCCCCAACATTACTAGGAAAAAAAAACACCAGAAAGGAATGCTCCTGATTTGAAAACCACACAAACTTTGGGCCAAAACAAACATTAAACACAAACATGAGGAAACATAGACATCAGCCAAAACCAATCAATGATATTGTTTTTAGGATGGGGATAGCTAAAAGAACACAATCTTGGGGACCAACAAAATTGGGACTCTTTTTTTTGGGGGTCCAGCACTTATCACTAGAATTGATCAAACCTCTGAAAGTCCAGGTTTGGGTCCAGACTTGACCCAGACCCTGAACCTTTAGGCACAAAAAGGGCTGTAACCAAGTCCTAGCAGTCTGCCAAAGGAACACAAATGGGGGTACAGGTCAGACAAATGCCCTACAAAGAAGTTGGGATAGGGAAATAACTTTGATTATTTTTATGTGATTTAACGTTAAAAATTAGTTAGAATTGGAGGTTGAGGAGGAGGAGGTAGCCAACACTGTTTTTTTTATTTTTGGAACTTTTTTTTTTTTTTTTTTTTTTTTAGTAAACCAGCAATGTAACTGCACTTTTTAATTTTGTGCAAAAAAACAAGAATCTGTCCCTTTAAGTAACAGTAGGAACCTCTTCCTTTAAAATTATCTGCTAGTTCTAAGATTCTAAAATCATCTCCAAATTGTACAGAGAAAGGCTCCAGCTGTTCCTTTAAGGAAAAGATCATTGTTCAAAAATCAGCTACAAAGTGTTTAGCAAAACTGTATTGCAGCCACAAAGAGCCATATTATTATTCTAAATGTTAGAACAATAATATGGCTCTGTGCAAATGCAATACACTTTTCCAATACACTTTGGAGATGATTTTAGAAGAATAATCTTTCCCTTAAAACAACAGACTCTACCTAGTCCAGACAGAAGATTCTGTGCAACAAGATGAGGTGTGCAATCTGTCCCTCAAAGCAGCAGTAGTAATATCTCTCCCTAGTCCACAATCAGATCATACAGTAATGCAGGATAAGATGTTCTGCAATCTGTCCCTCACAAAGCCAGCAGTATGCTCTCCCTAAACTATCCTGAGAGCATATGACATACAGCACTCCCTCACAAAAACGCCGGCAGCATCCTCTCCTTACACTAACCCAAGAGCATGTGACTACAGCACTGTGACTCCAGCTTATAAAGAGGCTGGGTCACATGGTGCACTAGCCAATCACAGCCATGCCATTAGTAGGCATGGCTGTGATGGCTTCTAGGGAAACCCAGTGAAACACTTGGTGATTGGCTGCCCTTGACAACTTTTCAACACGTAGAATAAAATACCAGAACGCCAGACCCAAACCCAGACTTTTTTTTGATAACATTTGGTACAGACCCTAACTTTACAGGCCAGGTTCACTCAACTCTACTTATCACAAATGACACACACATAATAAAATGTCACATTCAGGGGACAAAAAAGAACACAAATATCAATTAAACACACAACCACACAATTGTCAGTTAAATTAACACACCACCAAATCACTAAAAGTACTCTGGTCCTAACATGGGAAATACTTCCAGCCCTGAAACGCTACCTTAAACACAATCCTTCTCAGTGACTTCAACACCCCAATTAATACAAACACTCCAACTTCTAAACTTCTTAAGCCTCATACACACAGGACAACAATCATCACAAATCATATGTTGGATAATGTAACTTACATACTGACTGCAGTACACAATCGTACAAGCACAGAAAGAACATTCAGGTGCAGATAATTAGCATCCAGCCATTCCTGACTTTACAGCATGCATGTTTTGCACAATACAACTTGGTGTACCAACTGCTCTGTACACGCAATACAACAGTCATATCAGCGCTTGTTGGTACAACCAAATTTTCAAGTCTCCTCATACAACTCCCTTGTACAACCATCACAGCTGTTCAGCTGTTCTAATCACATATACAACAGTCATTAGTACAACCTGTTATATACAATCATCATCCAAGGTGTACGAGGCTTTAGTCGAACCATCAGATTTGAGCTAAAGCAATCAGTTCCTGATTTCAAGTCACTCTAAAAACAACACCCTTGAGTACCTAGGTCATAGAATACAAATTCAATGCTAAATCTCAAAAAATCCTTTTTCTAACTCTGACCACCACCTTTCCCTCCAATCACCTAACCATCACCCATACAAACCCTCACCACTTTAACCATTCTTTCCTCTATTCTACTACTGACCAAATCTAACACAAAATCACACCCCTGTCCTACCCCAAACAAGCCACTAACCTCTACTATAAATCCCTATCCTCCACCCTGAACAAACTCACTCCCATCACTACACACAGAATCAAGCCTCAACCACATCAAACTAATTACACCAAAAATAACATACAACATAACCAGGCTCTTAAAGCAGTTATCTACCCATTAAAAAAAATACAACAAATTACAGCCTGCAAAACAATAGCATAATGACCTAGGATGCACCACATACTAGCTCATTATGAAATACTTACCTTGAAACAAAGATCCATCCAGGCTGCTCAGTGCAGTCTGAGGGAGCAGACATCTTCCCTCAGATCTTGCTTCCAGGTACATGGCTCCACCACTGTGACTGACCACAGGCACCCAACATCACTCCCATACATGCACACAGGACCCATCTCCCCAGTAATGTCCATCCCCATTGCCAGGACACACAACGCATACACCATAACACCAAAGCATCTTGGAGAGTGAATATCTCTGAAACCATACAGGTTTAGGGGAGATTCATTTTACCTACAGGTAAGCCTAAGCTTACCTGTAGGTACAAGCCCATAAATTGGGTCGAAAACCACTTTAAGCATTAGGAACACAACACTAAAGACTGATACACACAGTTAACATCCAAAAAAGAACAGTCATCCAAAATTCTCACCATCAGTATTGCACCTTTCCACAGCCAATTGACATTTTTCAACAAACAAAAGCTGCACATGCACACTAATAAATTTTCATTACATTAGTACAATTTTTCTGACACAAAAAAAAACCCCACTACATCCAAACAACATTACACATGCTCAAAAAGGTTTAAAAAAATAACAAAGAAAAAAAATTTGGACTTTAAATTTGAGCAAACAAACAAATTCTAATAATCAAGAAGTTTTACTACATGGTGGACACACACTTTTCACAAAAATCTGTAGCACAATCATACAACCATCAAACCATGGGTACAAGACTTTCATCTCTCAAAAACGTAAACCAATACCAATCTGCCCTTCAAAAACAAACCACTGTTGGCAACACCTCCGCACATAATCCCCCATAAACTCTTCTCTAACTTCAACTCTTGCAAACACTTCAAAAACAACATTGACACAACTCAAAAAACATCTCCCCCAACTTAACATCACATGTCAACAGATACAACTGACACTTACCTTTCAGATATCTGCTACTATAAGCAAAGTTAATAAACTTCTTTCACACACCCACATAACCACCTGTCCCCTAAACCCTATTCCCTCTCAAATACTACAGTCACCCCATCACCTCCAACCCACACTGCAAGCTACATCTTCAATCTCTCCAAACATATTAACCAATACTACAAAAGGCATCACACCCCTACACTTAAAAGGCCCTCCAGAAGCCGCAATAATCTACACCACATCTTCTTGCTCCAATTTTCCACAAAAATCCTTGAACACCTAGCTTACAACCCCCTCAATAACAATAACCTTGGTAACCGCCTTCAGTCTGGATTTTAACACTTAACAAAAATTGCTCTTCAAAAAATTGCAAAAGACCTACTAACCACAAAAACAATTCTGTACTCCTACTTCTAAACCTTTCAGCTCCCTTTCATGCAATTGACCACCCCATCAGTCTCCTAGACAATACCCTTCAGTAGCTTTCATCCTACCGAACCCAAAGCACCTACAGTGTCTCTTCTTCCATTCTCCATCAGGATCCCTCAAAATTCTGTTCTTGAACCTCTTATTTAGAATCTACACCTCTTCCCTGAGTCAGCCTCCCACAACATTCAATAGAATTTCAACACTGACAACACCCAAATCTATCTTTTCACTCCCAAAGCCACTCCATCTGTCTCCATAAGCATCATTAACATCAAGCAAAACATCACACCACTTCCTCATACTCTACTTGGCCAAAACCAAGCACATCATAGTAACTCCCCCATATGCCTCTCCCCCTAACTTCCCTGTCAACAAAAATGTCACAACTATCCACCCACCCCCACATGTCAGGGTGCTAGGTATAATTTTAAAATCTCCTTTTAGCCCCACATCCAATCACTTTCCAAAGCTTGCCACCTCAACCACCACAACATCTCGAAACAGCATCCCTTCCTAAACAATCAAACTACAAAACTCCAAATTCATCACCTGGTCAACTCTCACCTCAACTAGACAACAGATCCTCAATACCTTACCTTTAAATACGCTATCACCCCCCCCTTCAATCCACCAGTAATTCTGCTGCCAGACTCATCCATCTTCCAAACCACTCAGCATCAGCTAACCCTCTCCAACAAACAATAGCCCAACTAATTCTATACAAACTTAAACTAACACTAAGTTTAAAGGGTTGAAATACTGTAATTCACTCTGAAATCATGAAAGACTTTATGAGCACAACACAAGGCAGTACTAAAATTTACATCTTGATTACAACATTAAGTTACAAGAACTTATAACACACTATTACTAAAACCAGGTCAGCACAAACCCAATAACATTCATGTAAATAAGAAACATTTCATTCAGCTAGTACAAAGTCAATAGCAACTGTATTATGCTGGAGATCAAGAAATATCCATAGACATCCTCCATGCTTACCTGTCAGCACATTTCACCAAATACCTTCCTAAGGACATACTAAGTAGATGCTAAGGAAACTTGGAAGCCAAAATAGGAAAGATCCACACAACAAACAAAAACACTTTCTTTTAACAAGAACCAACTTCCAAAACTAGCACATCAAAATAACACAACATTTCATCTGTGTTTCACAAGAAGAAAAAGAAAACAATGAAAAGAAAAGCTTGCCCACTGCAGCCACAAAAAAAAATTGCCTAATCACCAATGTATGGATTGCAATATGAAACAGCTAGAAACAGAACTAGACCCAATACCATGCAGTTATGGCCAACAGAGTGGCAGCCCACCAGGTTACATTTCAAACGCACAAGCAACAAATAGCTATTGCTTATGTCCACAGATGGAAATATTCTACAGTGGAGGCACAACACACCTTATGAAGGTACAACAGGATGTATCCTAAATCTAGGTGCTCAGACAGGACATTTCCCTTCAAGTAACATAATAAATAGATACACACACACACACACACCTTTTAGAGTTTGAACCCGATTGCCTGGCAGTAACCTCAGTTAGGTTTTACAACGCATGAGTCAGTGTACAAAACTACCAGGCCCAGTTAGTTAGGTACTCTGACACTATTGCAATATCTGACCAGATCAACATTAACATCCCCACTAGATTAGTGTAAGAAAAAAAATACACACCATTAGCAGAAATCAGCCCACATACCTGCTACCCCCTCCACACAGCCCAGCCCACCCAAGGGCACAATCAATAGATCGCTGACACTTCCAAAACACAACACACATATCTGCAGCATTCACAAAATCACACCCAATCCCTGCAAAATCAGACAATGGTTGTGGGAGCAACTTAAAACAGGCTCTGACAAACAGATAAACTTTTTGGCCTGTGATTCACACTAATATACCTATAAATTTACAGCCCAACATGTCCAATCCAAAGTACACTAGTGAAGAGCCCTTACACATTGCTAAGCAGGACAGACAAGAACAATGGCAAAGCCTCACTGGCAGAATCAGCCTCAATATACAAACCTGGAGACAGAAGCAGCTGCAGCACAATGACAGATACCTCTGACAACAGAGTTGTGGTCCCTGCTAAGGTCAAGTGCATCACATCCCATTTTGCTATCACTGAAGTGCAAGAACCACAGAGCTCTCATACAGAGCCCAGAAACAGTACTAGTGCCACTACTCCTTCTGATAACCTGCCAAGCACAAGCAGCCTAATGCATCCTAGTCATAGACAAAACAACACTACAGTAACACTTTGGGACGCAGCAAGTCCCATAAGTGCAGTTCAAGCTGGTGTGCCTAGCCCAAGTAGTCTTCCACAACCACAAAGATAAACACAGGCCAGCAGAGCCCATAAAACCCTCACTGCCAAACTTACAAACCCTGATTGGCAACCCACCAACAATTTCACTGGCCAGCCCAGAACTCTGGAGCATACACTTACATTTAAGCCATTGATTGGTAGTCACTGTTTTTCAACAAACATCTCTATAGATCTAATGTGCACCAAAGAAATTTAGATGCTGGTTAATACATCACCACTAATCCCCATTTGTCACTTGCCACAGACTGAAAAACAATTACAGTTCCAGAATTTAAGACCTTTTTGGACCTTACCCTCCTCATGGGCATACATAAAGAACCTGAATGGATGATATATTGGTCCACTGACCCAATTCACCATCTGTCCATGCTCTCTACTTGCATGGCCAGGACACATTACAAATACATACTGCAGTTTATGCACTTCAACAATAATGAACTCTATCGTCCACAGGGTGACCCTGGATTTGATCAACTCCACACAATTGAGCCCCAAACAAGTTGTGTGTATGGACAAGTCCCTGATTAAACTATCTGGCCACTCCGCTTTCAAATACTTACTCCCAAGCAAGCATACCAAGTACAAGTTCAAACTATACAAGTCCTGTGACAAAGCCACAGACTATACATGTAGTATTATGGTTTGAGGGCAAGAATAGTCACATGGCGCTGGAAGTATGCTCAGACTACAGAGGGAGCACTGGCAAAACTATGTGGAGCTTGATGTCACCCTTATCCAGAAAGGGGTACCATTTGTAGGTGAACAATTACTACACAAGCATGCCACTTTTTAATCACTTGTTTGCACAATGCCACAGGCACCAATCTCATCCCCAGAGCTTCCCCCAACGGCTGGCAGAATCCCAACTTAGACAATGGGAGAGAGCCTGCTTGAGATGTAGTAATTTGCTCACAGTAAAGTGGAAGGATACAGAGAAGATTTTCATTCTTTCCTCGATTCACACAGACATAGCTACCCAAATTACAACAGCTACTGGAGTTGTGGAGAAACCCCTCTGTATCCACAAATATGTGAGGGGTGCACCTCAATGACCAGTTATTTGCACCATAGTAAATTGCCCATAAGACCGTACAAAAAAGTGACTGACTATTTACTTATTCCAATGGCCTATGCTAAACACTTATGTGCTAGACAAAGCATCAGGATAGACTGGATCCTTCCTTAAATTCCAGGAAGAGATCATCACAGCCCATCTGTTTCCACATGTTGCTACACCTTATGTTCCCAATCCTAATCAAGTGAGCTGGCTGCATGGACAGTATTTTCCACATGCCATCCCTGGTACCCCTACCAACCAAGCCCCCAAAAAAGATGTGTCTGCAGACAGTGCAGATACAGGCATGACACCCATTATTATTGCCCCTCCTGTTTGGACCAACCTGGTCTCTGCTTCAATGACTGTTTCAAGTGCTAACGTACACTAGTTGAGGATTAGCATAGGGAACAGCACTACACAGGAATAGGGCACACATTCACAGGTTCTCCAACATGTCACCACATTTTAACACACACCAACCTGGAACTACTCTTAAAAAAATAAAACAAGTACAACAAAGTTAGAAAAAAAAAAATATAGATATTAAATAATTAAAGGCTCAAAAAGTTAATTTCATATCTATATTTTCTCTCAATTCTCTTTCTATTGTTTTATATATAACTATTAAAACTATTGTTTTTGCATTGTATTATTATAGCTCTCTCCGCAATCTACATTATAGGCATGGACAAACTGTCAGGCAACCTTTCTCAGCCACCGGACTCTGGATCAGGGGGAATGGTCCCTACATCCAGAAGTGTTCCACCAGATTTGCCTCAAGTGGGGCACGCCAGAGGTAGACCTCATAGCCTCCAGGTTCAATCACAAGGTACAGACCTTTGTGTGCAGAACAAGAGATCCATTGGCAGTTGCCTTGGATGCGCTGGTAGCACCCTGGGGTCAGTATCAGCTACTGGACATCTTTCTTCCTTTAAAGCTTCTCCCAACAATCCAGGTAGCTCCAGATTGGCCTCGGCGTCCTTGGTACACCGACATGGTGCGGATAGTGTCAAATGTTCAGTGACGTCTTCCACTTCACAAAGACCTACTATCTCTGGGGCCCATCTTACACCCTGCTTTACCCTCGCTGGCTTTGACGGCTTGGCTATTGAGTCCCAGGTGTTGAGGGATAGGGGTGTCTCAGACTCCGTGATCCCTACTATGATTGAAGCACATAAAGGTACTTCACGTTAGATTTATCATAGGACCTGGAAGGCCTATATTACCTGGTGCGAGGCAGGGGGTTGGAATCCCCGCTCTTATATAGTGTCCAGAGTACAGACTTTTTTTGCAGCGGGGACTGGACAAGAACCTGGCGTTAAGTACGCTTAAGGGTCATATTTCGGCCCTGGCGGTTCTTTTTCAACGGTCCTTGGCATCTCATTCGTTGATCTGGACATTTGAACAGGGTGTACATTATGTGGCTCCTTGGATACGGTCACCCTTGACACCGTGGGATTTGAATCTGGTGCTTTCTGTGCTGCAGAAACCACCATATGAAAAGATTAGGGACATTCCCTTGCAACTATTGTCGCAGAAAGTGGCTGTCTGAGTTGGCAGTATTATCCTGCAAATCACCTTACTTGGTCCTTCATAAGGACAAGGCGGTTTTGCAACCTTCCCCTTCGTTTCTTCCGAAGGTGGTTTCTTCTTTTCATTTGAATGAGGATATTGTTCTTCCCTCATTGTGCCCACACCCGTCGCATCCAAAAGAGGTTGAACTGCATTCTTTGGATGTGGTGAGGGCTTTGCGGGTGTATTTGATTTCTACAGCTTCTTTTCGGAAGTCTGAATCTTTATTTGTGCTGACGGAAGGCGTGGCGGCCTCGTCAGCTACCATTTCTAGTTGGATCAGGAAGACCATGAATCATGCACATGAGGTTCGGGGCAAGGTTCCCCCGTTTCCAGTCACAGCTCATTCTACCAGGGCAGTTAGTACTTCCTGGTCGTTTAGACACCAGGCTTCAGTGTCTCAGGTGTGCAAAGCGGCTACTTGGGCCTCGGTGCACACGTTTACTAAGTTTTGCTAAATTGATGTTTCAGCATCTTCAGATGCTGCCTTTGGCCGCAAATTAGTACAAGCAGCAATGTAGGCGCAGATGGCGCCGCCTGAGAGGGCTTTTTTTTTATTGGGTACAGTTGTTATAGTTTGCCCACCCCTCTTTATTGGCACAGCTTTGGGACATCCCCACGTGTCATAAGAAGGCTGCATCTGTCAGTGAACAGAAAAGTAAAAGGGATTTTATTATAACTTATCGTAAAATCCTTTTCTCTGAGTTCACTGACAGATGCAGCACCCACCCCTCTGTTGAGTTTGTACAGCTTGTTACGAAATGATGTGCTATGCAGAGCAGGGGGATTATATGCTAAGGTGAGGATGGCCCCCTGGGAGGGGCCAACCTATGCTTTTGTTTTATTTTTGCCTAGTCTACTCCTGGTGATATGAGCATAACCCACATGTCATAAGAAGGCTGCATCTGTCAGTGAACTCAGAGAAAAGGATTTTACGGTAAGTTATAATAAAATCCCTTTATCACACCAATTTGGATGTGGTCGGAGACTTTAAGGGCTGAGAAGAGATCTAGAGTCTAAAAGATCACAAATTAAAAAATAAAGATCTCGGCAACACTACATAATTTTTGTGATCAGAGAGGAAATTTAAATATCCAAAGATAACAATAAAAATAACACAAAAAAACTACATGAATAATTGGAAAAAATAAAAAAATAAATGCACCCCTGTCCCCCCATGCATGCATGCAAAGGTGAACACTAGCATCAGTCTCAGGTCATATATTCACAGCAATTGCACCATGCATATGTGGTATCACCACAAACATCAGATCAAGGACAACATTTCTAGCAGTAGCCTGTAAAGGCTTGGAAAGATGTATATAATTTGTTGCCACTGCACTGTGTATGCCAAATTTTTAGAGCATGTCATGTTTGATGTCTAGGTACTCAGCATGATATCATGTTTTAGATTTCACCAAATATTTGGGCAATATAGTGTGTTTTTCTGCATTAACATTCAAAGAAGTGTTTGCTTTGGACCAAAAATTACATAAGAAAAATCACTTTGCAAATACTTTGGGAAAAAAAACAACCACCATTTTAATCTATAGAGCCTCTGCTTCTAAAAAAAAATATATATAATGTTTGTGGAGTTCAAAGTAATTTTTGAGCCAAAACAAAAAGTTTTGTCATGTAAACAAAAAGGGTCAGAAAAGCCTTGGGGGGTGATGTGTGGCATAAAAATGCCAGTACAGTTTAACCCCCCCCCAATGAGCCTGTTTTCAAAAGTAGACACCCCAAGCTATTTGCAAAAAGGCATGCTGCATATTTTGCAGCTCTCATTTGTATTGGAAAATGAAGAAAGAAACATAAAATGTATTTTTTCCCCTATTTTCAAATTTCTAAACTTTGTGACAAAAAGCAAAACCTCCAAAATGCTAAACATGCCTCTCAGCACATAGCTTAGGGTGTCTACTATACAAAATGGGGTCATTTTAGGGGACGTGTACTGCCCTTCCATTATAGCACCTCAGAAAATAAGATAGGCAGTCATAAAATAAAAACTGCATAAATTCCAGAAAAGGTACCCTAGTTTGTAGACGCTATAACTTTTACACAAACCAACAAATATACACTAATTTACCTTTTTGTTTTTGACCTGAGACATGTGGCTGAATGCATTTTGGTACAAATTTAGGACTTAAATTTAGTTTAGTGTATTTTTCTCATAACAAAAAGAAAATATTTTTGAACACATTTTTCATGCTTTTGGCATTTATATGACCAAAAAAGCACAGAAGTGAACAAATACCACTAAAAGAAAGCTCTATTTGTGGGGAAAAGGGACACAAATTTTGTTGGGATACAGCATTGCATGACCACGCAATTACCAGTTAAAGCAGCACAGTGCCAAATTGAAAAAAGTACTCTGGTCCTAACATGGAAAAACCTTCCAGGGCTGAAAATTCAAGTCAAATTACTTATCACCACAAAATTATACTTGGTTCTTTATTCTCTAAAAACAGCATTACTTAGACCTGGGTAGGGGGTGGAAGCAAGGGATGGGACTGCAGCAAGCAGTCATTCACTGACACTTCCCTCCCCCACCCACAATATCCACATGCAAACACACTGCATTACCACCATTTGGATTTCTTAAGATCCAAAATACTTTACTTCAAGCAACACCAACTCACAAAGCCAGGCCCTCTAACACCAGTGTGACTTTTTCAGTTTGCACATCTTACAATAAAGCAGGTTACATATTAAACACTTACTCTCCAAAAGATTGATCCCCCCCCCCATGACCAGACCATTTTTGGAGGATACAGCACTGCATTACCTTAACTGACAATTGCACAGTCATGCAACATTGTACCCAAACAAATTAGATTTCCCTGTTTCAACACAAATAGAGTTTTCATTTGGTGGTATTTGATCCCCTCTACGTTCTTATTTTGGGTTTTGCACTCTAAACAAATAGAGCAACAAGTTAGAAATAATAATTCTATATTTTTATTACTTTGTGCTATTAAACATAACCAATAAAAAACAAAACATTTCTTCAGCAATTTAAGGCTAAATGTATTAAGCTACACGTTTGTAAAAAAAAGAACATACTGATTGACTTGCACAAACGTTAGAGCATCTACAAACTCTATGATCAATTTAGTACATTTGTTCATTTTGAAGAGTAATAACTATCAGCAACTTATTGCAGCTGACAAATATGACACTTTTTGGGAACCAGTGACACTAATACAGTGATCATTGGTAAAAATATGCACAGTCACTGTACTAATGACACTGGTATGGAAAGGGGTCAACATCAGAAAAGATCCAAAGATGAAATGTGCTTTTAGGGAGTTACTAACTGTGGAGGGTGTGCTTGTACTGTGAGAACACAAAGATCCATGTTCCAGCTTAACAGAAACACAGGATCACAGAACAATCTGCCTTTTTTACATAGGCAAACCACCGTTCTGCCTGTCTCCCAAACAATACATGGTTCCCAGCAGACATCACATGCACCAGACCCACTGATTAACCCCCACCATATCCAATCGCAATGGGAGCAAATCACTAGCACCACACCTGCACACCCCAAACCGCTAAATCACAGTACAGGTACATAATCCTGCACAGGGGAATGTGCAGTCAACAAAAAAAAAATGAATAACAGAAGTGCAGCCTGTTTACATGATCAGTGAAACATGACATATTTAGACTGCATTGAATTAACACAATGGACAGAGATCTTACCATATGGAAGATTTCCCACAAACGTAGATTTCTTGTTGTCATGCTATATATATATAAAAAAAATACAATATATCATAAAATAACACACTTTAGAAGCTTGGATAAGCATTGAATGATATCATAAAGACAGAACTAAAGCCAGCTGGCTGCTGGCAAGTAGCTGTGCAATGTATAGAACAAAATAAATTGCTAGAAGCAAGAGGAAAAGACATCACACACTCCAAAACCTGGTTCACATGGGGGTATTTAAGTGTACATGCGTGCAAAGGGCTGATTTTGCTTGAATGGCATGCACAAGTGTTCTATGCATCCACATGCAGCCAATCTTATTCACATGTGTTTGGACACACTGGCTGCACAGCTGACAACTTTAAACCCATGCCCAACAAACTAGAATTAGGCTGGATGCAAAGAGTTCTCTCTGTGGACTAAAGAACCCCCCCCCCCACCCCTAGATTATAGTAATGAGGAGGGGTGGCAGTATTCTGGAGATCTCTCCCAGACTGACAACCCCACTTGTGCACTGCAGTACATCTTGGAAATTTGGTCACCCTAGGGCAGGAAGTGCATTACTAGCAGGAATACCATACAAAAAAGGGTGAAAAAGCCCAAAAAAGTAAACTAATGCAGCCATCACCATAGTTCAGAATGGTATAGTAGTGTTTCTCAACCTTTTTACCTTCAAGGAAACCCTGCAAAAAGTCAAACATCTCAGAGAACCCCAGAAAATACATTTCAGATCTACAGCATATAGAATATTGATGTGATCTGCAAGCTGGAGATATAAAAATTCTTCGTAGGAACTGCATTAAAATGATAGTAAAGTCAGAAGGTTTTTAATCTTAATTAATTCAACACATTAGCACAGAAAGCCTTCTGTGTGCAGCAGCCCCCCTAATACTTACCTGAGCTCCCTCTAGATCCAGCAAAGTTGCAGAAGTGTCTCAGCTGCCCACCAACCAATGAGGAAATAAAGGACACAGGGCCATCCCAAAGCTCCATGTCTGAATGCAATGTGCAAAGCCACTACACCGAGCAGCTAAGTACAACATTTCTTTTTGTAGTTAAAAATAAACAAGAGACTTTAAAATCCCTTTTTTCCCTTCCAAACATATTTGAACTTACCTGCTGTATTTCAGCACTTTTGCACAAAACACCCAAAATCCTCCTCTTCTCAGGTCCCACACCAGCGCTCCCAACCCCTCCCTCCTGCCCAGAACAGCTTGTTGTTGGGGCACCATACAATGTCCATACAGACCCCAAGCCACAGCTCTGCCCCGTCTCCTCGTTCACTCACTGGTTCCCACTGCTGGCAATGAGGAAAAGGCCCAGGAGAAGCAAGGCTGTTATACACATCACTGAATCATGATGGGGTTCAGGTATTAGGGAGGCTGCACAAATAAAGTATTTTACCATCATGCATAAAAAGCATGAAGATAAAATAAACTTTCAGCCTTTAGGACCACTTAAATGTGAAACTTAAAAAAAGAAGTACCCCCTGAAGCAAGTCTTTAAATGGGTACACCAACCACATCAATAAAAGCTAGATATTTATTGGTTCATAAAAAAAAAAAATTGTAAGGACAATGTATCAGATACAATATAGAGCACATAAATGACATAGTGCCTGTGCTGCATTACCTGGATTTTTTTGTCCATTTACATCTGTGAATATATTTCTATTGCAGAAATATCTGGTGACCCTTTGAAAAAATTGACCGCTACACACTTGCTTATTTTGACTCCACCTACCCACCCTGCAGTGACACAATATTCATTCCCCCTGTTACCTAATTTCTCTGGGGGCTTGGCACAACACTCAACCACTGGTTACTGGAGCACAACAAGGTTTTCTTCCAGGTAATGCAACACAGGCACTATAAATTATATCAATCTGGATGCAAATTGATGTCTTCGTTCACAATTTAATGATGTGCCTATGTCTCCTTTACCGTAGAGAGGAATGTCGCTTTTAATGCACCAATACGCCATAAGCCGTTGTAAAGCTACCCCCGATGAAGGGTTTTGTTTTAATCCTAAATTCCACCTTCGGACAACGGATACACCAGCACTGCATTGTTTATTGTCATCTTATCAAGGCAATATTGGTGAAATGTATCTGTGATACTTTTTTAATGATTTTGGTCATTTATGTGCTCTATATTGTATCTGATACATTGTCCTTACAATTTTGTTTTTGTATGAACCAATAAATATCTAGCTTTTATTGATGTGGTCTTCAGGGGGTACTTCTTCTTTTCATATTAGACATTTTTCAATGAGGTAACCACCACCTTATTTCTACAGACTGTATGGTTTAATATATACAAATGTGAAACTTAGGCTTACTTTTTGAGCACAGATGCTCAATTCTGGGTGAATCTTGAGATAAGCAGTGTACGGGGGAGGGGATCAGCAGGGCAACAAGGGGTGCAGCCCCTGCTTCAGGAGGGCTCATACAGCCTCCCTGTCACATCAGATTTTACACCATTATGCCTGTGTGTGAGTGGCACGGTTACTTGAGGGACAGGTACATGAGGATTAATATGTCACAGACAGGCCACTCCCCTCCAGCACCAGGTGGGACAGGGCCACTGAGTAGAATGGCCAACCCACCTACTCTCCATTCTCTTTCACAGAAGTGCCAGTCCCCACTACCTCCAAGCAGCGCTTGTTCTCCCTGCCTGTTATGCTTTGTGAACTGGCTCCACGCACTCCTCCCCACATGTGCAGGTCCGTGCACACTGATCTCTCCTCCCCTCCTTCATCTCGGACTGCCTCCAGGGCCCCCCCTCACCTGTTCTCAGTCATGTCAGGGCCCTGCTAGGGGTACATACTTTGAAGCTGGAGAATTTGGTTGCAATATCCAGCAGGCTCATCTTATTTGGATATTGCTACCGCATTGATGAACTTTATCTGCATGTGGAATAATCTTGCTTTATTTGCACAATGTGTAAGATTTGCAGCACCAATGCTTTTGGTTGCAATATCCAGTAGAGTACAATTGATTTTTATGTCTTATATAGGTTTTGGTTATTTGCACAGTCACTTGAACTTCATTGATGAATTTGAGTCATATATGGCATCTTACATTTTTCACTATTTATTCCACTTGGTTTGCACATTTTTTTTTTTTCCATTATAAATTTTTATTAACAACCTCCGGCAGGAGCACAACATTACATAGTATGCAATATTATATAACGTACATACTTATCCAGTATACATTTCTGACTCAATTTCCTCCAGAGTTCCTTCTGGTTCCTTTATTGTTTTGGTTTGCACATTTTTAATTATGTGCAGCACTGGTGTTGTTAGTTAGAAGATCCAGGAGGGTATTAATTATCTGTAATTAATGTTCCTTACATTATTTGCTTGTTATGTGTACATTCATCTGAACCTCTTGCAGCACTGGGGTTTAGATTTAGTAGCCAATAGGTCTTTTTGTGTTGAGTATCTTCACAGTTTCTCTTACGTTCATTGACAGACGCAACCTCTATTCATGACACGTGGGGTTATGCACCTTTTACTAGGAGTAGACTAGGCAGAACGAAAGTTCAGAAAGCAAAGCTGGGCCTTCCCAGGGGGCCATCCTCACTCAGCACATAACCCCTCAGCCCTGCATAGCATCCCAGTTTTTTTCTGCCTAGTGCAAGGAGTTAGACCTGGTTCCCTGCTAGGAACTGCGGTTCCCCTATTTTTTAGTCATTTTTTTTCTTTCTTTCTTTTGCGACAAGCCTTCTGATGAACACTGCAATCAAGTAGCCGGCTGTGGACCACGCGGATGTTCATTGTCCTGCCATCTCCCCAGCACAGCCGACAGGATGCAAGCCACCCTTAGCTATGGCGGGGTCCACCGCATCGTGCCCGTTCCGTGCAGGTGGCCAGTGGGTTAAACACCCCACCTGCGTACCCAGTGTCCAGGCTGTGGCCTGCTCCAGGGGTCACTTGGCCTGCAGCATCCCTCCCCACCTGGGGGGAGGAAGGTCTGCACTGGGTGGCTACCCGCTACGCCTATCTGGATGGGTGAGTGACACCCCCCTCCACCCTGGTGGCAAAGGCAACTAGCGGTACCCGTTCCGGTTGGGGGGGGGGGGGTCTGGTCCCTGGTCGTGCCTTCCCCCCCCCGCCCAACTACCCGTCCACTCACCTGTTCACGGTTGTGGGCTGCTCCCGTCCGCCACCATTTTCCCAGAGTCGCAGTCGCCACCATTTTGCCACGCCCATTTTGCAAGTGCTTTGGCCTCTTGTGTCTGCTGGCTGCCATTTTTGGTTGGTCTCCCTGTATGGGAGTTTTCCATGTGCTTTTGGCGTCATTCCTTCTTCTGGGACCGCAATGGCAGATACCTCAGCAGCGGTGGCACTGGCAGACAGGGCAGCCTCTTTCTAGTGCATGGAGACACAGGGTGTTCCACAAGTATAGCTAGCTTCTCTCCCTGGGGTGCAGGAGCAACGGTGCTGGGTCCCACTGGGCAGTCCTGAGGCATTGCAGGGGGTGGCTTCATGGGGGCATATGGCTGGTAGGCCTCATAAGTGTCCCAGCGGTGGCGCAATGGCGGCTGAACCGGCAGTTGCTTCTCCGGAGGGGTCCGCAGAGACACAGGCCGCGCTGGGACCTCTGGTTCCCCTGGATCAGTTAATCTCAATCTTGTAAGAGTTTTTCACCCAGGGGGAACCGGACCGGAGTAGGGGGGGCCCCAAAAAGCGTCCACCTCCCCCGCAATCTTCTGAGGACTCAGAGCCGGAAGGGGGCTCTGGGGTCACTAGGACCCCCGTGGAGCTCTCAGACAGGGAGCTGGAACCTTCGGATAGAGGAGGAGGACCAGGGGGCCTCGGGAGCACGCAAAAGGGCCGCTGGTGGGCGCCCTGGTCACGGCCGTCCATAATTCACTACACCTGGATCAGGCTGGGGAGTTACAGGCGTCTGCCTATACATTTGGGTCCAAGAAACCCTCCCGTACTCCAAAGGTGTTTCCCTACCACCAGTATGTCTATAAGGAATGGCAACATCTGCTAAATTCCTTTACCCTGCCAAAACATTTTGCTGTGTGCTATCCCTTTGAGGACAGCCTGTTAAAGAAATGGGTCTCCCCTGCGGTGGATCCACCAGTGGCCCGCCTGAATAAGGCAACAACTATTCTCTTGGAGGGGTCAACCTCCTTTAGGGACCCAGCCGATAGGCGGATGGAAGCAGTGTCCAAGGCACTCTTTCTGGTGGCGGGGGCAGCCATGCGGCCCGGCCTTGGCGTCAGTCATGGTAGCTCAGTCACTCACAGAGTGTGCGATGGAGTGCAGTGAGGCTCAGGGCGGCGTAGATTTGCCAGAATCCATGCAGCAGGCTGACCACCTGGTGCAGGGGCTTCATTACCTCTGTAACGCAGCTCTGGACTTGGTGCCGATGTTGTCAAAAATGTCTGTTTTTGCAATCCTCATTAGGAGCCTGCTGTGGCTGCGACGCTGGTCAGGTGACCAAGCGTCCAAGAAGGGCCTCACAGATCTGCCTTTTCAGGGTGGTCCGCTCTTTGGGCCCCAATTGGATGAAATCATTAAGGATTTCACCGGGGGGGGATGAGTACATTTGTTCCGGAATCCAAGCGGCGTGACCAACGCCGCAAGCAGGGGCCTCAGCCATGGGCGTCCGCAGAACTTTTTTCAGGGGGGGCATCATTTTAAGTTCACCCATGCTCCGCCCCTTTCGACAATGTCATGAATGGGAGGGGCTTAGCCACGACTCGCAATTATTTATTTTTAAGGGGGAAATGGCAGACTTTATTCCAGGCATGTGCTATGTACAGGGTGTAGATTCCAGGTGTGTGCTATGTACAGGGTGCAGATTCCAGGCGTGTGCTATGCCAGTATGCATACCCAATCCCCCCCACAGAGCTCTCTTCCCCCCACAGAAGAGAGTTGTTTATAACTCACAGTGGCAGGCCAGGCTCCTGTTGATACACGCTGCAGGCTTGAGTGGCTGTGGATAACCCACCTTGCCCCCCTCCTCTGTCTGTATATGCAGAGCTGGGAGAGCAGGAAGGGTTTTGTGTGTGCTGACTCCCAATGCTAGACTGCCGGCTGCCATCCACAATGTAATCTACCTTCCTGTGCCCCGTGCTGGTACATGGAGAGTGTTCCAGCGCCCAGCACCTGCTCACACTCTGTGCGCTGCACTCGGGTAATTAAGATGTGCGTGCCTGGGCACAACCGTGCACACACCTATGGCGGACACCTTGCGATCACTGATTCCGGGGGGGGCACTTGCCCCCCCTTGCCCCTACCTGCGGACACCCATGGCCTCAGCCCTCTGGGCAGAAGCGTTTTTTTCATGCGACCAGTCAGGCAGGCAGGAGCTCCCGGCCCGGCAAATTTGCCTCTGGCTCCAGTAAGCCTCCCTGGCAGCGCAAGCCCAAGAAGTCAGAGGAACAGTCCTCCTCCACATGATGGGTTGCCCCCGCCCGTCTCTCGGGTGGGGGGCCAGCTTCTGGGGTTCGTGGACCAGTGGGTGCGGGAGGTGGTGTCTTCCGGGTACAAGATAGAGTTCAGCACTCAGCCCCCAGACAGGTTCTTCCCATCCAATTTAAGACTACCTCCAGAGCATCAGCTAGCCCTGCTAGAGGCTGTCCAAACGGGGTGATTGTGCCAGGCCCTCCGGTGGAGCAATTCCACAGCTTCTACTCGAACCTCTTTGTGGTGCCAAAGAAGGGAGGGGGGGGGTCAGGCCGGTTCTGGACTTATAAGCGCTAAATCACTTTGTGAAGGCGCGCAAATTCAGGATGGAGTCAGTCCATTAGGTCGTGGCCGCCCTGCACCAGGGGGATCTGCTGGCGTCCCTGAATATCAGGGACGCATATCTTCACATTCCCATTTGTGTCAGGCACCAGCGCTTTCTGCACTTTGCTGTGGGGGACCTCCATTACCAGTTTGTGGCTCTCCCCTTCAGCCTAGCCTCGGCTCCACAGGTTTTCACCAAGCTGCTGGCTCTGCTGAGACAGAGAGGCAATGCGGTGGTAGCTTACCTGGACAATCTTCTCCTACGAGCGGAGTCCGCACCTGAGGACAATGTTGCTATCACCCTGTCCTCACTGAGGGACTTCAGTTGGCTAATCAATCTGCAGAAGTGACCATTGACCCCATCCTCTCGCCTGGAATATCTGGTTCGGACTTTGGACACGGTGCAGGCGAAGTTATTCCTACCTCCGGACAAGTTGCTGACGCTGCAAGCAGCAGTGCGAACTCTGTTGTCACAACAGTGGTCCTCCTTACATTTCTGCATGCGGGTGTTGGGGCTCATGGTCTCGACTTTCAAGGCAATACCATACGCCCAGAGTCACACCCGGCTCCTGCAGCAAGCGATACTGCTGCAGTGGGACAAGTCCCCCTCATCGCTGGATCGACTGGTCCAGCTGGATCATCAGACCAGGTGGTTGTTGACCTGGTGGCTTCGGGCCCCGGCAATGACCCTGGGGAAGTAGTTTCTTCCCCTGGAATGGTCGATAGTCACGACGGATGCCAGCCTCTCAGGCTGGGGAGGAGTCCTGGGGCACCTGTCGGCTCAGGGCCATTGGTCGGCGCAGGAGTCTCATCTTCCGATCAATGTGTTGGAGCTGAGGGCAATCAGGCTCTGTCTCTGCCGCTGGTCAGCGAGGCTGCGCAGCCTCCCGGTTCGGCTTCAGTCGGACAACGCCACGGCGGTAGCGTACATGAACCATCAAGGCAGAAAAAGAAGCTCGGCAGCCCATCTTCTAAGGTGGGCAGAACTTCACCTGCCAGCAATCTACGCCATCTACATTCCGGGCGTAGAAAATTGGAAGGCAGACTTCCTCAGTCACCAAAAGCTGGACCAAGGAGAATGGTCCCTGCATCCAGAGGTGTTTCGCCAGATTTGCAAAAGGTGGGGCATGCCAGATGTGGATCTCCTGGCATCCAGATTCAATCACAAGATTAAGACCTTTGTGTGCAGGTCAAGGGACCCCTTGGCGGCAGCCACGGATGCCCTGGTGGCCCCATGGTCCCAGTACAGGCTTCTCCTCCTCTCAAGCTTCTACCGTGGTTGTTGCGCAGGATAAAAGTAGAGGGAATCCCGGAAATCCTGGTGGCTCCGGATTGGCCTCGGCACCCTTGGTACGCCGACGTGGTGCAGATGGTAACAGACGTTCCCTGGCGACTCCCGCTTCGCGCGAGCATCTACTGTTGCAGGGTCCCATCTTGCACCCTGCTTTACCCTCGCTGGTTTTGATGGCATGGCTATTAGAGACCCCCCCCTGTCCCTCAGTACCTGGGACTTGAGTCAGTGATCCCCACCATGCTTAAGACGCACAAGTGTACTTCGCGCAAGATCTATAATCACACCTGGAAAGCCTATATTGCCTGGTGCGAGGCGGGGGGTTGGAACCCCCGTTCCTTTGCAGTTGCTCGGGTGCTGGCCTTTCTTCAACAAAGCCTGGACCAAAAGTTGGCTTTGAGCACCCTCAAGGGCCAGATTTCCGCTCTGGCGCTTCTGTTTCAGCATCCTTTGGCAACGCATTCTTTAATCCGTACATTTGCACAGGGTGTACGTCATGTGGCTCCTCAGGTACGGTCGCCCCTGGCACCGTGGGATCTGAACTTGGTAGTTTCTGTGCTGCAGAAACCACCGTAGGAGCAGATCAGGGATATTCCCCTACAATTGCTGTCTCAGAAAGTCGCCTTCTTGGTGGCTATTACATCCGCTAGGCAGGTGTCTGAATTGGCAGCTTTGTCATGTAGGTCACCTTATTTGGTCCTACACAAGGATCAGGCGATGTTGCGTCCGTCTCCTTCGTTCCTACCAAAGGTGGTTTCCTCTTTTCACATTAATGAGGACATTGTCCTCCCTTCCTTGTGTCCGCACTCGTCTCATCCTAAGGAGATTGCTCTGCATTCCTTGGATGTGGTGAGGGCCTTGCAGGTGTATTTGGCAGCCACGGCTCCTTTTCGGAAGTCAAATGCGCTGTTTCTGCTGACGTTAAGGCCACGCAAAGGTTTAGCGGCTTCGTCAGCCACTGTTTCACGTTGGATCAGACAGACCGTGACCCATGCGTATACTGTTCGGGGCCAAGTACCCCCTTTTCCGTTCACGGCTCATTCCACCAGGGCGATTAGCACTTCCTGGGCGTTTAGACACCAACTGTCAGTGCCTCAGGTGTGCAAGGCGGCTACTTGGGCCTCGGTGCACACTTTTGTTACATTTTACAAAGTTGATGTGTCAGCATCTGCGGATGCTGCTTTTGGCCGCAAAGTTTTGCAGGCGGCGGTGTAGGCGCAGCTAGCGCCTCCCGAGATATTTCTTTTGGGTTCAGTTGCTATTGTTTACCCACCCCTCTTGCTTGACACTGCTTTGGGACATCCCCACATGTCATGAATAGAGGCTGCGTCTGTCAATGAACGTAAGAGAAAATAGGATTTTAGTAACAACTTACCGTAAAATCCTTTTCTCTGAGTTCATTGACAGACGCGGCACCCACCCCTCCGTGTTGTGTTTGTACGGCTTGTTACGAACTTAGATGCTATGCAGGGCTGAGGTGTTATGTGCTGAGTGAGGACGGCCCCCTGGGAGGGGCCAGCTTTGCTTTCTGAAAAAGATTTTACGGTAAGTTCTTACTAAAATCATATTTTTCACATTATGGAAATCGGGATAGTAACACACTTCATTTTTAGTTAGTGTGGGGACACATTATACGCCCTTGGCTGTTTTTTGACATTAGATTCATTGGTATTGGTTAGCACATGATTAATTAGATTCTCTTTATCTACTGCTCTACTGACTGACACTGCCCCTACTGACCACCATCATATACCCTACTGACACCATCCACTGCTCTGCCGATTGACACATTTATATTTTTACATTGACATTTTTAGAGTTTTACCTTACTATTTAGATAGGCCTTGCTGGGTGATTTCATCAAAAGGCACTGAACCCCAGTGATCTACGATCTCTTTCATGTTGTTCTGCATCACTCAATGGTTGTATACCCCTGCTGCAGGGCATTCAAAAGATTTGGGAGAGACTGTCCACATTTTGACAAACCTCTCCAATTCTTTGCAATTACCCTCTCAATATGTACATAAAAATGTCAACTTACTGTTTAGCCACTTGGAGTATCTGGACGCTTGGTGGAGGTGGCAGGTGGTACTGGGGGAGCCTCAGTTCAACTTTTGCATCGGGGCACACAAGCTGCAAACTACACCTCTGCGCAACAGTATAGGGGGGGCAGCAGGAAAAAATATAGCATAGGGGTGCAAGGAGGATAAATTATAGGGAACACTATAGCACAGGGGGAACAGATAGAATAGTATGGAGGGCCAGAAGTGAACTGTATAGTACAGGGGGATCAGAAGGGAATAGTATAACATAGCACGGGGGGGGAGGGGGGGGGTGTAACAGTATAAGGAGATGGGATCTGCAGCACTTTTCTTAGGCAGAATAGCTCAGGGAAGCTGCTAAATGATATCTTGCACCCTGATTCCTACCCACATTCCTCTCCCAATTGATGTCACACACACAGTCACCTGGGGTGGACATGAAGGGGGGGGGGGTGGGGGCAGTTGGAATTGGCACATGAAAGTGATGCAAGTGGTCTATCTGCTCTCTGCAACCCGTCACCTATGCGGGGATATAATCCACTGATCATCTGCTTCTGATGAACAGTAGATTGTAGTGGAACTCCTGGGGACTTCTCATTGAGAAACACTGATTTAGCATATTACATTTTAGTGATTTGGGTGAGGTACATTTAAAACAACTTACCATAGAGCTCTTTGAGGCAAGATCCACTCTGATGTGAAATCCATTGCTGATCTCTGTACCATTTCTAGTTATAAAAAATATAAACAGGATTAGAGTTAGCAGGTAAAACGGTTCTTTAGGTTGAAAGGGTAATAAAGGGAGGGCTGAAGCTGGCTTGTTTTGGAAGGTATGTGCCTATTCTTCCTTCACAATTGTGGGGGTGTCACTGACCCCAAGCAAGCATTTCCTTTTCATCTGCTGAAACCACAACCTAAGAGGTCTATTTATAAAGCAAGAACATGGCCTAACAGCAGCAATACACCACACAATTAAAGAACAGCAGTGTGCTTAACAAATGTGCATTCAGCCTAGCTTCAGATCCGTGAAGCAAAGCGCATTTAACATAAAGGGGAAAGAAAAATTCAGAAAAACAGCCTAGTTAAAACGGAGTTCCACCCAAAAGTGGAACTTCCACTGGTTGGATTCCTCCCCCCCTCAGGTGTCACATTTAGCACCTTTCGAGGGGGTGTCCTTTTCCACACATCTGGGAGCTCTGGCCAGCCACCAACTTCAGCAGCCCAGCTCCCTCCTTGCTCTCCTACTGGCCGCCTGGCCAATAGCAAAGCACAGCGGAGCCTTGCGCATGCACAGTAAGGTCCCCGGCGTGAAGCTGTATTGCTACACGTCCGGGTTCCCTTACACGCAATGGAGGCAGCTGCACCCGTCCCCCGATCCGAAGATCGGCAGTGGGTGCAGACATAGCTGGACTCCAGGACATACAAGTGTCCTATTATTAAAACTGTATGTGTAGCTGCTGACTTAACTTTTTTTTTTCCCTGGCGGACCTGCGCTTTAAGTGAATTATGACAGTCACCATATCCAGCACTCCTCCAATCACAGAATTCTTTCCTGAAGTGATTGTGGCCATATTAGTGCAATTGTGACAAAGAAAATTGCATATTGTCCTTTATACTTTTTTGATTTGCACTAACATACAATTTTTGTGGACAAGCTTTCAGAGTGTGTCCCCTTCTTCAAGGTCCAAGCAGTGCTGATTCACAACAGTTTTAGCCAAATGTTAAAATAGAAGACAAACAAGGCTAAAAAATTTAGAGGGAAAGGGAAAACAAACACACACAAATGGTAATAAAGCTCACAGTAGAGTCAGTGAGATAACACAGAGGGAGAGCTATAGAGTGGGGAGGTGGGGATGAAAGTTACAGAGGGGGTCGAAAAACTTTAGAAAATTGAGTAAGAAAACCTATATCTAAGTTTGAACCATTATTTTTCATGTCAAAAAGATGAATTATTCTTCCATAGTGTGGTCCGGTTGTGAGAAATGAGGTCCCACAGGTGTGCAAAAATCATCTTTACGTTCCTTGATGGAATGTCTGCGTAAATTCATCCTTCTTTGCAATTTCTGTCCTGTTTCCCCAACATAAGAACCTTTGCTGCACCTATTACATTGAATGAGGTACACCACTTTACAGTTCTCTCTGCAACATTACACTGAGATGATCCTGGGTTAGAAATGTCACTGACCCCAGACAGTAAAGTGCAGTAACTTTGCAGGGATTGGGTCCTAGTAGAGTCACATTACAACGTCTCTCTTGACATTTCACCACATGGAGTAAGTTACATTATCCACGTCGTTTCCAAGAATACAACCCCTTTGTCCTGTCTTTAACGTTTCTTCCTACTTAAATGCGTCTGTAAGGTAGTTCCTTGCATTTCTACTAAAAACGTGTGGACACCCTGGAGTAAAGAGTGTTGGCCTGGTGTGATACCTTCTTATTAAGTAGAAAAACTGTACTTTTTATTACCAAGTTTGAATCTATATCCAAAAGAATGAGTTAAAAGATTTCAAAAAGCTGGGGGAGACATTGAAAGTAGGG
>BLSH010314447.1:335600-353389 GCA_018402905.1 Glandirana rugosa | reverse complement strand
ACTGCCGCCTGCAAAACTTTGCGGCCAAAAGCAGCATCCGAAGATGCAAACACATCAACTTTAGAAAACTTCGTGAAAGTGTGAACCGAGGCCCAAGTGGCCGCCTTGCACACCTGTGACACCGAGGCCTGGTGTCTGAAAGCCCAGGAAGTGCTAACAGCCCAGTAGAATGAGCCGTGACTGGAAAAGGGGGAACCTTGCCCCGAACAGAATACGCATGGGTCACGGTTTTTCTAATCCAATGAGAAATCGTAGCCGACGAGGCCGCCAATCCCTTACGCGGGCCCTGTGGCAGTACAAATAAGGCATCAGCTTTTCGAAAAGAAGCTGTAGCAGCCAAGTACACTCGTAAGGCCCTCACCACGTCCAAAGCATGCAACTCAAACTCCTTTGGGTGCCATGGGCGAGGGCACAATGAAGGCAGAACAATATCTTCATTAATGTGAAAAGAAGAGACCACCTTCGGAAGGAAGGAAGGAGAGGGTCGCAAGACCACCTTATCCTTATGCATGACTAAGTAGGGAGACTTGCACAATAGTGCTACCAATATCGACACCCGTCTGGCGGAAGTGATGGCAACTAAAAAGGAAATCTCCCTGATATTCTCATAAGGTGGTTTCTGAAGAACAGAAAGCACCAAATTCAGATCCCACTGAGCCATCGGAGTCCTCACCCGAGGCGCCACATGTCGCACACCCTGTACAAAGGTACGAATTAACGAGTGCAAAGCTAAAGGTCTCTGAAAGAGAATCGCCAGAGCTGATATCTGGCCCTTGAGTACTCAAAGCCAGTTTTTTGTTCAGGCCCTGTTGCAAAAAAGTCACGACTAGACACGACATAAGAGCAAGGGTTATGACCCTCCACCTCGCACCAAGCTAGGTAAGCCTTCCAGGTGCGGTGATAAATCTTGCGAGAAGTACACTTGCGAGCTTTTAACAAAGTAGGGATTACGGAGTCGGCGACTCCCCTGTCCCTTAGCACCTGGGACTCAATAGCCAAGCCGTCAAAGCCAGCGAGGGTAAAGCAGGGTGCAAGATGGGCCCCTGAGACAGAAGATCGTCTTGCAGCGGGAGCCAAGGGGCGTCTGCCACCATTTGCACCACGTCGGCGTACCAAGTGCGCCGAGGCCAATCTGGAGCCACCAAGATAATTGGTATCCCCTCCGCCACTATCCTGCGTATCAATCGCGGAAGCAGTCTTTCGGAGGGAAGGCGTACAGAAGACGATAACGGCTCCAGGGGGCCACCAGAGCGTCCGTGGCCACTGCCAACGGATCCTTCGTTCTAAACACAAAGGTCTCCACCTTGTGATTGAACCGAGACGCCATGAGATCCCCCATCTGCGGCAAATTTGCTTGAACACCTCCAGGTGGAGGGACCACTCTCCCTGGTCCAGCGTCTGGTGACTGAGAAAGTCTGCCTGCCAGTTCTCCACCCCTGGAATGTAAATGGCTGAGATCGCCGGAACGTGAAGTTCCGCCCAACGCAGTATAAGAGCTGCCTCCGCTGCAGCTGCTGAACTCCTTGTGCCGCCCTGATGGTTCACATACGCCACTGCTGTGGCATTGTCCGATTGAATTCGAATCGGACGACCCTGCAATCTCACTGTCCAGTGGAAAAGGCACAATCTGATTGCCCTCAGCTCCAGAACGTTGATGGGGAGGCGGGCTTCCTGTGCCGACCAACGACCCTGGGCAGATAGATGCCACAGGATCCCTCCCCAGCCCAAAAGGCTGGCATCCGTGGAGATGATCACCCACTGAAGAGGCAGGAACGTCTTCCCCTGAGTTAGGGCTGAGTCCCAAAGCCACCAGATCAGAGACGGCCTGGTCTGGGAGCTCAGACGGATCAGAAGGTCCAACGACCGAGGGGACCTGTCCCACCGAGCCAGAATCGCTCGCTGAAGGAGACGAGTGTGACTCTGGGCGAAAGGTATCACCTCGAACAACGAGACCATGAGTCCCAGCACCCGCATACAGAACCGTAATGAAGATTGACGGTGCAATAAAAGGGTGCGCACTGCTGACTGCAGACACAGCAACTTGGCCGGAGGGAGGAAAACCTTCGCCTGCTCTGTGTCCAGAATTAGACCCAGATACTCCAGGCGACGGGATGGAGAACCCGATGACTTCTGTAGGTTCAGTAACCAGCCAAAGTCCAGCAGTGAGGTCATAGTAATACCCACATTCTCCTCCAGAGCCAAGGTGGACTCCGCCCGCAGGAGCAGATCATCCAGGTATGCCACTACCACAATGCCTCTCTGTCGTAGCAATGCCAACACCGGGGCTAGCAATTTTGTGAAGACAAAAAAGTTAAAGAAATTAAAATAAAAAATGGTCACAAACAGGACTGCAATTCCCCTGAAGGGAAGCCAGGTCAACTCCTTGCAAACTAGGCATTGAAACTGAAGAGCTATTCTATGAGGGGGTTTATGTAGGAAAAGAGGACGGCCCCCATGGGAGGGGCCAGCTGTTTCTTTTCCCTGCCTAGTTAACTCCTAGTGGGACGAGCATAAACCCCACACGTTATGATGAGCTGCGTCTGTCAGTGAATGATAGGAGAAATTGAGCTTTATAAAGATGTAAACGGATTTAAAAATATATCCAAAGCCTGGAATATGCCAGTCAGTACTATTCAATCACTTATTAGTAAGTGGAAAATTTGAGAATCTCTTGACACCAAGCCAAAATCAGGTAGACTAAGAAAGATTGCAGCCACAACTACCAGAATTGTTTGGGATACAAAAAAAAACACACAGGTACCCTCAGGAGAAATACAAGCTGCTCTGGAAAGATGGTGCAGTTGTTTCAAGGAGTACAATACGATGACATTTCAACAAAACAGAGCTGCATGGTCAAGTTGCCAGAAAGAAGACTTTACTGCACCCATGCCACAAAAAAAGCCCAGTTACAATATGCCCAACAACACCTTGATATGCCTCACAGCTTCTGGCACACTGTAATCTGGAATGACAAGACCAAAATAGAGCTCTATGGTCACAACCATAACGGATAGCTTTGGAGAGGACTCAATAAGATTCATAGCAACAAGAATACTATCCCCACTATGAAGCATGGTGGTGGCTCACTGAGGAAATCTGCATCCAGGAGGTTACACCACCAACAAGATGATTGTGTAGGAAATATCCTAGCCAATTTAGCTGGTGTAAAATAGACTCGATGAAGAAATTGAAATTGTAAAAGATGTTCTCTAACCGACACCAGTCTAGTAAAATAGATATCCCACATGTCTTCCCAATCACCCCCCTCCATCCCAGGGGAACACTGCCTCCCACCCCGCTCTACAACCTGCTAAAAGTTCATCACCATCAATACTTATGTTTTGATGCTAAATCCTGGATATGACCTTATTTAGGTAATCTTCTCTAAGTAAGGATTCTATATCACTTATCTCAACCTTAAGTTGGTCTCTTCCAAATGGAGTCTCGTATGCATGTCTGAGTTGCAGATAACAGAACAGGTGGGTATTGGGTAGTTTAAACTTCACTTTCAGGGCTTCACATGACAAAAACTTTCCATCCTCCACGATATCCCTTTTTATCTTGATACCATATTTTAACAAAATATTTGGGTCCTGGTACTCCACAAACTGGAGTTTGCCCAAAAAGGTGTAAAGGGGGAAACCCCCACATCACCCTCTGCCTTGTTGAATGCCGCCTATACCCAACCAATTACTCGCATAGACAGGGTGACTGGATGAGAAACATTCTTCCCACGCAGGAGTAAATGCGACAATGTCCCATGGGAGCCAACTATTGCCACCTCTAAAGAAGTGCCAACGCTGTCCTCTCGAGGCCTGAGCCATCTATGAGCAACCACCAGTTGACACGCCATAAAGTACCTGTAAAAATCAGGGACTCAACCACTTCAAGTTTTAACTCTGGGTGACGGCCCTACCACAGAAAAGAAGTCACCAACTTATCAATATTTTTAAATATGCGTCTCAGGATCCAGACTGGTGAGTTCCTAAACACGTACAAAAGCAGTGGTAGGACCTTCATCTTTAATAATTTCACCCTGCCAACAAGCGAAATGGGCAACTTTTGCCATAGCTGTAGCCTACTTATCATCTGTATTAATAACAGAGAAACATTCAAGGCTATAAAGTCAGCTACAGTATTAGAGATATACAGACCCAGATATTTTGTCTTATCTACCTGCTGCAGGGGGCAACCAACTAGAACCCTACATAACGGGTTTGGCATTTTAAAACAAAATCATTTGGGATTTACCCCAGTTGACTTTGAGCCCTAAGTGGAGAATTTATTCAGGATACCCAACACAGCCGCCTAGAATGCATCTGAACCTCTTAACAAGAGTACCATATCGCCTGCGTAAAGTGTTGTCTTTTCAGTCAGGCTACCCACCGCTATCCCCTGTATCTCGGGCGATCTTCGCAAAGCCGCTGCCAAAGACTCAATCACCAGGGCAAAGATGCCCGGTGACGAGGGGCAGCCGTGCCGAGTACCCCTATCAATAATAAATGGTTCAGACAACAGCCCATTTAATTTGAGAGCAGAGGTTGGGGATTTATAAAGTAAATCAATTTCCTGAAATAGGGGCCAAAACCAAATAGCTCGAGCACTATCACCATACATCTCCAGTCAAATGAATCAAAGGCCTTCTCTAAATCGAGCAAGACCAAAATCCCTCCACTGGACACATCTGGCCCCAATCGTAGATGCCTAAATATCCTACGCACATTGATATCTGTAGCCTTCTTAGGCAGAAAGCCAACCTGGTCGGGGGAAACAATATATTCCATAGTTTGCCTTAACCTAGCCGCTAATACTTTAGCAATGATTTGACAATCCATATTTAACAGTGATATAAGCCTCTATGATGCACACTGCAGCGAGTTCTTGTCCTTTTTAGCCAGTAACACTATACGGGCTTCATAAAAGGAAGGGGGAAGACACCCCCACTGGTGGCTCCCCTCATACAATTGCACTAATATAGGGCAATTGTTTGGAGATATCTCTGGTACCATTCAGCTGGTATGCCATCTGGTCCAGGAGCCTTAACACCAGGAAAAGTTCTGACTGCGGCAATAACTTCCTCTTCCCTAAGTGGAGAGTCCAAGATCTTTCTATGTCTTCCAGAAGTATAGGCAGATAAAGTGCCTCTAGGATCTCCCATAGTTCCCCCTCATCATAAAAGGCTATTGCTGAATACAGCTTCCTATAATAAGTTACAAAGGTCTGTAGAATATCTCCTCTATCAACCACATTCCACTCCAGATGCTGAAATGATACTTGGAACCACGGTCAGAGAACTCTCTACTGCCATCAACATAGCTAATAACTTCCCATTTTTTTCGCCAACCTCAAACACACGTGTTGCATCCTCCTGATGCAGCTGATTGGAGGCCATCTCCTGATGATGGAGATACACATTCCTCCTGAAGAGCTGTAGTCATCTCAACATAACTGAAGTGGATGACTCTGCATGATTTCGTGCACACTCCTGCTCTTTTTCATACGTATCAGTCGCTGCACTACTCTGCTTTTTTGGAAATGTTTTAATATTCAGATATGTACATCCCCCTTATAGTTGCTTTAAAGGTATCCCATTCTATAAGTGGTGTTACTGAGCCTGCATTAATTTCCCAATATAAGTCCATATTTGATTGAATCACTTCTTCCACAGAAGGCTCAATCGCCAACCTAGAGGACAAGCCGCCAAACTCTCATAGTCTCACACACCATTAGTTAAAATTCAACCTGTATTGGGGAGTGATCCAACACTCCCTCAAGCAAATATACAATTTTTGCAACCAATGGCAAGAAAGAGACATTGGCAAACGCCAAATCAATTGTGGAGGAGTATGCAAATACAGGAGACAAATAGGAGAAGCACTTCTCTTTAGGGTGTCACCACCGCCAATTTTCCGTAAAACCTGCCGCCTCTGCCCAATGCAGTAACTCCATGTTGGGGATTCTCTTCGAATTGGATGTATCCAATTCATAGTCCAGGATATTATAGAAATCCCCCACCATGAGTAACTTATATGGTGCATATGGCGCCCGTTTTTCTAGCATCTCATACAGAATGTTTCCAGAGAAAGGAGGGGGTATATACATTTTTAGCAGATCAAGCCCATGTAAATACACCTTAAGAAACACTATTAAATACCTTCCCCCCCAGGGTCTGCGATTACATCCTCTACCATACATGGAAATAACCTGTGTAATAACACAGTACCCCCCACGCGTTTGAAGAGAATGTGGCATGGATGGCTCTTTGTATCCATGGACGTTTCATTATGGTTGTTTTACTACCAAACAAGTGGGTTTCTTGCAGGGATATTATATGAGAGTGATGGTTCTGAAGATACTTTAACAATAGTGGCCTTTTAAATTTGGAATTTAGGCCCCTGATATTCCAGGAGATAACCTTAACATTCTCAACCATACCCATACCTAAGCCTGCAGGGAGAGAAATAAAACAAAGAACCCAAGATACCAGAATACAGATCCCCCTCCCCTCATCCAATGGGAACCTATGGTCAATTTAAAGTACTGAGCCACCCATATTGCCACATACCTCCTCTACACACATACAATTTAAAACAAAACAAATTAATTGTTCATGGGGGATCCCTTGTCCTCAAGACCCCAATTAACTCCTGATGACCCCTAACCCCATCTACCCAAAAGGTCCCAAAGAAAGGAGTTGGACTTTAAATAAAAACCAAAAAACACAAAAAGCAAAAAAAAAAAAAATATATATATATATATATATATAAAGAAACAGAGACAAAAGGAGAGGGAAAAAAAGGACCCCAAAATACAGAATTAACATCCCCCTATCAATCTCACACAACCATTCATACATCCTATCTCGCCAGCATATAACCAAAAAATAAACTCAGCTGGCAGACTTATTCCCATAAACAGAAAATTCTAAAGGTCATGTGCACCCCATCCCAAAAAAAAACAACATGGTGAAAGAAAGAAAACATAGTCGGATGAACGCCAACCCCCCACCACCAAAAAGTCCCCAGCCTGTCACAAAAAAATCATATGTCAACTTCTATCTCCCAAATCTCAAAAAAATATAAACAATTGAGAGAAGGAACCAACCAGTCCAAAGTATCCAGCCATTTTGAAACATCCACTGGGACTTCAAAAAGTTTCACCTAACCCCTATGCTCAACACGCAGCTTACTAGGATACATCATTCCATATTTGATCCCTTGATCTCTCAGTCTTTTTTTGACCTTCACAAATGTATGACTACATTTCTGTACTTCCAGAAACAATTCAGGAAAGAAATACAAGATAGCGTTTTCAAACCGGAGTTTCAAATTTTTTTTTCTTGCTTCAGCAAGGATCAAATCTCTATCTCCATATTTAAAAAAAAAACACAAATGGTCAAGGTGGTGCCCCCTGCTGTCCCTGATGGAACCCGATGCACACGTTACACAATATAAACCGAGGAGGCTTGCTTCAATGTTAGTATATCTTTGAAAAATTTCACTGCAAAACCATTGGGATCACGGCCCTCTGCGCCTTCCAAAAGACCCACCACACGCACATTGTTTTGACTCATTCTGTTTGCAGCAGGTAGTGGAATTACAACGAACAGTTAAGGTACTAATGGCCCAGTCTGAGGATGCTGAAAAGTAGAAGCAGCAGTATCCTCCACCTCTGAAATGCGAGATTCTACTTCAGTGACCCTGCCCCAGACTTTATCTAGATCTTGCCTCATGAGACCATATTCTATAACTAGGGAGTCTATTCTCCCCATAAGAATGGATGTGCTATTTTCTATTGCTGCCAATATGACCGAGGTGGAGGTAGAAGTTTGCACTTCAGGAGAGAGTGTGTAAGCACAGTTGAGAGCCTGCAGTAATGCCTACAGAGGACTCGTTACCCACATCCGCATCCAGCTTCAACTACCCACACTCCCAGCAGCCGTGTGTGACGGAAGGCGCTAGTCACTACGTTGCAGTGTACGGTTCTCAGCCTCCCCGCTTCTCCATCTGTGCCTGTGCAATTTTTTTTCTTAAACATAACTTCACCCAAAAGTGGAAATTCTGATCTTCCTCCTCCCCCCTCCTCCTTAACATTTGGGACATCATTTTTTGGAGTAGAAGGGGAATGCCTGGTTTTGACAGCTAGTTCCTCCCCCATTTACAAAATTAGGCCCGCTCCCACCCTCCTTCCATGAAGAAACCGGCCAGATGAGAACATCACTGAATCCTAAGGCAGATGAGTATCCTATTAAAAAACTATAGTTGCTGACTTAGAATTCTTTAACTGTAGCCCGGACAACCACTTTAGGTCCTCGTTTTAGATTCACATTCACAATTCGCTTTTCAGACAACAATAGATAAGCAGTGAGGCCAAATCTTGCATGGAGCTCCAGACCGAGGGCCAATTGATAATTATTTTATATTTCTTACATTTGCGAATATTCGCTCCAACAGTTGTCTCCATCTCACCAAGCTTCTTGCTAACGGTTTTGTAGCCCATTCCAGCCTTGTGCAGGTTTACAATCTTGTCCCTGACGTCCTCTGACAGCTATTTGGTCTTGTCTATGACATTATGGTTTGAATGGAAGAAAGATTCTGTGGACAGGTGTCTTTTATACAAATAACAAGTTGTCATTAGGAGCACCTTCTTAAATTGACAGGACTAATCTGTGCACCATATGAGCGCATACTGTAGCCTGTCTGTGGGATGCAGAATTAATGTTGGTTGGTAGGGGATCAAATACTTATGTTACTCACTGAACTGCAACTCCATTTATAACATTTGTATCGTTTTTTTTCAGGATTTTTGGTTGATATTTTGTCTCTATCATTTAACTGGTTCCCGACCGCGCGCCGTCTTTTCACGGCGGCAGTCAGGGAGCCCTGCGCGAATCGCCGTAAATAAGCGGCGATTCGCATTTGGCCACCAGGGGGCGCGCACCCGCCGCACTCCTGGGGAGTGTGCCCGCGGCTCGGGCGGACCCGATGTCCGCTGGCGAGCCGCGATGAGCGGCTACAGGGAAAAGAACGGGGAACCGCCTATGTAAACACGGCGGTTCTCCGCCCTGTCAGTGGGGCATGAGAGATCTACTGATCCCTGTCACTGGGATCAGTTAGATCTCTCATGCCCATGTTAGCCCAACCCCCCCACAGTAAGAACACACCCAGGGAACACAGTTAACCCCTAGCTCTCCCCCTGCAGGTTAACCCCTTCACTGCCAATGACATTTATACAGTAATCAGTGGAATTTACATTTCTGATCGCTGAATAAATGTCATTGGTCCCAAAAAAGTGTCAAAATGTTCCGACATGTGTCCCCCCCCAATATCGCATTACCGCTAAAAATCGCAGATCGCCGCCATTACTAGTAAAAAAAAAAAAACCCAGAAATTAATTCTCATCATCCGTAAACGCGGCCACTTTTGCGCAAACCAATCAATAAACGCCGATTGCGATTTTTTTTTATCGCAAATATGAGGAATTATATAAATCGGCCAAAAACGGTGAAAAAAAAATGTTTTTTAATATTTTTTTTTTGGATTTGTATTTTAGCAAAAAGTAAGAAATTTGGGTTTTTTTGCAAAATGGTCGCTCTTCTTTTGTTTATAGCGGCGATAAGAAATGACGCAGAGGCGATCAAATACCACCAAAAGAAAGCTCTATTTGTGGGAAAAAAAGACGCAAATTTTGTTTGGGTACAACGTCGCACGACCGCGCAATTGTCAGTTAAAGCGACGCAGCGCCGAATCGCAAAAAGTGCTCTGGTCCTAAAGCTGGAAAACCTTCCGGGGCTGAAGTGGTTAAAATACTCCTATAATAAAAATTATAGACTCTTCATTTCTTTGTAAGTGGGCAAACATACAAAATCTGCAGAGGATCAACTAATTATTTTCTCCACTGTATGCATGTGAGATAGGGACTTTAAATTGTAAGCTCCTTCACCACAATGACTGATGTGGATGTACAATATGTAAATTATCACCACTATGCTACATTTATTTTGTACATTTATAAAGTTATGGTAAGGCTTTGTGAAAAGCCAGCTCATGTTACCACTAAGAACATTTTCAGATACTGACCTTACAACAGCTTTAGCTGCACTTTCTTGGTCTTTGAAAAGCACATAAGCATTAATGTTTTTCCTTTTAGGATGTATTTTCCGTCTGCAAAGAAATAAAACATATTTTCTCATTAAAGAGTAACTTTAAACCTAACAACGATGTACGGCTTAAAGCGAACCTGTCAGTACCATAATGGCAACACACAGGCTGCAGCACTGCCAGCACATTTGAGTGTCTGGTATAGATTTTGGGGGTGACCCCATACCATTTTATTTTGGCGTGGGGGTTCCCCTTAAAATTCATACCATTCCCCTTGAAATCCTCAGCACTCAAGTCGCACCGCAAGTCGGATCATCATGATCCAACTTATGGTGTGACTTCTATTTAAATCAGTGGGCTCCCATAGAAAACCTTTGATTTTGAAGAGAGACAGAGAAACGCCTGGCAAGGCTTATCCATGTGTATACAATGTTAAGCCGCGTTTTTAAGCTTTTATAGGCGTCTACCTTTTTACAGCTCTAGCGCTGGAGCCTCAGAACACACTGGTCCTGGATTTTTAGAGCTTAAAAACACCTATGCCACTTACAGCTCAAAAACATCTGTGTGTATGGGGCCATTGAATAACATGAAGAGGCATTTTGAAACACTTGCCAACCGCCCACCATCGCCTGAAGGCGGCAAAGTGGTTTGATATCGCAAACCACCGTCACCTGACAGCGACTGCAAGATCTTGGTTCGTGAGCACGCGCCGCCGGAGACACGCTCACTGTGTTCCAGGGGAGCCTGGGAGCAGGCAGGGCGGACTCGATGTCCGTCGGCTACCTGCAATGGCTCCCCCACAGTGACAGAACAGGGGTCTGTGTATGTAAACACAATGATCTCTGTTCTGACAGGGGGAAGGAATGTGATCGTAGGCTCCTTGTATATGGGAGTCACAATCACTCTCCTCCCCCACTCAGCGCAGCTCCCACACAGTTAGAACACACACAGGAAACACAATTAACCCTTAGGGCACCCCCTGCAGGTTAACCCTATCCCTGCCAGTGACATTTACACAGTAATCGCTGCATTCTCATAGCACTGATAACTGTATAAATCTCATTGGTCACAAATAATTGTCAAAATAGTCCGACATGCCCGCCGCAATATCACAATCCCACTAAAAATCACAGATCCCCGCCATTACTAGTCAAAAAAATAAGAAAAAACAACAAATTATTTATCATCATTCAGCAACTTTTGCGGAAACCAGTCACTATACACCAATTGCGATTTTGTTGCCCAAAATTAGGAGGAAGAATATAAATCGGCCAAAACCAATGAAAAAAGTGTTGTTTCAATATTTTTGGTTAGGATAAAGTACTAGAGCAAAAAGTAAGAAATATTGTGTTTTTGGCCAATATTGCCGCTCGTTTTTTATTTAGAGCGCTGATCAGAAATGACGCAGAGGTGATCAAATACCACCAAAAGAAAGCCCCATTTGTGGGGAAAAAAGGACGCAAATTTCCTTTGGGTACAACATCACACAACAGCACAATTGTCAGTTAAAACGACGCAGTGCCAAATCGCAAAAAGTGCTCTGGTCCTAAAGGGGAAATCCTTCCAGCACTGAAATGGTTAATCTGTAAAAAAAACTCTAACACAGCTGCAAAAACGTACGTCTGTATGAGACCTTAATACTGTGAACATCTGCCCTTTTGAAGCAGTGGGGAGATACAGACACTGTTTCAGTTTTGCAATTATTATTTACAGTGTGCACAGGAATTTATTTAATGAAGTTTTCCTACACAGTCTGTCTATATTGTATGTTGAAAACGTTTAAAAAAAGAAAAGACACAAGTCCAGCCAGTCCAACCTGTGTGTGCTTTAATATTAATAGTACATTGTATACCCCTGTATGTTGTGGCCATTAAGGTGCCAATCAAAAAAATTGTACAATTAATCAATGCTCCTAGCTAAAACCACTACTTGTGGAAGAGAATTCCACATTCTTAACTCTCTTACAGTTAAGAACCCACTACACAGTTTAAGGTTAAACCACTTCTCTTCTAATTTTAGGGAATAGCCGCAGTTTACGGAAATGTTTTTCCCCTATTATGGGGTCATCAGTACAGTATTTGTACATTGAAAACATATCCCCTCTCAAGCGTCTCCTCTCCAGAGAGAACAAAATTCATTGCTTGTAGTCTTTCCTCATATCTGAGATCCTCCAGTCCCTTTATTAGCTTTGTTGCCCTTATCTGGACTCTCTCCAGTTCCAGCATATCCGTCCTGAAGACTGGTGACAAGAACTGAACAAAATACTCAAGATGCGGTCAGACCAGAGTTTTGTAAAATGGGAGAATTATCATTCTATCTCTGGAGTGAATCCCCTTTTTAATGCATGCAAATAGTGTTCGCTTTGCTTGCAGCAGCTTGGCATTGCATGCCATTGCTGAGCCTGTCATTTACTAGGACCCCTAGGTACTTTTCCATCCTAGATTCCCTCAGAGATTCTCTTCCTAGCGAGTAAACTGCATTCATATTTTGGCCACCCAAATGCATTATTTTACATTTTCAAACACAAAACCTATTTTGCCATGTAGTTGCCCTCCCCTAAAGTTCACTTTGGAACATGTTACATGTTTCACCCATTTAAGGTTGAACATGTAACATGCTCCAGCATCTGCACCTTCTCCCCTCATGACAGCAGGAGGTGATCTTCTCCCCACAGCCGCTGTCACAAACTGCACATCCATGCAGTGCTCCGTCTACATCATTTGTTTACAACTTCTTGTAAATGAACAGACTACAAGTACTATCAGCCATTGCAGCTGACATCTTGTAGTCCTAAATGAACTGCGAGGGTTGCTAGTTAGTGTCCTCATAGCTCATCGATTTTCCTGCTCTCAGGTAACTGCCCACCCATACGAGGTACAAGCAGAAAGCTGTTATGAAAGTCTGCAGGAGCTGGACATAGCACTCGCTATCTGCTGATCACAGGTGCAATGCTCTGCAGGTTTCTAGAAAAAAAGATACATGCACATTTTTGTTTGGCCTGCAAACAAATGTGCATTTATTTTTTTGTTTTTTAAAAAGGTGAGCTTAGCCTTTAAGTGGACAGGTAGGCAGACAGCAAACAGACCTGTGGTTTTCGCTTTTCAAAAAAAGTCAGATTACATGTTAACAAGTGTAGCAAAGGAAAAGGTTCCAAACAGAAAACTACAGATCTGTCTAATATCTGCCTACCTGAGTCCATTTAAAGAATAAGTTCACCTTTGGGAACATGTTACATGTTCCACCCATTTTTAGGGTGGCCCATGTAACATGTTGCCAATGTTGCAGCCACTGTCCAATTTAACACCCCCCTCCTCCCTGTGACAGCAGTACAGGGAGAAGTCACTGTTTAAATTCAGCACAGCCTCGCGGGCCTTCCACCCATATGGCTGCATCATTCATTCACAGCTCTCTGTGTGAATGAACTACAAGCCCCACTGAATCCACAGCGCTGTGGAGCACTGTGTAGTTCATTGATTCTTCCTGTCAGATTGTATCTGCTTGCCCATACAGAATGCACGGGCACACAAATGCACTGGCCCCCCAAAACGCGTTTCATTTTTTTTCTGCCATCAACCAATTTTATTATTAAAAAGCTTGGACTCTTGGATGTTTGTCCAGCCCTCTGTAAAGTTTCAACCATACCACCTCCCCTCCACCTTTTTTTTTTTGGTATTTTTTTTATATTAAGAAAATGATTTTTGATGCAGTCTGTGTCCCCCACTGGGGATATTTCCCAGCCGGACAGGGAAAAAAAGGGGGATAGACCTGGCATTAAAGCCCAACAGGGGTTATATTTCTACTCCACTCCATCCAATGTTTTCGCTGATTAAGAGTCGGATCACATCAGAATCGCACAGGAATTCTGTCCGCGTTTCTGTGTGATCCCCTGCAGTGCAATTTAGCAGACCATTTGTTGGAATGTGCTGCACATTATGCCAGAACACACAAAATATTTTTGAAAAACACAGGGCACCAAATTGTATGCTACCACAGTGCCATGTAATCTGGTTCCAGAAAACAGACTGCATTTATAATCTGCATTTGGAGCACCGTTAACAATTTACTCACACCCTCAGCAGATTGTAAAGGCAGTGCATTTTGAACACGGTGCAGGAAACACACCTTTCCTGCACCACATTCTGGTGTGAACCGGCCCTTAACCTTTGTGGCTAAAGAAGAAAAAAAAAAGATATCAACTTACTGGATAGTTGCAACTTTTTTGGAGAGGGAGGAATCAGCCCGAGCCTAGACAGAGCAGAAACAAAGGAATTAACATTCATGAGCAGCTGAGAATCATTTACAGCACGAGAGACTTGGGGGGAGATTTACCAAAACTGGAGAGTGCAAAACCTGGTGAAGCAGTGCATGGTAGCCAATCAGCTTCCAAGTTTTATTGTCAAAGCTTAACTGAACAAGTTGAAGTTAGAAGCTGATTGGCTACCATGCACAGCTGCACCAGATTCTGCACTCTCCAGTTTTAGTAAATCAAACCCTTTGTATCAAAACCTTCAGAAGTAACGTGTCTGTGTACTAGCCTGTTTCAACTTTTAGAACATAATGTAATAGAGGCTGATATAAAAAACCCAGACTTCCTGGGATAGATCTTCCCTCAGACACATTCATAATAATAATGAAGACATTTCTACTAATGGTTATTTTTTACAGTAATATTTTTCAGTGCAAACATTTCTGCAGAAATGAAAGCAAATACATGTACAATGTATAGGTAAACGCTGCATAAATTGACAGCACTATACAAGGACCTGCAATAATAGAGAGGCCTTAGGGCCTTACCATATTGAAGAGTACGGAAACCCCCAAAAATGCTTCCATTTGCTTTGTTAAAGTAATTGTAAAGGCAGAAGGTTTTTTTCTCTTAAGACATTCTATGCATTAAGATAAAAAACCGTCTGTGTGCGGCGGCTCTCCTCAACCCCCCCCCTAATACTTACCTAAGATCCCTCTCTGTCCGGGAATGTCCACGAGGGTCTCAGCCATCTGAGATTCTCCCTCCTGATTGGCCATTGGCTCCCGCTGCTGTCAGTCAGCAAGGCAATCAGCAGTGAGAGGTGGCGGGGCTGGAGCAGCGAGCTCAGTGTCTGAATGGACACATGGAGCTGTGACTCGGCTCGGGTACCCCCCTAGCAAACCGCTTGCTGTGATGGCACCCAACAGGAGGAGGGAGGGGCCAGGAGCACAAAACAGGGACCTGAGAAGAGGAGGATCTGGGTTGCTCTAACCACTGCAACAAAGCACGTAAGAATAACATGTTTGTAATTTTTAGAGGAAAAAAACAAGACTTTACAATCACTTGAAATATACTATTGAAAGTGTTCTATGTAAACAAGTGCAAGAAGGTGAGGAAAGTTGGGGGAAAAAAACAAACACATTTTGACACAGTGGAGGTTGATTTACAACAACTGAAGGGTGCAAAATCTGGTGCAGCTCTACATAAAAACCAATCAGCTTTGAGGTTTTATTATCCAAGCATAATTGAACAAGCTGGCATTAGAAGCTGATTGGCTACCATACACAGCTGCACCAGATTTTCCACACTCCAGATTTAGTAAATCAATCCCACAGGGGTGTATTTTTAACCAAAAAAGAAATACAGTGCTGTTCTTCCCAAGAAACTGCATGTACATTCATTCTGTGCAAAATCAGATGTTAGGTTATTTGGTCTCCAGGTTGAATGTTTTTCATTCATACAAAATACAGTCAGGGAAAAAAAAACATTTTGGCCACTAAATGGTGCTGATGAGCATATAAAATACATATTTTTTGTTATCAGTGCCATCTAGTGGCTATAATATGGTACTTTTCAGATTCCCTCGGTTTTTTGGTGACCATTAAACCCATAAGGAAAATAACATGCGACTTTGCCCCTCTGCACAAAACAAATAGAGATGCAGATGCTCAGGAGAAATAGCTCTGCATTTTTTTAAAAGATACACCCCTAAATCTAAGAAATGGTAAACTGTAGTGTTACATTTTTGTTCTTGGATTTAAGGCTGCATTTACCCTATTGTAAAGCACAGTGATAGCATGACTTATTTGCAATGCCATTTTATTTGAACAGTACCCTAATGTACCCACGTAGTACACCACAAGGCATGCATATGCACTGCATTGCCAAAAAACATGCAGGTACATTAAAATCTGTATTATATTAACAGCCCATTGAAAACCAATACTGAGCAAATGCCGACCTCCCCTTCTGAAAATGCTAGCTTTCTAGGCTGTCATGCTGATCCAATGGATTCAATACTTTCTGGTGAACCGACCAGGAACAAGTAAATTACAAATTCTGACCTTAACCACTTCCCGACCGTGTGCCGTGTTTTCACGGCGGCAGTCGGGATGCTGAGCGCGAATCGCTGTAAAAACACGGCGATCTGCGAACAGCCGCTAGGGGGCCCCGCTCGCCGCACTCCTGAGGAGTGTGCCCGCGGCTCGGGCGGACCCCATGTCCACCAGCGAGCCGCAACGAGCGGCCACAGGCAAAGAACGGGGAACTGCCGATGTAAACACAGCGGTTCCCAGCTCTGTTAGTAGGGGCATGAGAGATCTACTGATCCCTGTCACTGGGATCAGTTAGATCTCTCATGCCCCTGCCAGCCCAACCCCCCCACAGTAAAAACACACCCAGGGAACACAGTTAACCCCTAGCTCTCCCCCTGCAGGTTAACCCCTTAACTGCCAATGACATTTATACAGTAATCAGTGGACATTTAAATTTCTGATCGCTGAATAAATGTCATTGGTCCCAAAAAAGTGTCAAAAATGTCCGACATGGCCGCTGCAATATCGCAGTACCGCTAAAAATCGCAGATCACAGCCATTACTAGTACAAAAAAAAAAAAAAAATTAGAAACCCCAGAAATTAATTCTCCCCATCCGTAAACGCGGCCACTTTTGCGCAAACCAATCAATAAACGCTGATTGCGATTTTTTTAACACAAATATGGGGAATTATATAAATCGGCCAAAAACGGTGAAAAATAATGTTTGTTTATATTTTTTTTTGGGATTTGAATTTAAGCAAAAAGTAAGGAATTTGAGTTTTTTAGCAAAATGGTCGCTCTTCTTTTGTTTATAGCGGCGATCAGAAATGACGCAGAGGCGATCAAATACTACCAAGAGAAAGCTCTATTTGTGGGAAAGAAAAGTACACACATTTTGTTTGGGTGCAACGTCGCACAACCACCCAATTGTCAGTTAAAGGGACGCAGCGCCGAATCGCAAAAAGTGCTCTGGTCCTAAAGTTGGAAAACCTTCCGGTTGGTAAGTGGTTAAGATCTGCATGCTTGTTCTAGGTCGGAGACTCAAAGTATAAAAATCAAAGCCAGCCAGGCACCCAAATATTCTCTAAGGCAATGGTGAATGGTTGGCCTTCCAAAAGGTTGAAATCCTGGTCTCGTGAAAAACGCTAAGCCGCGACGCAGGGAAATTGACTGTTAACCCACCAACACGCTGCAACGTGGGTTTGTTTTACACACATGAAAAGAAAGGGTGTTTATCTCGAAAGAGAACCATCATAAACTAGCGGAGACGCAGTAAAGACTAGCGGCGATATTTGTTTTCTTCTCGCTGGTAAAACGATTTTTTGAGTTTAAGGAATGAAAAACGAATTTAAGTTTAGGGTTTTTTTTTATATTTGTTTGTAATAAAAAGTGGCAAAAACCGGCT
>BLSH010314447.1:236013-250088 GCA_018402905.1 Glandirana rugosa | reverse complement strand
CCGTAGCCTCTGACCTCTCTTATACCATCCCCAGGCTCTGACCATCTCCTGTACCATCTGCAGCCTCTGACCTCTCCTGTACCATCAGCAGCCTCTGACCTACCCTTTACCATCTCCTGTACCATCCGCAGTCTCTGATCATCACCTGTACCATCCACAACCTCTGACCTCTCCTGTACCATCCCCAGCCTCTGACCATCTCCTGTACCATCCCCAGCCTCTGACCATCTCCTGTACCATCCCCAGCCTCTGACCTCTCCTGTACTATCCGCAGCATCTGACTTCTCCTGTACCATCTGCAGCCTCTGACATCTCCTGCACCATCCGCAGCCTCTGATCTCTCCTGTACCATCCGCAGCCTCTGAATCTCCTGTACCATCCCCAGCCTCTGACCTCTCCTGTACATCCGCAGCCTCTGACTTCTCCTGTACCATCTGCAGCCTCTGACATCTCCTGCACCATCCGCAGCCTCTGACCTTTCCTGTACCATCCCCAGCCTCTGACATCTCCTGTACCATCCCCAGCCTCTGACCATCTCCTGCACCATCCGCAGCCTCTGACCTCTCCTGTACCATCCCCAGGCTCTGATCATCTCCTGTACCATCCCCAGTCTCTGACCATCTCCTGTACCATCCCCAGCCTCTGACCATCTCCTGTACCATGTCAGCACAGCCTATGATCACCTTTTGTACCATGTCCGCACAGCTTATGAGCACCTCCAGTACCATGTCCGCACAGCCTATGACCACCTCATGTACCATGTCCGCACAGTCTTTGACCACCTCATGTACCATGTCCGCACAGTCTATGACCACCTCTTGTACCATGTCCGCACAGTCTATGACCACCTCCTGCATCATGTCTGCACAGCCTCTGACCACCTCCTGTACCATGCCCGCAACCTCTGACCATCTCTTGCCTTTTATCATGTCTGCAGTCTCTGAGGGGGGGCCTGGAGAGGAGTTAAGAGTGGGAGTGCTGCTGGGATGGGGGTCATGGGAGAAGTCAGACGTGTGTAGACTGTGGAGAGGAGACTATATAATAAAACCAGAGCCACCGAGCTGGAGCTGACTGACTGAGCCCTGCACGGTGCACCTGAGAGGTCAGTGACAGTGTTGCCAGGCCAGTCTGGGGGGGCAGTGATGTAAGGGGGGAATGAATACAATAATGTAAGGGGACACTGATAAAAACGTTTACCCCTTATATTAGTGACCCCACCTTAACTTAGTGCTTTCTTCTGGTCACCAGAGTCTTCCCCACATTCCCAGAGTTTCCCTTTACATCAGAGTCTACAGTATTCCCCCTTACAGTGCAAGGGGGAACTCTGCAAACTCTGATGTAAAAGGCAATGCTGCAGACCCTGATGTAAGTGGTAACTCTGATGTAAAGGGGAATGCAGTGGACTATGATATAAGGGGTGGTCTGTGGTCACCAAAGCCCCCTTTATATCAGAGTTCCCCCTTAGATCATGATCTGCAATGTTCCCCTTTATGTCAGAGTTCCATTGCACTGTAAGGGGGGTTTCTGCAGACTCTGATATATGGGGGACCTCTGTGTTGGGTTATTTTAACCTGACCTTCATGTAAATGGAGAAATATGTTTTTTGACTTTTGTTTAACTTAAATACATTGCTAATAGCTTTAGCTACATGTTTATAGCTTTAATATTGATATTTGTACTGAAAGCTGCCATTTTATAATACACTCTTCAAGTGTGCTTTAACATGCATGGTTTTCCCTTTTGTGAACAAAAAATAATGATGTTATGCTGTTGGGCCGATATAATAATGCTGTGGGGCTGGTATGAAATTAGGCAGGATATGGTCATCAGGTTAGACACAGTGGAAGCTGAAACTGGCAATTAACCCTCAGCTGAACAGCTTGCTCTGAGAAGGGAGAGCTAAGCCCAGCCCTGACACCCAGTCTGTACAATCCCCCTCCAGTCTGTACAATCAACCCCCCCCAGTCTGTACAATCCCCCCCCCAGTCTGTACAATCCCTCCCCCCAGTCTATACAATCCCCCTGAGCACAGTGCATGCATTGCATGCAGGAGGCTGAAGTGTGGGCGGGGTTGGGCAGAGTGTCTGATTGGACAGGGGGCAGAGTGAGGGAGGAGCTTGGAAGTGCTGATGGGACAGGCAACAGAGACTATACAGCCGCCTCCCGTCCCAGGTGGCCGGCCAAAGCTAAAATGAAATCACTGAGACTGAGTATCCAAAAATGGTACCATGGCTGCTGCGGCGGAAGTGGCGCTGCCAATCTGAGGACAAAACCGGGGACATTTTCAGTCCGGGGAGAGTGCCTTCAATCTGGGGAATGTCTGGTCAGCCTACTGTAATGGGTGGTCCGGGGGCCCTGCTTCAACTACAGAGGCCTCACTATGTGCTAGCTAGGCCCAAGGAAATGTTTGGAGGTCTGATAACTATCCTTTCAGGTCCCACCTGTGCAGAGCAAGTATTGTGCAGGAGTAAGTAACAAGGAGAGAAACCTGCAGCAAGTATTGTGCTGGAGTGAAAAAGAAGTGTATATACAGGACTGTATATAGTGTGCAGCAAGTGTTGTGCTGTAGGAAGATAGAGGAGTGTATATACGGAGATGTATATAGTGATCCCATGTACAGAACTGTTCAATTTTTGGACATCCCATAATCATCCCTACCCCATCCAAGTTCAAATCCCCTAATAAAAAAAGCAAAACAAAGTACCAGCCTGTTCTGTGTCTCCGGATGTGCGGAAAAGTGTGACTGAGGGCAGTGTGTTCAGGTGAACCACAACAACCAGCCACCCTTAAGGGGGCCATTGGCTACAGGAACATTTGCCCTCTATTACTTTTCTGGGGACAACCAAAAAATGGGATTTTCTTTTACTTTCACTTTCAATGATAACGGTAAACAGGAAAAATACAGAGGGTGGATCTCCCTAATGGGGGCACAGACAGCAATAAAACAGGTGTTTTAATCCCTCTCCACTCTATCCAAAACTACTTTAAAAAAAGGTTATACTTTAATTGTTTCAGTCCTTACTCTTTGTCAAATAAAAATGTGGGACATTGAATAACGAGGTACACCCCAAAAGCTTGTCCTGCAAATTTGGATTAGTGAAAAAAAAAGGATCATGGACAGTACTCAATTGTTTTTTGACTGAAACGTTTCATTGTCATGAACTTTTATGCTTGATGGTCCTCAACACTCAACCCAAAGCTTTGATATCCATCATTCATAATGACCACCAATCACTGTGGCCAGTGGTGTCTCTAGATTTCATATTTAGAGGGGGCACATGGGGGGACAGGGACAAAAGTAGGGGGACCAACCATAAAACGCAATTATATATAGTGTTAGTGTAGTGATACTAGAAAACCACCAGCTATTTTAATGTGCATAGGGATTTGCGATAGTGTGCAATTAACCTTTTCCTTTTGTTTTTTATCAAATATATACTATATATACCCCTGGCAATGGGCATCAAACGCATATACATGAAATATTCCTGACAGCACATGCACGCGTGCAAGCAAAATGGCCGCATAAGATACTTGCTCCACACCTTCGGACCGACAAATCTCGCCTAACACGGCGCAGCCAGCTCACCGCCACCTCATACCAGCCTCTCGCGGCTCCGGAACACTCTGGGCACACGGCGGTTATGTTCCGCTCGTCCAGGAGACGCCAAAGAAGCCAGCTACAACATAAGGCCTCCCCAACCACGAGCGAGGGCAAACCAAAGATGTCGCCCAAACCACGAGAGCCGGACGATTCTACACAGCTCTCCACGGCAGGTCCCGCATCCCCAGCTGACAGCATCAGTCAATTCCCTGTGGACCTAATGAGTGCTTTAACAGCTGATCCAGATGCTTTGTTGGCCAGGTTCCATTCTATAGTGCGGGATGAAATCACCCAGGCCTCCCGCAAGCTCTCCACAGACCTTGTTAAGGGCCTTAAAGAGATAGGCCATCATACAAATCAGTTGGAGCAACGCATGGACCTGGCCACCACTGTACTGGAGGGGCATGAGGAGGAAGTGGATAAATTGTCTGCTGAATTGGACATATCAAGGGATAAATTAGAGGATGCAGAAAACGGCCCGCAGGGACAATCTCCGCATTCGCGGTATCCCTAAAACTGTCACTGACCTGCAGGGCACAGTTACTGCCTTCTTCCAGGAACTGGCCCCTGAAATTCCCTTTGAGAGACTGGAATTTGACCGCATTCATAGGTCTCTTGCCCCTAAGTTTTCTGATGGCCCGTCTAAGGATGTGATCATTAAGTTTCACTATTACCGTACCAAAGAGAGACTCTTACAGGCAGCAAGGGAACAACAAGACCTTTCTTTGCAGGACAACTCTCTCCAATTGTTTGGGGACCTGTCTCCGGCCACAATAGCCAGGCGAAGGACTTTAAAATCTTATCTTCGGGTCCTGCAAGCTCAAAGTATTAAAAACAGATGGGGGTTCCCCTTTAAAATTTCCTTCACTCATCAGGGTCGCCAGTTCCATGCCTCCTCCCTGTCTGATCTGTACCACCACTTCCAGGATCTACAGTTTAATCTGCCTTCCTCGCAAGACCTCCAACCTATGTCAACCCGCCCTCGATCCACTCAGGTTACTCGCCAGACTCACCCAATGTCTCAAAGATCTCAGGGATCCCAAGCCACTTCCCAGGCCCTGCGAGACCTTCAGGCTCAAAGTTTTAAAACTGTTCCAACTGGCTGAAGATGGTGTATATACGTTTGTGCGTTCCTACAACAATTTTTCTTCTCCTTTCCCATGGAAAGCCCCTGCATTTTGATCCTACTTTGACTAAGGAGCTATACTTGGCATACCTCTGTGTTATTATGATCTGATCAGTGCCTTAGTTCTTACAAACAAGGACACATGGTTAACGACTATGGGGCCCCAGTTTGGCCCACTCTTAGTTTACCTGCACCCCAATAGGTTTATGATTTTTTTTTGTGGGGAGCTCCTCTTCCCCTGTTTAGTGCCATGCAGTTTGTGAGATGGTGGCCTGGGGAGTTGACAGGCTCTCCCGCGTACTGCTCTGAACCCCTGACCATGGATGCTAATATAACCTTTTTCTTTTCTACAGGTACTGTATGGTCCGGTGGGTTCTTGGAACTTTGCATGACGGTGGGGTGCAGGGTATTTGACTATTTTTTCATAACCTTGAAACAGGGGGATTGACTGGGTCCTCCCACCATGACTTAAGTCAGCTTCTGGTTACCCTAAATCCGGGGTTTGATTGATTTAAGGAGATATCCTCATAGATGTTTGACCTTAATACTAGTCTTGTGGATGTTGTCTGCCCGGCGCTGCCACCTGGCTGCCACCTGGCCTCCCTGGATGGCAACTGCTGCCTGGGGACGTCGGTGGTAGTGAATCCTCTCAGGTGGACCCCCACTCTCTTGGTGCTGGGGGTTGGCCTGGGCGATAAGGGGAATCTCTCCCCATATTGTTAAATGGTTTGAGTTTGATTTCTGTTCTCTTTTATTTGTTACAGAGTGTATGCCTTTGTGCCAGTACTGTTTTCAGTGATAATGTTTATCTCATTGGCGAGTAGTTCCAATGGACCACTGCTCCCCTATGAGCCAGAACTTGGCCGGGACTCGACTAACCTCTGACCATCCCGTGGGCCTTTTGTCTCACGAACAGATGCGTTTATGCCTTTAATGATTTTTGTGCTTCGTTTATCCTTTGGCCTACTGAATTCTCTGGGCCAGCATCTTTCTTTTTTCTGTCTGTATTTTCCTCTATTTACCTGTCTGCTTTCTTTTTCCTTTTGGTCCTTGGGCTGGGGGTACAGGGTACTATATGATGATTCCTCCCGCGACTCATGACGCTAAATTGGTTGTCCCTGAATGTTCAGGGATTGAATTCCCCTCATAAAAGAGTTAAAGTATTCCGTTACCTTAAAAAACAGCAAATTGACATAGCTTGTGTGCAGGAGACCCATTTTTCCTCTTCTTCCTGCCCCAAATATTTTGACGCAAGATACCCCCAGGTTGTCGTAGCAAATGGTCCAACCAAACAAAGGGGCGTCCTTATAGCTTTACGAAAATCAATTCCTTTTACTTGCAGTAAGCAAATCTCGGTCCCAATGGAAGGTACCTTTTGATACAGGGTACACTCCAGGATGTGGATGTCACTATCATGACTTATTATGCCCCTAATATTAACCCAGGGCCCTTCCTGTCTCATGTTTGTTCTCTGTTGTAAGCCCACCAGAAGAGCACCTTGTTATTGGCAGGAGACTCTAATGTGCTGCTGAATCCATATCTTGACAAATATCCCCTGGAACGCAAAGCCCCTTGCTTGGAATAAACTGCTTTATTCCCAGCCTGCCGGTAAATTTTACCCTCTTCTAATGCTAAGAAATTTTTAGTTTCGCTGCAGACCTCTGACCTGGTAGATATTTGGAGGGAGCTGCATCCCTTGGGGAAAGATTATACCTATTATTCCCATCCCCATTGTATACAATCTAGGATTGACCATATATTTATTCTTCATCAATATCTCCCACTGGTGCAGTCCTCTTCCAATCTGTCGGCGCTGTGGTCAGATCATGACCCGGTGCTGATAGTTTTCCACTCCCTTCTCTGGGTTATGAATGACTCTCTTTTATCAATCAAGGATATCTTAGCCGACATCCAACAGACTTTTGCGGAGTATTTTCGTATAAATACCGGGTCGGTATCTTCTCCAGTAACCCTCTGGGAGGCATATAAAGCGGTTCTGCGGGGATGAGTTATATGGTTGGCGACGAAAAGGTAATGGGAGCGGGCACACACCAGACAGGCTCTGGACTTAGCTTCCCAAACTTTTAAGCAAACCCCAACTCCGACTAATCGCAAACTGTTGGAGCAGGCCCGTACGGAGCTTGATTTATGCTTAACCGACGAAGCAGAAAAAAACGTTGCAATGGGCGAGACAAAAATGGTACATGAAGGCAAACAAGCCTAATACAATGTTAGCCAATAGGTTTCGTACTTTTGCCCCAAATTTGCTCCTATTACCCCCGAACTCAAAACAATATCTTGACAGGCAATCCTAGGCGGGTTCTGGAGGAATTCCGCCACAGCCTCGTAGCCTTGCACACAGCTCCTGATAGCCCCCCGATAAGGGAATAGAGACTTTTTAAAATAATTTATCGCTGCCTTCTTTATCGGAGTCCCATTTGTCCTTAATGGACAAAGATATCCAGGTCCAGGAAGTTCTACAAGCCATAAAGGAGTTGAAGGTGGGGAAGCGTCCGGGCCTAGATGGTTATACTGCATTATATTATAGGAAATGTTCGGACGTCTTAGCCCCACATTTAACGAATATGTATAACTCGGTGAAAAACGGGCACTCCTTCACTCCCAACCTCTTAACTGCCAACATTGTAATGATCCCGAAGCCAGATCGAGATCATACTTGTTGGTCAAAGTTCAGGCCGATCTCTCTCATAAATATCGACATGAAGCTGCTGACCAAAATCTTGGCCAGCCGTCTTAATTCTTTCTTACCCAGATTAATTAAAAAGGACCAAGTCGGTTTTGTTCCTAAGAGGCAGGCAGGCGATGCGATCAGGTGTTTGCTCCAAATACAGTATAGAGCCCATAGTAAGTTTATACCCACAATGTTTTTATCATTAGATGTCAACAAGGCCTTTGACACACTGTTTTGGCCTTATATGAAAGCAGTTCTTCATCACTATGGCTTTGCTCCATCATTTTTGACCTGGATCTCGCCACTTTATGCCTCTGCTCAGGCTAGAGTTAAATACTATGGCTTTGACTCCTCTCTATACCCCATCGGTAGGGGTACCCGATAGGGATGTCCCCTGTCCCCGTTATTTATCCTGGCCCTGGAGCCTCTGGCGGAGGCGGGTCGTTCTCAATCGGACATAACGGGAATAGAAATAGCAGGCATAGCCCACAAGATATCCCTTTTGCGGATGATATTCTGCTGTCCCTGACCAACCCGAGGATTGCTCTCCCAAACCTATTCTCGCTTTTGAACACCTTAGCTTCCCTTTCCGGACTACAGGTTAACCCGACTAAATCTAAAGCTATGTCACTCAACCTTCCCCAATCAGAGCTGGCATCCTTGAAGGAGTCTTTCTCCTTTCAATGGTCAACCTCCCTGCCCTACCTCGGAATTAAGTTAACTCCTGCATATTCGGGGCTTTACCAGGCTAATTTTCCTCCTTTGCTTCGAAAACTCACAGATATGCTCTCCTCTTGGACACATCTTTCGATGCCCTGGTTTGGCAGAATAGCGGCAGTCCGCATGACTTACCTTCCAAAACTCTTATATTTCTTTTGAGTTCTCCCAGTCCTTGTTCCCTCCCATATTTTGCGCATACATCATCAGAGACTCCTGGGATTCATCTGGGGATCAACTAGACCTAGAATAGCTAAACAGATATTGTACACCCGCAGGATCAAAGGGGGCCTTTCAGCCCCCAATTTACGGGCATACTACATAGCTGCAAACATTGCCCCCCTTACGCTCCTACATGAGAATAGCCAAATGCCTTTGTGGGCTATAATAGACCTGGTAGACTCTTCCCCGACCCTGGTCGCCTCTCTTTTATGGCTCCCTCAGGAACATCGTCCCCCCACGCTTGGGCCCTGCTTGTCCCATTCTCTGTGTATGTGGGACTTGATTGAATATTCGGCGTTCCTAATTTCCCCCCATCTGCCCTTACTTTGGCTACTACATTGCCCACTGTTCCCTCCGGGGATCGATAACCCTCACCAATTCTCCTGGTGGACGGAGAGTGGCTTTCTTGATGTACACTCATTGCTCGTCCCCCACTAGAATCCTCACTTTTGATGCTTTACGTTCCTCTCATGATATTCCCCTCAGGGAACACTATAGTTATATACAACTTAGACACTTTCTTCAACAACTTATAAAGTCTAAACCCACACCTTATGCCCTGACCCCCTTCGAAACTTTTTGTAGATCTAGACCCCATTCCGCCGGCCTGATATCTTTACTTTACTCGGCAATCATTTTTTCTCAACGCCCAGCGCTGAGCCGTTATCATTCACAATGGGAGGGGGAGCTGGGGAGGCAGCTAGACCCAGAGGACAGGCAGGCCATGTCTGTAGCAGTTTCTAAATCTTCTAAAAATGTCATTATCTTGGAAAATGCATATAAAGTCATGTACCGGTGGTATTATACCCCAGCAAGACTGGCACGATTCATCCCAACTTATTCTCCTCTTTGCTTCTGGGGGTGTTCTCAACAGGGTACTATGGCACACATTTGGTGGACCTGCCCAAGGGCACACAGACTTTGGACTGGAGTATACTCCCTTCTTCATACCTTATTCCATACCAACCTGAAGAAAGACCCCTATGAGGCCCTCCTGTGCAAACCCATAGCAGAATTACTTCGTCCTGAGCGCCAATTAGCCATGCATTTGTTTACTGCAACTAAATTGACAATAGCAAGGGCCTGGAAAACTCCAGCGCTCAGCTTTAAGGCAGTTAATAATCGAATTAATGATATTATTGTTAATGAGAAATTGACGGCCTTTCTCATGGACACGCACAACAAATTCCTGCGAGTTTGGCAGCCCTGGATTGCCAACTACCAACCCCCCCGATTTGATCATACACTTCTTTCGATCTGATATGGCCCTGTCCCGCAGCCCTTGGACCCTTCTTTCTTCTTTTTCCATTCTTCCTTTTTCTCTTTTCTTTCCTGTTTCTTTCTTCTTTTCTCACAACCTTCTGCTCCTTTTCTCTTCTCTCTCTTCCCCTCTATTCACCTTTCCTTTTTATTTTTCACAAAAGGTTTTATATTTTTAGGCCAATCATAGAACAAGATGTCATTGTTTCTGAGTTATGCTTTAGTATTACATAATTTTGAATGTTTCACGGATATCTATCCATCGCTTGTTTCTGTGCGGTACTCTGAATATGATGTCATCAGCAATGTCATGTACTGTTATGCTTTATTTTTTAACGCTAATAAAACCCTTTGTACAAGAAATATTCCTGACAATAAGCATCAAACGCATAAACATGAAATATTAATGACAATGATGAGCTCCTAAGATAGACTGCACACAGTGGGCATCAGGGGCGTTGCTAGTTGGGAAAAAGCCCAGGGGCTTAAGCCTGAAGAAATTTGGCACGCGAATCGCACCGCGGTGAAGAATGGGTGTAGCTTAAATGAAATAGTGGGCATGGCTTAAAGGGGCGTGGCTCAAAGGGGTGTGGTTCGAGTCTGAGATGAATGAGGTCAGATGGAGGGAGAAAGAAAAAATTAAATAGGGAAGGAGAGACAATATGTGTATTCTAAAAAGTTTAATAATCAGCAGAGCAGATAAAGATACTCCAAACAACTGGTGTCAGCGCTTCCATCATCACCATGGTTGGTATGGTGTCAGGATGATTGAAGTGCATAATTTGTATTATTACATTGTAATATAAAATGAAATCATTCAACTCACCATAATGCAGAATCAGTGAGGGCAAAGGGAACTGAGCGGCGGGGTGGAATGGAGAGCCAGGGATCAGTGTCACGCAGTAGCGGTAGGAGGTGACAGCTGTCAAATGATGAGGAGACCACCAAGGGCAGGGGAAGAAATGGGGGTGGTGTCTGAGAGAGTCTGGGGAGGGGAAGGGTGTGCAGATGTGGTCCCCTCGTGCTGACAGGTGACAGCTGAAGGAAATGAGCGGATGTGCCGCGGAGGCAAAGAGCGGTAAGGATTGGACAGTAAGGGGATGGAGCCATGCATGGCACAGGGGAGCAGAGGAGAGAGGAACCTGGGGTGCAGAGGGAGGTGCGTGGGGGGGTACTGACCTGAAAGCAGCTGTGAATTGTCTGGCGGTAGCCACGATCTAGCAGCAGTTGGCGCCAAGGCATTCAAGTTTGTCAGGTGGGCGGAGTTGGCAGATGTGGGAGTGGGCTGGACTTCCAGAGGGGAGACGTGGGAGTTTATTGTCTATCGGGTGATAGACTGACAGATAAGCTGACCAGTCAGTCTGAACTTGGAGCTGCAGCGCCGGTGGCCATTATACGGTAACGGACGGGTTGTTATAACATGGGGGGCACGCAGTAAAATTAGAGGGTCACGGCCCCCTGAGGCGCCCCTTAGTGACGCCCCTGGCTGTGGCACCATGGTGCACTTTGCGTGGTACACTTTAACCCACATAAATTTGCCCCTACCCCAAAATAACTTGGTTGCTCTTGCCCCCAAACAATCCTCCCGTGAAAGCGCACCTTTGTTGGAACTGTCATTTGACCACTTTAACCCTACAAGCCTGTAGATAACTTTTCACTGCAGGTTGAAGCCATTGATCAGCAATGTACATACTAAATTCTCAGCTTTCTAAGAAAACAAAACTACTGTAATGTGCATTATACAGAACAGAAACTATTTGCATCTCAGATGACAAGAGGTTTCTACTGCTTGTGCATCCCATCCAGGGGGCGTGGTCATAGAGCTGTGCTGTGCTCCGTCCTATAGGGACAATGGGATGGTGTAATTGACTCCCTTTATAAAGCTGCCCCAACATATTCCAGGAAAGACCACAACTTCCCATCATATCAAGAACATTGTTATTAGGTGAGTTTACAGTATGTTTGTGAAAATCTATGTATGTAATGTGTGTATAGTATTGTGTGTGGTCATATATATATACACATACAGTATACCTCATATATCAATCCAGGAACGTCACAGAATTCCAAAGATTATTGCTCAATATGCTGACTTTTTTCCAGGTATAACAATTGCACAACAATTTTTAAGTGTCCCCGGCTCTTCATCAGGTTTACAGGTGATAAAGATCAGAACTATTGTGCAATTGTTATACCTGCAATAAATCTGACGTATATTTTATGTATATATTTATATATATATATGTATATATATATACACATATACACACACACACACATATACATATATATACATACTTTCTCCATTAACCCATCTCCCCACAGTCATTACCTTATCACTTGCCTCTCCCTTTAGATTGTAAGCTCTCATGAACAGGGACCTTTGAACCTTCTGACTTGATTGTATTGTAACTGTACAAACTCCTTTAATATTGTAAAGAGCGGCACAAACTGTTGGCATTATAAAAATCCTGCACAATTGTAACAATATTTAGTTCATTATAGTTCTTTTTCTTCAGTTGTTTTTCCTGTTTTGCAATGCAATTGTTTGTTCTTCTGTTACATTTTTGGAACTTCTATATTACTAACAATAGTTCCCATTATTTATTTAAAGCGGAGTTCCACCCAAAAATGGAACTTCCGCTTTAAGCACTCCTCACCCCCTTACATGCCACATTTGGCATGTAATTTTTTTTGGGGGGGGGTGTGTCCCCAGGTTTCAGAGGGACTTCCTGTCCCTCTTCCACCTTCCGCCTCGGGGCCGCCTAGGCGACTCCTCCTCTCCTCCTAGGCGGCCCCTCCCTCCTGGCAATCTTCTGGGACACGTCACAGGTCCCAGAAGATTGCCTGGCCACTGGCAACGCGCAGCGCGACTCGCGCATGCGCAGTGCGTGCCCGGCCGTGAAGCCACGGCCGGTGCCCACACCTGCAATGCCGGCGCCGCAGGGAGGAGGGGGGAGACGAGCGAGGCTTCGGGAGCAGCCGTCGCTGGACCGGGAGACAGGTAAGCTACTGTTTATTAAAAGTCAGCAGCTACACTTTTTGTAGCTGCTGACTTTTAATAAACAAAAAAAGCATGGAACTCCGCTTTAAGAGGATTAGATGACAGCTCTGTAACCATCATAAATATTGAGAAGAAAAGATAATATACAGTGGGGACAAATTCACTCAGCGCTGTTACACTTTTAAAAAAAAAAAGTAAAAAATAAATAGTAAAATGTCTTAAAATAGCAACATATGTAACCAGTCTTGATACCAAGGTTTCTATAGCAGCTGTGAACTTTTACACGCTTGTGCGACATCAAAGTTGCATGACAAGTCGTACCCCATGTTTTCCAATGATAACCATTCATATACTGAACGTGCAACTTAGTCGCAGCAACTTCAAACTAAATCAAAATATGCAAAATAATTGCAAAAAAAAATAAAAATTATTTAGTTATTAGCAAATGATATCCTAGAAGCCACCCATAAAACAAAACCGTTAAAAAGAAACACCATTAAAAGGAGAAGTAACAGCCAAAGCTTGTTTGGCTGTACATCTCCTGTGCATCACAGGAATGCAGCTCATTCTGCACTCCTGTGACCTGTTTTTAGTAGACAGTGGGCTTAAGCTTTTAGCAATGGAGCATTTAACAACACATATAAGAATCCAAAGAAATAGCCTATAGGAAACCCGTCAGGGACTCTAACCCCAGAAGATACAAAGGTCAAATCCTTCAAGCGTAGGTGGATAACAAAGGTAAGCGACAAAGCCAGTGCCCCACCTAAACCATATCTTTTAAGCACCTACGCTGGAAGGATTAGATTTGTATTTTTTCTCCACAGTGACCTCTAAGCCCGACCCAGCCAAGACTTTTTCCATTTTTCAATACAGTAATAGAAGCTCTAATTGTTTTCTTTCGAATGGCTTTCGGTGTTCTCACCAGGGCCATCTTAATAGCATCATGGGCCCCTGGGCAAAGTAATGCACTAGGGCCCCCACAAGCCTGCACTACCGCTCACCAAACGCAACCCATTTAAATAAAAGGGTCTGCGCTGCTAGTTCTCACAACCGGGGGTGATGCAGCATTTAGAGCAGGGGTAGGCATCCTTTGAGAGGTGGAGATTTACTTGAACAACATAAAAGATCAAAGATCACCAGGGGGTAAATAAATTAACTAGCAACGCCTAAGTAAATAGAAAGGATGACACTAGGAACATTTAGAAAACTTATAATAAAACTAATGTCATTATAAAAATATAAACTTAGCCTGACTTCAGTGAGCAACTAGCTTCAGGCCTGAATGTAGGGGTCTGGGAAAATAAATTTACCCAACGCAAACCACTCGCCATCACGTCCGAACACCCCCGGGATCACGTAATGAAACGGGTCCCCGGGTACTACGATAATTCTACCGGGACCACTCTTGTGGCTTTCGGTAAGCTTTCTTTTGTTAATCTCGAAGATAATG
>BLSH010314447.1:214488-225713 GCA_018402905.1 Glandirana rugosa | reverse complement strand
GGGGCAGGCTTATTACCAAAATTGAATAGAATGTGGGAAATGTGTGATTGGATGCACTTTATTGAATGAAAAGAGGTGTTTGGTGCTCTTTAAATTGAGGACTGCATACTGTTGTGCAAAAGTATTTAAGCAAACATCCACCAATCAGAACCAGCATATGACATCATCAATCCCACCAAAACTATATACAAATGTCATACTGTATATATTGATTGAATTTTCTGCCTGGCTACCCTACTTTCTCTCTTCTGAAATTCCCACAATTCTTCTTGGTCACTTCAACATCCCTGTTAACACTAACACTCCTGCTACTTCTAAACTTCTCAGTCTAACCTCTCATTTGACCTGAAGCAATGGGTACAGGCTTCTACTCACTCTGATGGAAACACCCTTGACCTTGCGCTCCATGCAACTTCTCCAACAATCCTTTTCCTCTCTACGACCACCACCTTATTAGCTTCTCTTTCTCCCAGTCTTGCACCACCTCCAATCGCCTAACCATCACCCATAGAACCCTTCGCCAATTCAACCCTTCTCTCCTCTATTCTGCTACTGACCACCTCTATGAAAAAATCTCACCCCCCATCCTGCCCCAACCAAGCCATTTCCGTCTACAATAAATCCCTGTCCTCCACCCTGGACGAGCTTGCTCCCCTCACTACACACAGAATCCAGCTTCAACCCCTACAACCCTGGCAAACAGAGGACACCAGAAATCTCAAAAAGCGTAGCCGCGCACTTGAGCGTCTGTGGCACAAGTCTAAAGCCTCATACACACGGTGTGACGGTCGTACGACCGGACAGCCTAAGTTGTATATTGGCTGTTGTGTCTCGCGTACTGACGTGCACTAAGCGATCGTACGACCAAGCTGAACGCGGTGACGTGTTACAAGTGTATAAAGAGTTCAGGTGAATGTGATTTGTGAATTAGGAATGTAGGTTTACACAAATGGACACTTCCAAGAGTTCCTGACTTCTAAGCATGGGTGTTTTGCACGTACAACTTGTTGGCCCAACTTCTCTGTACACACGGTACAACAGTCATACAACCGCTTGTTGTACAACAAAAGTTTTCTAGTCTGCTCATCCAACTTCTACGGCCGTCGCACGTCGGCTGTTCTAATCGTGCATACTAATGGTTGGGATGATCGTACAACAAGCTGTTGTACGACCGTTGTTATACGACCATCGCACCGTGCGTCTCAAAGACTTCAACCAATATAAATCTGCCCTCCAAAAATACAATTCTTGCCTCCACACTGTCAAGCAGACCTATTTTACCATTCTTATTAACACCTTCTCATGCAGTCCCTGTCAACTCTTCTCTACCTTCAACTTCTACCTCGTCCTCCACCCACTAACTCACTCACTGCCCAGGAGATTGCTAATCACTTTAAAAACAAGATTGACACAATTTGTGATGAAATCTCCACTCTACGGGTATCCTCCCCAGTTAGGACCCCATGTCAACAGGTACCATTGACACTATTCTTATTCAAACCTGCTACTATAGATAAAGTTGCTAAACTCCTTTCTAACGCCCACCTAACCACCTGTCGCCTGGACCCTATTCCCTCTCAATTACTACGGTCACCCTCTGACTCTATCCTACACTCTCTAACTCACATCTTCAATCTCTCACTCTCTTCTAGCATCTTCCCCAATGCTCTAAAACATGCATTGGTCACCCCCATACGCAAAAAGCCATCCCTGTACCCTACCAGTCTTAACAATCTACGCCCTATCTCCTTGCTCCCCATTTCCTCGAAACCCCTTGAACGCCTAGTCTACAACCAACAAAGTAACCAACTCGTTAAGAATAACCTTCTTGACCCCCTTCAATCTGGATTTTGCCCTCAACACGCCACAGAAACTGCCCTTATAAAACTCACAAATGACCTACTAACTGCAAAAATCAAAGGACACTACTCTGTACTCCTACTCCTGGACTACCTCTCCACCCCTCAACTCACTCCATCAGTCTCCTCACGCATCACTAGCTTATTAACAGACATATCTGCCTGGATGTCACACCATTTCCTCAAACTCAACTTGTCCAAAACCAAACTCATAATATTTCCTCCCGTGCCTCTTCTCCTGACTTCTCTGTCAAGAGCAAATGGCACAACCATCCACACATCCCCACGTGTCAGGTTGCTAGGTGTTATCTCCTTTTGGCCTCACATCCAATCACTTTCAAAAGCTTGCTGCCTCTACCTTCGCAACATCTCTAAATTGCGTCCCTTTCTAACCAATGAAACCACAAAGCTCCTGATTCACTCCCTGGTCATCTTTCACCTACTGCAACTCCCTCATCATTGGCTTACCTTTAAATAGATTATCCCCCCCTTCAGTACATCATGAATGCCGCTGTCAGAATCATCCGCCTTACGCGCCCGCTACCCCTCTCTGCCAATCCCTCCATTGGCTGCCACTTGCCCAATGAATTAAATTCAAATACTAACAATACTCTGCTCCCAGCTACATCACTAGCCTAGTCTCAAAATACCAACCTACTCGTCCTCTTCATTCCTCCCAAGACCTCCTGCTCTCCAGCTCCCTCATCACCTAATCCCAAATTCGCCTCCAGGACTTCTCCTGAGCCTCTCCCATCCTCTGGAATTCCCTATCCCAATCTGTCAGACTGTCTCCAAATCTATCAACTTTCAGGCGATCCCTGAAAACTTTTCTCTTCAGGGAAACCTATCCTGCCACCACCTAACAACTGCACTTTTATTTTCTTTAGCAGCTCACCCCCCAAAGTTATTGCCCTTTCGTATCACTTGACCCTTCCTTCTAGATTGTAAGCTCTAACGAGCAGGGCCCTCAGATTCCTCCTCTATTGAACTGTATTGTAATTGCAAACTGTCAGCGCTATATAAATTCTGTATAGTAATATAAATCCTGTAATATATATATATATTTTGTGAGATACTGTATATATATATATATATATATATATATACAGTATCTCACAAAAGTGAGTACATACCTCACATTTTTGTAAATATTTTATTCTATCTTTTCATTTGACAACACTGAAAAAATTACTTTTCTTCAATGGCTGTGTGTTGAGTTATTTTGAGGGGACAGCAAACTTACACTGTTATACAAGCTGTACACTCACTACTTTACATTGTAGCAAAGTGTAATTTCTTCGGTGTTGTCACATGATATTATATCTTTTCATGTGACAACACTGAAGAAATGACACTTTGCTACAATGTAAAGTAGTGAGTGTACAGCTTGTATAACAGTGTAAGTTTGCTGTCATCTCAAAATAACTCAACACACAGCCATTAATATCTAAACCACTGACAACAAAAGTGAGTACACCCCTAAGGGAAAATGTCCAAATTAAGCCCAAAGTGTCAATATTTTGTGTGGCCACCATTATTTTCCAGCACTGCCTTAACCCTCTTGGGCATGGAGTTCACCAGAGCTTCACAGTTTGCCAGTGAAGTCCTCTTCCACTCCTCCATGATGACATCACGGAGCTGGTGGATGTTAGAGACCTTGCACTCCTCCACCTTCCATTTGAGGATGCCCCACAGATGCTCAATAGGGTTTAGGTCTGGAGATATGCTTGGCCAGTCCATCACCTTTACCATTAGCTTCTTTAGTAAGGCAGTGGTCGTCTTGGAGGTGTGTTTGGGGTTGTTATGTTGGAATACTGCCCTGCGGTCCAGTCTCCGAATGGAGGGGATCATGCTCTGCTTCAGTATGTCACAATGCATGTTGGCATTCATGGTTCCCTCAATGAACTGTAGCTCACCAGTGCCAGCAGCACTCATGCAGCCCCAGACCATGACACTCCCACCATCATGCTTTACTGTAGGCAAGACACACTTGTCTTTGTACTCCTCACCTGGTTGCCACCACACACGCGTGACACCATCTGAACCAAATAAGTTTATCTTGGTCTCATCAGACCACAGGACATGGTTCCAGTAATCCATGTCCTTAGTCTGCTTGTCTTCAGCAAACTGTTTGCGGGCTTTCTTGTGCATCATCTTTAGAAGAGGCTTCCTTCTGGGACGACAGCCACGCAGACCAATTTGATGCAGTGTATGGTGTATGGTCTGAGCACTGACAGGCTGACCCCCCCACCCCTTCAACCTCTGCAGCAATGCTGGCAGCACTCATAGTCTATTTCCCAAAGACAACCTCTGGATATGACGCTGAGCACGTGCACTTAACTTCTTTGGTCGAACTTGGCGAGACTTGTTCTGAGTGGAACCTGTCCTGTGTAACTGCTCTATGGTCTTTGCCACCGTGCTGCAGCTCAGTTTCAGGATCTTAGCAATCTTCTTATAGCCGAGGCCATCTTTATGTAGAGCAAAGATTCTCTTTTCAGATCCTCAGAGAGTTCTTTGCCATGAGGTGCCATTTTGAGCTTCCAGTGACCAGTATGAGAGAGTGAGAGTGATAACACCAAACTTAACACACCTGCTCCCCATTCACACCTGAGACCTTGTAACACTAACGAGTCACATGTCTCCGGGGAGGGAAAATGGCTAATTGGTTCCAATTTGGACATTTTCACTTAGGGGTGTACTCACTTTTGTTGCCAGTGGTTTAGACATTAATGGCTGTGTGTTGAGTTATTTTGAGGGGACAGCAAATTTACATTGTTATATAAGCTGTACACTCACTACTTTACATTGTAACAAAGTGTCATTTCTTCAGTGTTGTCACATGAAAAGATATAATAAAGTATTTACAAAAATGTCAGAGGTGTACTCACTTTTGTGAGATACTGTATATATCTCATATATTGATGATCCATGGTGTGCTGTCAAATATATACATATTGTATGAGTTCCATTATTCAGCTGGTGATCGCTACAGCACCCAGCAATCTAAAAAGCTTATTCCACGTATGTCTGCAATGGGAATATGGTCTGTTAAATTGAGGACTGACTGACAGAAATGTAAAATCTATAAAAAAATAAATAAAAATGGGGGAACACCAGCGTTGCCGTCAAAAAAACTGCAGCTGACAATTTAACAAAAGGGGGCAGGCAGGGGACAAAAAAAAAGACAAAAAAATAAAAACATGCTGCAGAAACAAAAAACAAAACACTGCACTACACTAACACACAACACTGGCATAATATACTGACACGCTACAGTAACACTATACTGGCACACTATACTCACACTACACTAACACTACACTCCAATAACACACTGCAAAAGGTTCATATGGGAAGGAACCTTTTATAGTGTGGGGTGAGACTATGAGCATTGAGCCGTGATTGGACAAAGTCATCATCACTTTGTTCAGTCAGTGCTCTGTGCCCTAATTGGCAAAGCCATGCACCTGTCAAGCGTCCAGGTGCAAGGATTCATCCTATTAGAGCCCTAGAATGCACTGTGCAGCACGCAGTGCATTGTGAGGCACTCAGCGGGCAAACATCCCACTGAGCGCCCTGGAAATTTGGGTGCTCGCTGATAGGGCAAACAGGCGATGTTCAGGCTGAACATTTGCTCGGCCCGAATTGTTCGCCCACCACTACTGTAGATCAATATTTTATCCCTGTTGTCAAGCTCACCCTCTGGCTTTATCACTCTTAGTCCCTGGGCCTGGAACAAGAATGGGTTTTAAATCTGTGTCTTGTTCTTCGTCACTGTCCCAGATGGTATTGTCCCTTTGGCTGACCATTTTTTTTCTTTTTTAATAAAGATGTTTAACCACTTAAGGACCGAGTCTCTTTCTGAGATTCGGTGTTTACAAGTTAAAATCATTTTTTTTGCTTGAAAATTACTTAGAACCCCCAAACATTATATATTTTTTTCTAACACCTGTTAGGGGGTTAGCTCGGCAGCGGGTGTGTGTGACCCCCTGGAAGGGTTCACTACACAATTTAGGCACAGCGAGACAGCAGTTTCAGGTGAAAACAAAAAGGTAGTTTATTTACACTATTTACAATGTGAAAAACAGCAAAACAAAAACAAACAATAAAATAAATCCTAAGCCACTTGGCCACTGACTCCACAATAGGTTTCCCTGTCTGTCAGCTGAGTACAGCCTAAAGCTGTACCTAGCTCCTATTTCTCACTGGGCAACTCAGCCACACAGGCTTTCCTTACCAGACAAGATGTTACACTCCCCAGTCTGACACAGAAACTAGTTTCAGGGTGGAGCAATTCCCTAGGCCACCTGGGAGTTTTCGCAGAGGCCTTCATGAGCCAGCTCAATTCAACTGGGCTCATTACCTCTACCCCTGACTCTCAGTACTTCCCCCTAGTGGCATAAGTCCGTATAGAGTCTGAATCTCGGACACACATACCTGCCATCTTGCACGCAACCAGGCGTTTTTACCTGCCTGCTGTCATACACCCTAGAGAATAAAATGGCGGTCGTTGCAATACTTTATGTCACACCGTATTTGTGCAGCAGTCTTACAAGCTGTCTTTTTTTTTTTTGCGTTAAAAAATAAGTCAACAGTAAAGTTAGCCCAATTTTTTTGCATATTGTGAAAGATAATGTTACACCAAGTAAATTGATACCCATACTTCAAAATTGTGCCGTGGAATGGCGACAAACTTTGGCAATTAAAAATCTCCATCAGCGATGTTTAAAAATTTCTACAGGTTATCAGTTTTGAGTTACAGAGGAGGTCTAGTACTAAAATTATTGCTCTCGTTCTAACAATCACAGCGATACCTCACATGTGTGGTTTGAACACTGTTTTCATATGCGCGCTGTGCGACTTACGTATGTGTTAGCTGCCCTCGGTGGGACGGGGCGATTTAAAACATTTTTTTTCTTATTTATTTTACTTTTTATTTTTACACTGTCCTTTTTTTTTAAGAAAAAAAAAAGGTTGATCACTTTTATTCCTATTACAAGGAATGTAAACATTCCTTAGAATAGAAAAAAGCATGCCAGGACCTCTTAAATATGAGATCTGGGGTCAAAAAGATCTCAGATTTCATATGTTCACTTAAATGCATAAAAAAATAAAAATAAAACGTAATTTGAAAAAAAATAAAAAATAAAATTTCTCCTTTAAGAGTTATGGGCGGAAGCAACGTTTGACATCGCTTCCACTCTTCAATGCTCTGGAGCCGAGTGGGCGGCATCTTCTGCTCACAGGCATTGACGGAACAGAACCCGATCATCTCCGCGGTGGGTTCGGTAAGTGGCAGAGACCATGAAAAAGTGGCGGAGGCACTTCTCCCGCCCCCGGTAAAAGTGATCTCACGGCGAATCTGCCGCAGAGACCACTTTTATCTGAAAACGGGCCACCCGCTGTTTAAAAAAATACTGGGGTTTTGGTAGCTATTTATTAGAGACCAGAAGACCCGCCGCTCCAGGTGAGAAGGGAAGCCTGATGGATGCTGTGGGCGCCCGCCCCGGCTCGCCTTCGCATACAATGGATAAGAAGAAATGGCTGCACACCACGAACTGCGATCCAAAATCCTTTATTTGGACATCCCAAGGTTACAGGACAACAAAGTGCTGAACGGTAGACATGTTTCGCACACCTTACGTAATGGATAATCACACGCAAGGTGTGCAAAACATGTCTACCATTCAGCACTTTGTCGTGCTGTAATTTTTGGATGTCCAAATAAAAGATTTTGGATCACAGTTCGTGGTGTGCAGCCATTTCTTCTTATCCTTAAGGTAGCTATCTGCTACCATAGCAATGGTATTGAACGGCAAAGTATCGCCATAGAACGACGGCGGGTGGTCCGGAAGTGGTTAAATCGCTTAAAATTTTTAACTTAATGTAGCAGCCTGGTTTTGAATGGGGATGCTGTCAAATTTAGTTGCTGGGAGGTAATTGACCTTGCCAATTGTTAAGGGATCTCCTGATTCTCTTCCTAACTCTGAGTTTGATACACCTCTCTCCTCTGCCATTAGGTGGCACTGCTGCTGATGGCATTGGCATGATAAGGTATATATGAACTTGGAATATGAATGATAGGCTGCTCCAGCCAATGGGCAGGGGTTTTCTTGGGCCCCATAGACTGCTGGGAGAGCCTATATGTTTGGGAGGAGTCAGGTGATTGGGGTTCGGTGCCATCTGGACGGCTGTCTGGGTGGACGTGTGTTAAAAGCTCCCGGCTGCTAGGCCAGAAATCCAGGGCCTATCCGGGAGTTCCTGTATGCTAGGCAGTCTGAGGCCTACCCAGGATCGGAGGAAGCAGCAAAGGGTTGGGGCTTCATGTCGGAAGCCTAATCAGGTTGCATGGGTTCTGCCGGCCGGAGAACCCCTCCTTGTCAGAGGTGAGGGACAGAGTTGCTAACACAGGATAACCATTCGTGTTGTCAGAGGCAAAGTGTGAACCAGGGTCAGAGGTAAAAGGTAAGCTGTCGCCTACGAGGGACAATGCTCCTGTTATCAGAGGCCAGAGTGTGGAGTCTGCGAGAGTACCAGAGCAGCCTTTATCACTATCTGTGGGACAGTGGAAAAGTTGGGAAAGTCTCAGCAGAAGTAAAGCTAGGAACCCAGAGGAATATAGGGGGTGACGCTTGCAAGTGAGAGTTCAGCATTTGGGCTGAAGAACTGAGGAAGGGACCCAGCAGGTTGGCATGGGGACACTCGGACAATACAGCGGTTGGCTGTGTGAAGTACAAGAGTCCCAGGGGCAGTAGGAGTCCAAGAAGTCTTGTCCAGGGACCCAGTGGCAATGGGAGCCCAAGAAGTCTTGTTGATAGACTGTGATTGTGAACTCGTGAAGCGGGAGGCTGTGAGATGGTGGCCAGATCTGCACAATGGGGATACCAAGTTTGGTATGCGCATCAATCTGGGTTAAAGTCCAAAGTACAAGTTTAATGCTCAAAGAAATAGTTCTAGTCAAGCAAAGTTCAGTCGGAAGGCCTGTGGGACTGTATAGCTACCATGAAAGCTTTATTCAGAGAATCTCAGAGTCTGCTAAATGCTGTTGCACCTACCTACAGGGTGTTCTGGGCCCTAACCCTCTCTCCCCAGTTCTTGAAGAGAAAAATAAATCTCTTTTGTTCTGCATCATCAAAGTTTCTGACGCCTAACTCAATTCTTTTATCTGCACCCACCAAACGCGTCAAAATGGACGTTTAGTTAAATCGTTCGGGGAGGTTTTAAAACGCCCCATGTACACGAAGCCTCACTTATTCGAACTACAGAGAATATAGCTGGACAACATTCCATTTTGCCAAATCCACACAGAATGAATTTACATGCAGCTTTGATGGACAAACAACTATGGGGATTGTTTTATAAATACATCCTTATGTATTTAAGTGTAATCCTACCTCCAATCTCCCTTGCAATCTTAAGCCTTGAACACACTACTATTTTTTTTTTTTGTTCAACCCACTGAACTGAGAGCTCAGGTTGCAGCCGCTGTATTAACAATCTGATGTTAGTACAACGATCTCCCCTGCTGTTCTATTGTGTTCTGACAGGGGGACGCACCCTCGCCAGAACACTGCGCCACTCCACTCGGCTGAGAGCGCTGATCGGGAGCCAATCGGCAGACCTTTTTCAGTCATGACCTTTTGACAGAAGCCATCGGACAATCGTGTGTACTAGGCTTTATACTCACCTGTCATTGATCAAGCAAGATCTTAGCGCTATGGTGTCCTTGGTCAAAGAGTGCAGTTCAAACTCTCTATAGGATTAAATGGAGATTACAGGACACAAACGTGAGTCCAACAAAGAAGATTCTGTCAAACTTGATAATAGTTTACTAATTTTTAACCGTTATTGTAATTTGTCTGCCAAACCCATTATCAACATAACTGAACTATTAATAGGTTTTATGAGATGACAACTAGTACATGTAAACGTAAAACAACAATTTTTCGGGGGGATTATTTACTTTTTAAACACTTTAAAAGATAGTATGCCATTAGATGTTTGTACATGGTAAAAAAATTCCTTAGAACTTTGGCAGTTACAATGGTTTTCACAAAAGTGCAAGAGGGTTATGCGTATAGAGTTTAAAGCAACCCTGTCAACATACAAAGGAAATTGAGATGAAAGTTCCTTGCTTTCAACACTTTCTAGATTGTCGGGTATCAGTGTACCGTGCTGCAGGCTGGGGTTCCTTTCTCCACCACCTATGTCACCACTGAGTCCTGTAATGACCTAGAAGTAGGAGGAAGGAATCATGACACGTGGTAGGGGACACAAGTATCCAATACTCCAGGAAATATTGAAGGCCAAAGAGATTGGTGGAGGTTGCAGAGCTAGAATGAAGGAGAGAGAGGATCGCCAAAAAGATGAGTATAAGTGCTCTACTTTTGCATGGAACTTTTAAGTCTTGATTTTTTTTGTAAACTGAGCAAGTCAATTTAAAATAAATAGCTAATAGCAGCAAATTTACTGTATATTCTTTATGTACTTCTGCAGAAGCACAGTTAACATGGAGGCTGCCATTATTGATGGATCCTTCTGTCTGTAGATTAGAGTTGGGCAGAACAACCCCATGTTCAGTTTGTGCCAGAACTCTCAAACAATGCAAAAGTTCAGACCCGAACTCCAAACTCCATTGAGATCTATGATACCCAAACTTGAAAAAAAACAAAAGTGCCCATTTTGAAGGCTTATATGCAAGCTATTTCCATGAAAAGGGTACAGGGGCCCGGGTACTGCTCGGGGGGACAATGTATCTTTTTTTAAAAAATACTGTTTTAAAAGGAGCAGTGATTTTAATGATGCTTAAAGTGAAACAATAAAAATGAAAAGTTAATTTAAATATAGTGCCTGAGGGGTCCCCTTAATCTGCACATCTGTATTGTGTATACAGTAGAACCTGCTGCAGCAAAACTGACATATACAGTATAAAGAAAGAAAAAAAAAGACATTTTAGTGCACTCAGAACAAGATTAGAGATTATTTGGCTAAATTCTGTTGTCTCTTTTGGCAGACTTTGGATGTAAATAACACATTTTTACACCACAGTGAGCAAGCCTTATGTGAAGAAGCCAATTTATAGTACATTCAGGCCAAGATTAACACTGTTCTGTAAATAAAAGTGAGTTACCTCATCATCATCATCCCCTCCATCCTCATCATCACTGGAGCCATCTTGGCAATACACTGAGGCTGGGGGAGCATGACTGCCAATTGGTGGTTTATCAGTGTTCTCCCCTCTCTGTATGCCTATGTTCCTACCTTCTAACTCAGAACCAACATCAGCATCAAAGTGTATTCCGAACGAGTGACACCACATTTTTACACAATAAATGTAGGTTTCAGACGGTTTTCTCTGTTGTCTTA
>BLSH010314447.1:153519-168904 GCA_018402905.1 Glandirana rugosa | reverse complement strand
GTGCTGGGATGCCCCCACTCTTGCCTCTGTGGATGTGGAATGACTCAGTGACACCCCCTTCCCATTCTCCCAAGGCACAGGAAATTCTTTGAGGGGTTGCCACCTAACTGGGTCCCAGATGTTTTATTAGCTGCATAGGTCTGGTGGGTGATGAGGGTGCTGAGAAACTGTGTGCTAGATCCTTGCATCTTTCTGTATTTTTTATTATTTATTTTTATTTTTTATTGCTTGAATTTTTTCTCCCAATATGGGCGTGAGTGGGGCCTCATGTGTAAGTTTCGCCTAAGGCCTCACAATGCCTAGAGCCGCCTCTGAAAGGGAGAGGTTGAAGATGTGAGTTAAAGAGTGTAGGATAGAGTCAGAGGGTGACTGTAGTAGTTGAGAAGGAACAGGGTCTAAGGTACAGGAGGTTAGGTGGGCGTTAGAGAGAAGTTTAGAGACTTCCTCTATAGTAGCTGGGTTAAATGAGAGTATTGATTGTGCAGGAGGACAAAGAGTATGAGGGGGGTGAGAAATCTGTAGAGAGGAGATCTCGAGACGAATTGTATCAATCTTATTTTTAAAGTGATGAGCAATCTCCTGGGCAGTGAGCAAGTTGGTGGGTGGAGGTAATGGAGGACGAAGTAGAGAGTTAAAGTTAAAAAAGAGTTGACGGGGGCTTCGTGAGAGGTTGTTGATAAGGAATGGTATTGTTGGAGTGCAGATTTATATTGGCTGAAATCTTGCTGTGACTTAGTCTTAAGCCACAGACGCTCAAGAGCACGGCTATTTTTTTTGAGGCTTCTGGTATCGTCTGTCTGCCAGGGTTGTAGCGGTCGGGGCCTGATTCTGTGTGTAGTGAGGGGGGCCAAGGTATCTAGGGTGGATGACAGTGAGCTGTTGTATATAGAAGTGGTCAGGTTGGGGCAGGACAAGGATGAGATTTTGTCATAGAAGAGAAGGGTTAAGATGGCGAAGGCTTCAATGGCAGGGTTTAATCCTGCCTTGAGGCACTTTGCTCTGCGCCTTAAGCCGCCTATTTGCTCCTGCTGCTGTCAAATAGACGGCGGTGATTGATCTTGGAGGAGCCTCTGCGTCACTTCCGGCCCTGCATTGCGGAGAGAAGCCAGACTCCAGGCTCCAGCCCGCTCACCGCAAGTGTAGGCTCTGCACACTACAGCCTGCTGATCTGCATTCCGATCTCTGCACACTGACAGCCTGCTGATCCGCATGCCGATCTCTGCACACTCCTGCCTGCCTGCCTATTAGATGAGGTAAGTGCGGGACTTGTCCTGCCTCGGGGGGGGGGGTCTCTGCAAAGTACCCCACCTGTGTTACTGTGATAGTGGCTGCAAAGTTCCCCCACCTGTGATACTGGCTGCAAAGTATCCCCACCTGTGATATTGGCTGCAAAGTGGCCCCACCTGTGATACTGGCTGCAAAGTACCCCCACCTGTGATACTGGCTGCAAAGTATCCCCACCTGTGATATTGGCTGCAATTTACCCCCACATGTGATACTGGCTGCAAAGTACCCCCACCTGTGATACTGGCTGCAAAGTACCCCCACCTGTGATAGTGGCTGCAAAGTACCCCCACCTGTGATACTGGCTGCAAAGTACCCCCACCTGTGATATTGGCTGCAAAGTACCCCCACCTGCCTAATTCTGCCTAGTAGAGTATTGCATGTCATGTCATCTGTGCCCAGTCTTGCCACGATGAGTTAATCCAGCTCTGAGCAATCCCCTTATCTTTTTTCAGTAAGTAAAAGGCTGTCTGACTGAGAAATAGACGTTTCATCCCATGCTGTGTGAGTGACAGGTCATTTCCTTATCTCCTGCACAGAGCATACAGAGCCTCACACACCCCTCTTCTTTCTCCTCCAGCTCTCAGTGTAGAGGTGGGTGGGGAGTCTTGTGACACCACAACTCCACCCACTGAGCTCCAGCAAAGAGAGCCACCCACTGATTCTAGAGTTTTGCAAGGCTGCTGCTGCTGAAGTGGATGACATATGCAAGGCAGGGATACATGCAGGAGGCTTGCATGTATAAATACATTAATACTCTTCCATTTGTTTATACTGTGTGAGTGGTGGGTTTACATCCACTTTAATTCCAGAGATAAAACAATAATTCTCCCATTATACAGAACCCTGGTCCGGCCACACCTGGAGTATGCCGTCCAATTCTTGTCACCAGTCCTCAGGAAGGATGTGCTGGAACTGGATAGAGTCCAGAGAAGAGCAAAAAATCTGATTAAGGGATTGGAGGACCTTAGTTATGAGGAAAGATTACGAGCACTGAACTTAGACGCTTGAGAGGAGATATGATTTCAATGTACAAATACAGTAATGGTGACCCCACAATAGGGATAACACTTTTGCACGCAAGGTAATATAAAAAGACACGCGGCCATTCACTAAAATGAGAAGAAAGGCGGTTTAATCTTAAACTGCGTAGAGGGTTCTTTACGGTAAGAGCAGTGAGGATGTGGAATTCTCTTCCACAAGCAGTGGTTTCAGCAGGGAGCATAGATAATTTCAAAAAACTATTGGATAGGCACCTAAACGACCGCAACATACAGGGATATACAATATAATATTGACACAAAAGCACACACATAGGTTGGACTTGTGTCTTTTTTCAACCTCACAAACTATGTATGTAACTATGTAAAACCACCTCCAGTAGAGAACAAAAAGCAAAAGAAAAAGACATTCAGGAGATGGCAGGATTGCCTCCTTAATACCTTGAATTCACTGCTTATCCGTCCTCTGAAAAGCAATCTATGGTGGATCCCTTTTCAGAGACTGCTGCATTGTGAACTTGGTCTTGATCCATTCAAAGCAACACTGTGAGGTAGATGTACTAAAACTGGAGAGAGCAAAATCTGCTGCAGCTATGCATAGAACCCAATCAGCTTCCAGGTTTTTTTCAAAGCTTAATTGAACAAGCTGACGTTAGAAGCTGATTGGCTACCATGCACAGCTGCACCAGATTTTGCACTCTCCAGTTGTAGTAAATCAACCCCAATGTAATCAGCGGCACAGGCCTCATTGAGTACCGATCAGTGGTGGCCGCAGCATAAGGGGCACAGGGGCACCACTCCCCCATCCATGTGTCCGGCCCCCTAATCTACATACAGGGTGCCAGTTGCATGGATTACAATGGCGGGGGGGGAGGGGGTGTTTGAAGCACATGATTAGAGCCTGAGGCCTTAATAGAGAGCACTGCACCCGATCCCATCCACTTGCGAGTGAATATTCGCTATTCTCCTCCCGGCCAATCAGCAAGGACACACTTCCTGTTTCTAATTGGCCGGGTGTGCTGTGTGACCAACGCCGTCCATGCCTCCCGAGGGGGAGTTGCTGTGTGACAGCCGCCGTCGGTGCCGGTGTTAGTACAGCCCCTCCCCCCCACCAAAATAGTGAGCACCAGCTGCCACTGGTACCTGTTGTCATTATCAACATTGCAGCCAGGAATGATGGTGGCGTCCAATGGGTTCTCGGAATCCTGCCCACTGTACGCGTGTAAACATCAGCCCAAACATTTACCTGCATACAGTGTAAAATAGCACCTGAAATCACAGCCCTGGACGCAACTGTTTTTTTATGCTGCTATACAGAGCCGTGTGAATGGGCCAATAGAGCGTTATACAGCTGCCTATAGAATTCTGCGCTTTACGCAGCATATATTATGTTCATGTTATGTGTATGTTGATGTGAATGAGCCCATTATGTCCTGATTCCATGTAGCTCACTCTAAACATATGTAGGTTTGCTGGAATCTGGCGTGTCAATGTCTCTTTGTTTGTAACTAAATGCAAAGAAGTTTTGCATACATTATGCAATATCCAGTTAATTATGTTCGGGGTTTAGAATATAAATACGATTAGTCACAGTCATTGTGAATGCAGAGAAATGTGAATGTGACTTATCCCTCCATGAGGTGTGGTCAGTGAATCACCTCCATAGCGTTCATACTAGAACCTTCTCATCAACCACAACCATAGGTGTGCCCTTTATGTAGATTGGAGTTTACAACATTTGTGTCACATACACTATCATTATGAAGAATTATAGGTAAACATTCTGTTTATGTCCTTATTTCAACATTTTAATTACATTTTTTCTCCTCTAACCTCATCAGGTAAAAATATAAAATACACCAAGACAAAGACTGAGGCCTCATTTAGATGTTTGGTAAATATGTGCTGTTGAGCCATGTTTTTAGTACTCCCCCCCCCCCCAACTGCCCCCTTAAAGTAGAACTATAGGAAATACTTTTTTTTTCCATGTTGGATAAAATAATGGAGAGATATAACTCCTGTCAATTTTTTTTTTTGCCATCTGTGTCCTGTTGGGGAGATTTCCCTTCACTTCCTGTCCCATAGCCAAACAGGAAGTCAGAGGGAATCCCTTGGAGACCCCCAGGTCACCGGAACTAGTGTCCCATTGGAAGATTTCCCCTCTATTACTTTCTGGGAACAACCCAAATCTGGATGTAGTGCTGCCCTCTTGAGGATCGTGAGATAATTCCATACCCATCTGGTTTTCCTGACTTTGTGAGTCCTCTGATACACTGGGTTCACTTATTGTGTTAATTTACCTTTAAGTAATGGCACAGTAATAGAATACACCAGGTTGAGTTAAATCAGCAATGTTTACTCAAAGGATATATCAAATGAAAAACTTTGACCCAACAGGGTAAGATTAGGCACACAAAGTAGTTTTCACAATTGGATAAATGTCACACACCAGTAAATAATACTTAACGTCAATTATAATTTTTTAAAACTCAAACAATATATATTTATCTATATGCTGTGCATGGGAGTGGGGTGCAGGAGAGTAGGGGAATGACTCCTACAGGTGACAGACCACTCTCTCTACTGTTCACTCACATGAAAACAGCAAAGCAGTAGATAAACAGGTATAACACCAGGAATAGTAAATATAGCAATATTCAACCTGCTCTGGGAGAGAGAGAGTTCTTTGATGAATGTAACTGTGTAAGAAACTTTGGCAAAGTAATATATGCTCCCTAAGTGGGGGGAAGAAAATGCGGATTGGTTGCAGTCCAATGTCACTTGCTTGATAATTCAGTTGATCTTAAACTAGCTTTCTGTAGATTAAGTGGCATATACCAAGTATTGGTTAATAGAACAATGCAAATCCAAGGAAATGTAGTATAAACAGATATAACACTCTTTCTGCAGAAGGACAATGAAAGCTTCACAGTGATCACTGACTTGCAAGTTAAATCTAACTAAAAGTAGCAGACTGCCTGGGTATATTGTCCACACTCAAAGTGAATGAATAAGCCTTTCATATATCAAATATGCTAGCAGCTATAAAGAGTGAGGCTGTCTGTGCACAGTATGTGTTAGGATGGGTTTTCACCCGGTCACCACACAGGAACAGGATATGTAGATGCTGTATACACCGATGATGATGATGATGATGATGATGATGTCTCCAGTCTATGTCTCTGAGGAATATTTCCGGCCTCCACCCCCTCACACCATGACTCTCCCGAATCTGTTGTCCATGCAAGGTGTATGGAACAGGAACAGGCCCTGATTGCTGCAGGGCAAGATACTCAAGCTGTTCGCTGAAATTCCACAGGGTATCTGGATTGATGAGTCTGTGAAAGCAGGACACGACTCCACCGCTTCCAGTAACATATTTCCTGCATACAGATCCATGCCGGTCCAGAGAGAGCGTGCCCGGCCCAAAGCGTCTGTTCTTATAGTCTCTCCCACGAGGCACTCCTTCTCCCAGAAACCTTCTCTTCCCCACAGACTGTTGGTAGGTGTAGTTTCTCCCAGATACAGTCAGGGGGTAAATCCTTGCAAGTAAACTACATCTCTCAGAATGCATCTCTCTTGTCACTATCAGAGTCTCAACTCAGCCAAACTGGAACATTAGGGGAAACAACTGTATTATGCTTAACCACTTGCCCACCGCCTCGCATAGAAAGATGGTGGCAATGTGGCTCTGCAGCATAAATCGATGTCTATAACCGGCAATTTGCGCAGCCGCTGCGTGAGTATGCCTGTGGGTCGGGCGGACTCGATGTCCGCCGGTGACCCGCGATTGCCTTCTGCAGAGGAAGAACGGGGTACCGCCAATGTGCTTCCCAATTCTGACAGGGGACATGACAGTGATCTACTGATCCCAGTAATCGGGATCAGTTAGATCTGTCATGCCCCTGCCAGCCCAGCCCCCATACAGTTAGAACACAGTGAGGGAATACACTTAACCCCTTGATTGCCCCCTTAGTGTTAACCCTTTCCCTGCCAGTGATATTTATACAGTAATCAGTGGCTATTTTTACCTCTGATCACTGTATAAGTGTCAGTGGTCCCAAAAAAGTGTCAAAAGTGCCCGATCTGTCCGCCGCAATAGCGCAGTCCCGATAAAAACCACAGATCGCTGCCATTACCAGTAAAAAAAATAATAATAATCAAAATGCCATGAATCAAATCTCATAGTTTGTAATTCTCATAGTTTTTAGACGCGATAACTTTTGCGCAAACCAATCAACGCTTTTTGCGATTTTATTTGTCAAAATATGTAGAAGAATAAATTTTGGCCTAAACTGATGAATAAATTCGTTTTTTTTTTGCCGCTGTTTTTTTGTTTATAGGGCAAAAAATAAAAACCGCAGAGGTGATCAAATACCACCAAAAGAAAGCTATAATTGTCTCGGGAAAAAAGGGCATCAATTTTGTTTGGGTACAACATTGCACGACCGCGCAATTGTCAGTTAAAGCAACGCAGTGCCGAATCACAAAAAGTGCTCTGGTCAGGAAGGGGGTTAATCCTTTCGGGGCTGAAATGGTTAATAGCAGAACACATCTTCTAGTTGCCGGGAATGTGTATACCCAGCTGTTGGCTACATGGGATTTTCTTTTACTTTCAATGATAACAGTAAACAGGAGAAATAGAGAGTGTGGATCTCTCGAACAGTGACACAGACAGCAATACTGAAAATGCGGATGTTAGTGCAAATAAAACAAAAATATGTAATGGATAGCACTCAATTGGTTTTTGACTCAAAATCTTAATTGTCATGAACTTTTATGCTGGGTGGTCCTCAACACTCAACCCAAAGCTTTGATATCCATCATTTATGACAACCAATCACTGTGGCACCATGGTGCAGTTTGCAGTGGTACACTTTTTTTAACCCACAGAAATCCCTCTCTACCATGAAACAACTACTTTGTTGTTCTTGCCCCCCTAAACAAAACTTGCCAGCCCTCCTATGACAGCATGCCTTTGTTGGAACCATTGTTTTACCACCGAATCCTTATACCGCCCATACCTCCCAATAGTCCATTGGATTGAGCGGGACTTTCCCGCATTCACACCTCTGTCCCGGAATCCCCCGATACAGGGGCTTTGTCATCCAGAGGGAGAGGGAAGGATGATGCTGGGCAGAGGTGGGGATATATGGTGGAGAGGGATGGATGATGCTGGGCAGAGATGGGGATATATTGTGGAGAGGGATGGGGGGAGGGGTTCTTTGAGGAATTTCTCATTCATTGATAAAATGACAGACTGATACATAGTAACACTCGCGGTTTACTATTATCAGCTGTCAGTGGGACATATAGCAGCAATCTTATTGGCCGCTGCTTGCGCCCACTGTGCTACGGGGGGGGGGCTTGGTGTACACATGTTTGCCAAGCCCCCCAAGCCCCAACTTCTCACCCACCAGCACTGCTCCCCCTTCCCCCGCCACAATCCCCAGCCTGTCAGCTCAATGCAGGCTTCGGGAGGGGAAGGAGGGATGCCACTTGGAGTGGCGATGGATGGGGGGTGCAGGGGCCAGTATGGGGGGTATTCTGAATGGTGGGAGGGGACACATCTGGATCCCTCCAAGCCCCAAGCAGCACCTGAAGATGTCAGGGGCGGTAGAGGAGGGATGCCGGCTAATGATGGTAGCTGTGGGGATTGGGTTTGGGGAGGGGGGACCGATCGGGTGGGGGGGGAAGGGGGGTGAAGGGCATAGGAAATGAGAGGGGGGGCAGATTTAGGTGGAAGGGAGCAGCAGGAGGTGGAGAGGCAGGGGGCAGGGAAGCGGCAGCATGGAGAGGGGGGGCAGTCACTTTTAGGGTTAATAACTGATCAGCGGATTGTAATCCGCTAATCAGAGTTATAGAATTATTCAGCAGAGTCTGCTGAACAATTCTGATAAAAGTTTACGGTCATTGAAGTGGCCATAAGCTTATAGGAGAGGGAGAGATTAGGTGGCGGTGCAGGAGAGGAGGACCAGCCCTGGCTTGTAGTCTCACTTTCTAGGGAGTGGGCCCCTTAAGACCCCTTGAGACGCTCGGGCCACTTACAGCAGCACTGCCTGCACCCCCTGATGACGGCCCTGATTGTACAGTACTGTGCAAACGTTTTAGGCAGGTGTGAAAAATGCTGTAAATGAAGAAATCTTTCAGAAATGTAAGTGTTAATAGTTTATTTTTTTATCAATAAACAAGATGGAAAGTAAATGAACAAAATAGAGATCCAAATCAAATCAATATTTGGGGTGGCTACCCTTCACCTTCAAACCAGTATCAATTCTTCTAGGTACAGTTACACACAGTTTTTGAAGGAACTCAGCAGGTAGGTTGTTCTATGTACATCTTTGAGAACTAACCACAGATCTTCTGTGGATGTCGGCTGCCTCAAATCCTTCCGGGGTGCAGAAAAACGTCAGCAGGTGCTCTGGACTGATGAGATCAAATGTAAAATATTTGGCTGTAGCAGGAGGCAGTTTGTTGGTGAAGAGCTGGAGAGCAGTACAATAATGAGTGTCTGCAGGCAACTGTGAAGCATGGTGTCGGTTCCTTGCAAGTTTGGGGCTGCATTTCTGCAAATGGAGTTGGCGATTTGGTCAGGATCAATGGTGTCCTCAATGCTGAGAAGTATAAGCAGATATTTTTAACCATCATGCCATGTCATCAGGGAGGTATGTGATTGGTCCCAAATGTATTCTGCAGCAGGACAATGACCCCAAACATACAGCCAAAGTAATTAAAGTGGAGTTCCACCCATGTAAAAAGTCAGAAGCTACAAAAAGTGTAGCTGCTGACTTTTAATAATCGGACACTCACCTGTCCCTCGCTCCAGCGATGCGGTCGCCCAAGGCCTGCTCATCGCCTCCTCCCCTCAGCGGCGCCGGCATCATAAGTGTGGACACCTGGACACCTGGAGTCGAGCTGCGCCTTGTGACCCGGCCGGCGAATCTTCTGGGAGGGAGGTCGGAAGGTGAAATTCCTTCCCTGAGCCACAGCGCCAGGGGAGGAAGTGGACTGGGGACCCCTTTTGGGTCACCCGCCCAAAAAAAGACATGCCAATTGTGGCATGTCGGGGGTCACCTTCCATTAAAGCAAAAGTTCTACTTTAGGGTGGCACTCCGCTTTAAGAACTATCTTCAGTGTAAAGAACAAGGAGTCCTGGGAGTGATGGTTTGGCCCCCACAAAGCCCTGATCAAACCATCATGGAGTCTGTCTGGGATTACATGAAGAAACAGAAGGATTTGAGGCAGCTGACATCCACAGAAGATCTGTGCTTCATTCTCCAAGATGTTTGAAAAAACGTGCCTGCCGAGTTCCTTCAAAAACTGTGTGTAGGTGTACCTAGTCCTAGAAGAATTGATGCTGGATAGAGGGCAAAGGGAGGTCACACCAAATAATGATTTGATTTGGATTTCTCTTCTGTTCATTTACTTTCCATTTTGTTAATTGTTACAAATAAATTAATAACACTTCTATTTCTGAAAGACTTCTTCATTTACAGCATTTTTAATCACACTTGCCTAAAACATTTGCACAGTAACAGACTCTTCGCGCCTTAAGAAAATGAAAGTAAAACTGCATGATACGGAACAGAAACTGTTTGCATCTCAGATCACGAGAGGCTCCTACTGCTTGTGCGTCCCATCCAGAGGGCGTGATTATAGATGATCATAGAGCTGTGCTGTGCTCTGTCCTATAGGGATATGGGAGGGAGTGACTGACTCACTTTATAAAGCTGCCCCAACATGTTCAAGGAAGGACCACAGCTACTGAACCGTCATATCAAGAACATTGTTTTCAGGTAAGTTTACAGTATGTCTATGAAAATATATGTATGTAATGTGTGCATGATCTGTGTGTTGTATTGTTTGTAGTTTAATACACAGTAAATATAAATATATATACAGTATATATATATATATATATATATATATATAAATACTGTACACAGTATCTCACAAAAGTGAGTACACCCCTCACATTTTTGTAACTATTTTATTATATCTTTTCATGTGACAACACTGAAGAAATGACAATTTGCTTTGCTAGTGTAAATTTGCTGTCCCCTCAAAATAACTCAACACACAGCCATTAACCACTACAAGACTGAGCCTGTTTTTTGGGTTTGGTGCTTACGAGTTAAAACCATGTTTTTTTGCCATAAAATTACTTAGAACCCCCAAACATTTTATATATTTTTTTTCTAACACCCTAGAGAATAAAATGGCCGTCGTTGCAAAACTTTATGTCACACCGTATTTGCGCAGCGGTCTTACAAGCGGGTTTTTTTTTAAATTCTGTTTTTTGAGTTAAAAAATAAGACACCAGTAAAGTTAGGCCCATTTCTTTCCATATTGTGAAAGATAATGTTACGCCAAGTAAAATGATACCCAACATGTCATGCTTCAAAATTGCGTCCGCTCGCGGAATGGCGACAAACTTTGCAACTTAAAATTCTCCATTGGTGACGTTTAAAAAAATCTACAGGTTAACAGTTTTGAGTTACAGAAGGGGTCTAGTGGTAGAATTATTGCTCTCGCTCTAATGATCTCGGCGATACCTCACATGTGTGGTTTGAACACAGTTTTCGTATGTGGGCGGGACTTACGTATGCGTTTGCTTCTGCGTGCGAGCTCAGCAGGACGCTTTAAATTTTTTTTTTTAATTATTTATTTTGCTATTTACTTTTTATTTTTACACTGTTCTTTTTTTAAAAAATAAATTGATCACTTTTATTCCTATTACAAGAGATGTAAACATTCCTTGTAATAGAAAAAAGCATGACAGGTCCTCTTAAATATGAGATCTGGGGTCAAAAAGACCTCACATCTCATATTTACACTAAAATGCAAAAAAAAAAAAAAAAATGGGAAAAATGACAGCCCAAAAAAAAAAAAAAATGGGCCCTTTAAGACCGTTGGGCGGACGTGACTTCTGACGTCATTTCCGCCCTGCCGTATTATGGAGCCGAGTGAGCGGACACTGGGGGGGACGGATCCGATCATCTCCACTTCTGCCGGCGGGTCCTGTAAGCGGCGGAGATGACAGGAAAGCGGCGGGAGGGGCTCACCTCTCCCGCCGCTGATAAAAGTGATCTTGCGGCGAATCCACCGTTGAGACCACTTTTATCTGAAGGGGAATCGCCGGCTCTAAAAAACGATATCTGAATGGCACCATTCAGATATCACCACTCAAAGGCAGCAATGTCATATGATGTCCGCTCAAACAGAAGTGGTTAATGTCTAAACCACTGGCAACAAAAGTGAGTACACCCCTAAGTGAAAATGTCCAAATTGGACCCAAAGTGTCAATATTTTGTGTGTCCACCATTATTTTCCAGCACGGCCTTAACCCTCTTGGGTATGGAGTGCACCAGAGCTTCACAGGTTGCTACTGGAGTCCTCGTCCATGACGACATCACAGAGCTGGTGGATGTTAGAGACCTTGCGCTCCTCCACCTTCCGTTTTAAGGATGCCCCACAGATGCTCAATAGGGTTTAGGTCTGGAGACATGCTTGGCCAGTCCATCACCTTTACCCTCAGCTTCTTTAGCAAGGCAATAGTCATCTTGGAGATGTGTTTGAGGCCACTATCATGTTGGAATACTGCCCTGCGGCCCAGTCTCCATAGGGAGGGGATCATGCTCTGCTTCAGTATGTCACAGTACATGGTGGCATTCATGGTTCCCTCAATAAACTGTTGCTCCCCAGTGCTGGCAGCACCCAGACCATGACACTCCCACCACCATGCTTGACTGTAGGCAAGACACACTTGTCTTTGTACTCCTCGCCTGTTTGCCACCACACACTTGACACCATCTGAACCAAATAAGTTTATCTTGGTCTCATCAGACCACAGGACATGGTTCCGGTAATCCATTTCCTTAGTCTGCTTGTCTGCAGAAAACTATTTGCAGGCTTTCTTGTGCATCATCTTTAGAAGAGGCTTTCTTCTAAGGCGAAAACCATGCAGACCAATGTGATACATTGTGCGGCGTATGGTCTGAGCACTGACAGGCTGACCCCCACATCTTCAACCTCTACAGCAAAGCTGGCAGCACTCATACGTCTATTTTCCAAAGACAACCTCTGGATATGACACTGAGCAAGTGCACTCAACTTCGACGAGGCCTATTCTGAGTGGAACCTGTCCTGTTAAATCACTGTATGTTCTTGGCCACCGTGCTGCAGCTCAGTTTCAGGGTCTTGGAAATCTTCTTATAGCCTAGGCCATCTTTACGTAGAGCAAAAATTCTTTTTTTTTCAGATCCTCAGAGAGTTCTTTGCCATGAGGTGCCATGTTGACCTTCCAGTGACCAGTATGAGAGTGAGAGCGATAACACCAAATTTAACACTCCTGCTCCTCATTCACACTTGAGACCTTGTAATACTAACGAGTCACAGGGTAAATGGCTAATTTGGACATTTTCAAATAGGGGTGTACTCACTTTTTTTGCCAGCGATTTAGACATTAATGGCTGTATTTTGAGGGGACAGCAAATTTACACTGTTATACAAGCTGTACACTCACTACTTTACATTGTAGCAAAGTGTAATTTCTTCAGTGTTGTCACATGAAAGGATATAATAAAATATTTACAAAAATGTGAGGGGTGTACTCACTTTTGTGAGATACTGTGTGTGTATATATATAGACACACTCACACATGCTTATATATACACTGTTTGATGTATCCAGTCTTGCTACCAAGGCTTCTATAGTAGCTGTGAACTTTTAAACCAAAAGAAGGTGACCGGGATGCCTGGATCTGGTGTATCTCAGTGGGGTATTTGAAACAATCAGACTTCATAAATTTCTGTTTGCCGAATGATCTATTGGTAATCATTAGTACCCAATCATTCACTGTTGACTCTAGCCTGATCTAGAATGTATACATTGTAGCTGGTGTTTAGTCATGTGTTCCTATAGACAATGACGCTGTGCTTGTCTGGGGTGAACAATAGAAAACCTGCATTGTTGTCCATGTATTGTACATGGTTCATTAGGCTCTGTGTAAAAGTTACAACATCTGTCAGGTCACAATTCATTTCTGTGACCCCACTAAGAAGATTTTCCATCAATTCTTTTCCACCAGGAAAAGAGATGAAAAGAAATGGATATCATTGTAACAAGAAAAACACAAAGATAAACAGTGATATCCTACTAAATCATCAGCTCTTAATGTCAATCAGATTGTCTTTCCAGATGTAAAGAATATTTTTTTACACTCCTGGAAACAAGAATTGATACCAGTTGGCCTCGGCTATAGATATGCTATATCAGGTTAATTATCCACCCCTGAAAAACGAATTAGGAGGGACCTGAATAGATGGAATCTTTGCAATCTCTTGTGGATAGGAAGAATAATTGCAATTAAAATGACTTTACTACCCACATTTTTGTTCTTCTTTTGATATATTCCAACACAGTTAGCTGTAAGCTACAGACAAGAGGGCAATAAAGGCCACCCATTATTATGATCTTTTCAGTTATTACCAAACTGGCCCAACTATCAGTTAGCTATTTTCAAAGAAGAAAACAGGACTGGGTTGCCATGAAACCTCTAGGGGCTTCATCAAATGACATTGATCATTTGAAATCGCCACTGGTAATGCGCAGACCCCTCGTCATATCTCTTACTGTATCTCATTCCTTAGTCCTGTGGGACTTTTTAGGCCTGTGAGATTCTAAACTCGAAAAGCATGGTCTCCTTTCACATCAAACCCCCCTTGCACCACTGTCCAGAAACAAAGTTTCTTCCTCCGGGAACGGCTTTGTCTTCATTTAAAGGGTGGCTGGACAAAGGTCTATAGCAGGTTGGTCAGTTCTTCACTTCTAGGGGGCCCTCTATTGTTACAACATTATCAAGAAAAATACAATCTACCACATTCAGTACAATTTGGATTCCATCAAGTACACCACTTTCTACATTCTCTCACTGGTTATGCTAACTCCATAGGAGAAGTGGTGTATAAAAGTGAATGGTCGGAGGAGGGATATCAATGATTTAAAATTTGCTGGCAGAATCCGCAAATAAACTGCCCTATGTGACCACATGGGAATCTGAAATCGGAGTGACAGATTCTGTGGAGTCCTGGTTTTCTCGATGCTCTAGAGCAGCTGGTCTCAACCTTTTTACCCCAGAGGATCCCTTGAAATAATTTAAATGTGTTTGGGAACCCCTACTAAGAGAAGGCAATCAGGAGTCATAAGAAAAACTTCCTGATTTGAATGCTTGTCCTTGGCTGGAGACTCTAAGGGATGTATTCATAAAAAGTTTGCATAGCTGTTCATCTATTAAAACTGTAAATTAGTTCTGGGTCAATGGGGCCAAATCAAATGTTCTCAGGATATATTCTCTGCAATCTGAATGTGTGAATTCGGAAAATACTACATTATGGCCACTTGATGGCACTGAGGAGCATATATATTTCCTATGATAGGAACCAACACCAGCTAGTGGCCATAATGCAGTATTTTCCGTTTTCACTCATTTGAATTGCAGAGAACATAGCCAGTGTGATCTCCAACATCCCTTGCAGCCCTAAACTTACCTGTCCTTGAACCAGCATAATATTAGCTCTATGGTCTCCTTAGCTAAAGGGTGGAGTTCAGACATTCTATAGGACTAAATGGAGATTCCAGGAAACATACGCAGGTTTCAGAAACATAGAATAGTGATGGCAGTAACAAGTTGCTCCATCGAGTCTGCTTTTTTTTCATTTATACAGGTTTTAGTTTTTTGTTTTTTTAACTTTTTTTGTCTGAGTATAGCTTTATGTTTGTCCCATTTACTATCCAACCATGAAATATATATATATATTTACTCAATGTTATTCTCTATTTGTACTCATTTGTTGTTAATAGTTAAAACTGTCTTAGAAGTACCAACCTATCATTTACCCTGTTTGTATTTCGATATGAGTCTGTTTTTTTCAATTTTTTTGTTTTTTGATTTTGGACATATTTACTTTTTTTTCGTCTGAGCTACCTCGTTGAACAATGACGGTAGTGATAAGATACAAAGACTTTGGACGCATACAAAGGACCTTAGAGGTAAATCAGGATATCTTACAGACTTGAGGTGGGAAATCGATTCCTCTGG
>BLSH010314447.1:140592-153509 GCA_018402905.1 Glandirana rugosa | reverse complement strand
CTGGTTTTCTCGATGCTCTAGAGCAGCTGGTCTCAACCTTTTTACCCCAGAGGATCCCTTGAAATAATTTAAATGTGTTTGGGAACCCCTACTAAGAGAAGGCAATCAGGAGTCATAAGAAAAACTTCCTGATTTGAATGCTTGTCCTTGGCTGGAGACTCTAAGGGATGTATTCATAAAAAGTTTGCATAGCTGTTCATCTATTAAAACTGTAAATTAGTTCTGGGTCAATGGGGCCAAATCAAATGTTCTCAGGATATATTCTCTGCAATCTGAATGTGTGAATTCGGAAAATACTACATTATGGCCACTTGATGGCACTGAGGAGCATATATATTTCCTATGATAGGAACCAACACCAGCTAGTGGCCATAATGCAGTATTTTCCGTTTTCACTCATTTGAATTGCAGAGAACATAGCCAGAGAGCATTCCATTTTGCCAAATCCACAAAGAATGAATTTACACACAGCTTTGATTGACAAGCTATGGGGATATATATATATATATATATATATATATATATATATACACTTTTAAGTATTTCAAATGTGATCTCCAACATCCCTTGCAGCCCTAAACTTACCTGTCCTTGAACCAGCACAATATTAGCTCTATGGTCTCCTTAGCTAAAGGGTGGAGTGCAGACATTCTATAGGACTAAATGGAGATTCCAGGAAACATACGCAGGTTTCAGAAACATAGAATAGTGATGGCAGAAACAAGGTGGTCCATCGAGTCTGCTTTTTTTTCATTTATACAGGTTTTAGTTTTTTGTTTTTTTAACTTTTTTTGTCTGAGTATAGCTTTATGTTTGTCCCATTTACTATCCAACCATGAAGATTCTGTCAAAATTGATAATTGTTGTTTACTCATGTTTATCTCTTATTGTAACTCATTTGCCAAACCCATTATCAACATAACTGAACTATTAATAGGTTTTGAGATGATGACTAGTATATGCAAGCTTACCATTTTTCGAGGGGTGAGGATTATTTACTTTTTAAACACTTTATGTCAATGGATGTTTGTAGATGATAGAAAAATTGGCAGTTAAAATGGTTTTCACAGAAGTGCAAGAGGGTGACGCCTATAGAGTCGAAGGATGATAACATTTAAAGCAACCCTGTCAACGTACAGTACTCACAAAAGTGAGTACACCCCTGACATTTTTGTAAATATTTTATTCTATCTTTTCATGTGACAACACTGAAGAAATGACACTTTGCTACAATGTAAAGTAGTGAGTGTGCAGCTTTTATAAGGCTCCATGCACACTGAAGCTGATAAACAACCGTTTATGGTCGTTTGGGCGTTTTTTAACAGCCCATAAATGCCCCTTTATGTTATCCTATGTGTTCATGCACACATAGATGTTTATTGACGTTTAACAGCAGTGGCGTTTATGGGCTGTTATCTGAACGCCCTGAATTGGCCTTCAAGAGTCGTTCTTCTGACCACAAAAACCACTGGACAACGCTAAACGTTCATAAACGCCGCTAAATGGCCATTTATTGGCGTCCAGTGTTTTTTGTAGTCAATGGAAGCTAATGAAGTAAAAAAAATGCAGATAAATGCGCATAAACTTTGCTTACAAAACGCTGCTAAAAGCACGTTTTCCAAGCAGCGTCTCCTGCCACTATATCCGATGCCCAGAGAGCATCCAATGTGCATGGAGCCTTACAGTGTAATTTTTCTTTCCCCTCAAAATAACTCAACACACAGCCATTAATTGTAACCTATAAAGTGCAGCGCATCAAGTGACAGTCCACACATATGAAAAGTCAACATAAAGTTCATTCCATTCAGAGGACTAGATGAAAGGTGTTTAAAAGATCCCGCAGGTGAAAAGAATTCCTTTTAGACAAAACATCGGTGTATATTCCCTTCACCAATAGCTGAAATGCCACCTCACCTCAAGGTCTGACCCGTTTCACCAGTAGGTCAGATACGCATGTTTCCCACAATATGGGGAAGAAAGGAAAGTAGCTTTCCCGGCTCCAGCACTAATCATACAGCCTCCTGTCTCTCATGAGCTCCCAGACCAACCAGCGATCAAATGGTTATGGCTCAGTAATCCGGATGCATCGGGGGGTATGAGCCTGGATGGACGTCACCCACTGCTGTCCACTGATCCATTTTCCTCATGCATCCGGATTACTGAGCCATAACCATTTGATCGCTGGTTGGTCTGGGAGCTCATGAGAGACAGAAGGCTGTGTGATTAGTGCTGGAGCCAGGAGAACCCATATAGTGGGAAACATGCGTATCTGACCTACTGGTCAGATAAAACAGGCGTCAGACCTTGAGGTGAGGAGACATTTCAGTTATTGGTGAAGGGAATATACAGTATCTGACAAAAGTGAGTACACCCCTCACATTTTTGTAAATATTTTATTCTATCTTTTCATGTGAAAACACTGAAGAAATGACACTTTGCTACAATGTAAAGTAGTGAGTGTACAGCTTGTATAACAGTGTAAATTTGCTGTCCCCTCAAAATAACTCAACACACAGCCATTAATGTCTAAACTGCTGGAAACAAAAGTGAGTACACCCCTAAGTGAAAATGTCCAAATTGGACCCAAAGTGACAATATTTTGTGTGGCCACCATTATTTTCCAACACTGACTTAACCCTCTTGGGCATGGAGTTCACCAGAGCTTCACAGGTTGCCACTGGAGTCCTCTTCCACTCCTCCATGATGACCTCATGGAACTGGTGGATGTTAGAGACCTTGCGCTCCTCCACCTTCCATTTCAGGATGCCCCACAGATGCTCAATAGGGTTTAGGTCTGGAGACATGCTTGGCCAGTCCATCAAGTCATCTTGGAGGTGTGTTTGGGGTCATTATCATGTTGGAATACTGCCCTGCGGCCCAGTCTCTGAAGGGAGGGGATCATACTCTGCTTCAGTATGTCACAATGCATGTTGGCATTCAAGGTTCCCTCAATGAACTGTAGCTCCCCAGTGCCGGCAGCACTCATTCAGCCCCAGACCATGACACTCCCACCACCATGCTTGACTGTAGGCAAGGCACACTTGAAACCATTTGTACTCCTCATCTGGTTTCCGCCACGCACACTTGAAACCATCTGAACCAAATAAGTTTATCTTGCTCTCATCAGACCACAGGACATGGTTCCAGTAATCCATGCCCTTAGTCTGCTTGTCTTCAGAAAACTGTTTGCAGGCTTTCTTGTGCATCATCTTTAGACAAGGCTTTCTTCTGGGACGACAGCCAAGCAGACCAATTTGATGCAGTGTGCGGCGTATGGTCTGAGCATTGACAGGCTGACCCCCCACCCCTTCAACCTCTGCAGCAATGCTGGCAGCACTCATAAGTCTATTTCCCAAAGACAACCTCTGGATATGACGCTGAGCACATGCACTCAACTTCTTTGGTTGACCATGGCGAGGCCTGAGTGGAACCTGTCCTGTTAAACTGCTGTATAGTCTTGGCCACCGTGCTGTAGCTCAGTTTCAGGGTCTTGGCAATCTTCTTATAGCCTAGGCCATCTTTATGTAGAGCAACAATACATTTATTTAGATCCTCAGAGAGTTCTTTGCCATGAGGTGTCATGTTGAACTTCCAGTGACCAGTGTGAGAAAGTGAGACTGATAACACAAAATTTAACACACCTGCTCCCCATTCACACCTGAGACCTTGTAACACTAACAAGTCACATGTCACCGGGGAGGGAAAATGGCTAATTGGGCCCAATTTGGACATTTTCACTTAGGGGTGTACTCACTCTTGTTGTCAGCGGTTTAGACATTAATGGCTGTGTGTTGAGTTACTTTGAGGGGACAGCAAATTTACACTGTTATACAAGCTGTACACTCACTACTTTACATTGTAGCAAAGTGTCATTTCTTCAGTGTTGTCACATGAAAAGATGTAATAAAATATTTACAAAAATGTGAGGGGTGTACTCACTTGTGTGAGCTACTGCATGAAGGAAATCAAGATGAAAGTTTCTTGCAAAATAAATTAGTATATTGACCTCCCCGGCTGACTACGCGTGCTACCTCCTCTCCAGTAAAGTGAATTGAGGACACATTAAATACTTTTACAGCTTGTAAGTGAGGTGAAGCGCAGTGCAGTGGAATAACACACTCCCAGTGCAATGAAAGAACTTGTATTGAAATAATGCAGAAACAGTTCACAAAAATCCAAGTGGAAAGGCAGCCCAACTGGGAACGCTCACAGTTCCAACAGCATGTAGAGAGCACAGTGCAACCAAACTGTCTGTAGAGAGGGGGAAGAATGCGGCCTGACCATCTCGTGCCCAACAGGCAGGTGTCCAGAGAAGTTGCGAGCCCTACGCTTTCCCTCCTTGTCAGGAACCTTTCCCTGCCGCAAGAACTGTCCCTACCAGATGGGGTACCTGTCTCTACTCAGCCAACTCGCAAATGCACAACCAAATCTGGGATCCAGAGCCTTACCCACTTGCCACCCGCCCACTGTCAAATGACGGAGAAAAGGTGCGGCTCTTGTTCTGGGAGGACGTCATATGATGGTGCCCCAAATCGGCCCCTCTCGTGTGCCCACGGGGGCGGCGATCATGTCTGTGCTGTGTTCCTTGGACACAGTGCAACCCTGATCTCTGTAAAGAGCCAATGACATGGCTCTTTAACCATGAGATTGGCTCTGTCCAATCACAGCCGGTCACATGTAAATGCGAAAATGCTGTTAATCGGCTCTCCATGCTTCACACTGACAGAGTGTGTGGCGCGGAGTGACGATCAGTGGTATCTTCTCGCAGGGGACACCAGTTCCCTGATTACAGGAAAGCCTCAGCAGTGTCCATTAGTGCCACCAATCATTGCCCATCAGTGACACCAATCAGTGCCCATCAGTGACACCAGTCAGTGCTTATTAGTGATGCCAGTCATTGCAGCCTTTCAGTGCCCATCAGTGACTGCTCATCAGTGCTGCCCATCAATGCCCATGAGTGTCACCCATCCATACTGCCTATCAGTGCCCACCAGTGCCACCCATCAGTGCGGCATATTAGTGCCTCCTCATCAGTGCCCATCAGTGCAGCCTCATCAGCGCACATCAATGAAGGAGAAAAATTACTTATTTACAAAATTTATTGACAGAAACTAAGGGGAATTTTTTTTTTGGTAAAAAATAAAAAACCCAGTGATGATTAAATACCACCAAAGGAAAGCTCTATTTGTGTGAAGAAAATGATTAAAAGTTAATTTGGGTACAGTGTTGCATGACCACACAATTGTCATAAGTGTGACAGCGCTGAAAGCTGAAAAATGGCCTGGGCAGGAAGGGGGTGAACGTGCCCTGTATTGAAGTGGTAGAATAAGCTCTGCCTGACTCAATATGGCTGCCAAAGACATATGGGACAGCAGCATCCAATTGGATGATTCCCCAGTGACCCAGGAAACCATTCCTCTTGACTTTCCCTCCAAATTCAGTGCTGCTGCGGAAGAGCACCACCTGCAGTGGAGAAAGTAGACTGCACCTGCCTACAAGCTCATCAACAGAGTTTAACCCAAATGATGACCCTACAATTATTCTTCAGCTAGACACCTTAAAACAGGCTTTGAATGGTCGTGGGTAACATTCTGCTACTTGACTTCTATAAAGAAATTTGACTGCGTATAGTAAAGTATTCCCACCCCACAATTTCATATGTTTCAAATGCCTTCAGCATTGATAAGCTTCTAGAACCTTTACACACTTATCAGGGAATGCCAGACGTTGGGTAACTATCCAACAACTGAAAGTCAAACCCAAACTGCTCTCATATTTCCATGTACACCAAAATATTGGTGCAGTTCTTTTGTGTTTTCTATTGACAAGGAAGAACAATTTACTATTGCCCATAATTTTCCAATGCAATCAACAGATATTTTATCCAATGGAGGTACTCCAGGTTTATAATTTGGGAATTTTAGTTTCCAAAGAAAGCAACATTATCTATTTTCTGTCCATAGAAATCCCTCATTGAATTTCAGGTGGTGTCATCTCCCAGTGCCCTGGTCATGGACGTCCAATGGCTTAGCAAGGAGTAGTCTGCAGGGCACCCTTTGTATCCTTGGCAAGCCCTGCAGTGCAAGGGGGTATTTGAGAAGACCAATCACCCAGCACACAGCCAGCTGACTCAGATGACTGATGTCTCCTCAAATGGAAATTCTGCCTCCACACGCGTTAGCAGGCAACATTTTCTAATTAATTAATTCAAAGGAGTCCCTGGCTGCAGAAAGAAAGGCTTTATTTTTTTTGTCTGACTGTACAACAGCTTTAAATATTTTTACCATATTCAGGTAATGCATGTTATTGTATACCTTTGTGCTTTCAATTTTATTAATCTTGTAATAATTCTTACCCTAGGACACAGTGATGGGCAGCTTGGTGAAAACCTTCATTTTCCTAGACCTGGAAGCTACTGGCCTTAATGGAGATCTTCCCAAAATCACGGAGCTTTGCCTGGTGGCTGTCCACGCGTCTTCACTGAAGAATCCAACAAGCAATGACTCAGGGGAGATACAGCTACCTCGGGTGTTGGACAAGCTTTGCCTTTGCGTAGATCCAGTGAAGCCCCTCACTCCAAAAGCCTCTGAAATCACTGGCCTGGACAATGAGCTACTGAAAACTTGTGAGAAGCAAACATTTGATGTGAGCCTCATCAACACCGTCCTCGAATTTATAAACCGTCAGGCTCAGCCAGTTTGTCTGGTGGCCCATAATGGCTTTAACTACGACTTTCCCCTACTGAAGACTGAGCTTCAGCAACAAGATCATGACCTCTCCAGCTCCATCCTGTGTGTGGATTCACTTCAAGCCTTCCGATATCTGCATAATCAAGAGAGATCAAAGCCAGAAACTGTCAAAGGGCAGTTTTCCCTAACAGAAATTCACCGACAGTTCTTCGGCAAGGAGCCCAACTTTTCTCATTACGCAGAAGGGGATGTGCTGACCCTAATTCTTGTCTTCATTTGCAAAGCAGATAGTCTTCTGGAGGCAGCCAGTTACAAGCGATGGGGAGACATCAAACCAATGTACTAATGACTTACCTTGTATAAAGGAACACATTGCCACTAATTAATTCTCGCTTAACCATGTGATTCCATCCATGTTCTAGAATCTAGATTTTACCCCTTCCAATAGCGTAAGATTTGTGCTTAAAGAGGGCTTATATTTTAAAAGTGAAAACCTGATTGAAAAATTAACTGTAGCTAAGCTGTACATTTCCCCTTGAACTTCCTCAGAGTCGATGCCTATCCTGATGCGTGAGTGTGCCTGCCCCTGTAGTCCCAAAGTTGCATGCATATCTTCAGTGTGAGATCATCTCAGGCATATCACACCCTCTTCCCATACCATTCAAACAGCAGTCTTCAGTTTATCAGATCACAAGTCCTGACATAAAGAAGCAAAAAACCCTGCCTCTACCAACATAGGTGCCTCCATGTGTTTTTTTTCAATCATTAAATGTGTTTTTAAATTACTATTTGGATAACTGCAATTTGTTTTTCTATTATGTTCCCACAATCCATCAGAATGGGAGGCTGTTATGTATCTCTATGCACTCTCCATCGAAGTATTCAGAAATTGGAGGTAGAAGAGGCATGGTTAGGCAGCTTCTGGAAGGATGGGCAAATACTTTAGGCCCTATGCTAACCTTTTGATGTAATGATAATTTCAATAATGGCCTACAGAAATTGCTTATGCTAAACGATCATTTCAATCAACAAACTAATGCTTTAAATTGAAAACAGTCCGCCGACAGATAATTCAATCAAATTTGACCAAATGTATAATGATTAGTGATGATGATTAATGATGCTGGGGATCAAACCAATGGTTGTTTCATGGTCTGGAGTCAGGCTTGGAGACCAGTAGGTATAGCAGTAGAGAGGCTTCCACTTAACAACAGGATAGATATACAAACAGGTTACTCTTTTTACTCCAAAGGAACCCTTGACATCATTTTCAGGACCCAGGGACCCCTGGGGGAAGAAGGCCACTTTGCCACAGTGGTCAGAATGCCACCCTTAGAGACAGCTTAAAAGTGCACTGGTGTCATGGGACTGGCTCTGCCAAGGGGCATTGCACCCAGAACCATGCAGATAGGAAGTCAATCAGCTGCAGCTAAAGGAACCGCCCTAGCAATCTCTGGAGGAACCCTGTTTGAGAATGGCTTCATTAATGTTTAGAAGAAGGGAGCCATAGGGCAACCCTCTAGAGCTCTTTAGACGTCATCACAGGATATTAATCATTTTTGCCATTTACCTTAAGGCTAATTTCACACTGGGGAGTAGGGGGCGGTAGCGTTAAAGCGCCACTAGCTTTAGTGGCGCTTTACTGCTGTTATAGTGGCACTTTGGCGCCGCTATTCGGGCGGCAGCGGGACGCTTTTAGACCCTTTCTTCTGTTCTGCAATCGCTCCGCCCCAGTGTGAAAGCACTCAGGCTTTGATTGGGGATTTTTTTGGGGAGAGTTTTTTTTAGCACTAAAGCGCCTGAAAAACATCTCAGTGTGAAAGGGGTCAAAAGCGGAGGTCCGCTCACTCCTGCAAAAATTAAAAGCCAGCAGCTACACATGCTGTAGCCCCTGACCTTTAAAAATAGGACAATTACTTGTCCTGGAGTCCAGCGATGTCGGCACCACAGCTGATGTTTCCATCAGCTGTCGGGTGCTGCCACCGCTATTGCGGGTAAGGGAACCCGGCGGTGAAGCACTACGGCTCAACGCCGGGCCGCTGCTGAGCATGCGTGAGGCACTGCTGCACTCTCTCACTGGCCCGGTGGCTGGGGAAGGAGGAGGGAGCTGGGCTGCCTGACGTAATTCACCGCGGCCTGGTCACCCAGAAGTGGGAAGCGGATACCTGTCGAAGACAGATATCCGCCCCCCCCCCCCGAAAGGTGCCAAGCGTGCACCTTTGAGTGGAATTTCCGATTGTGTTTGGAACTCCGCTTTAAATAGTACCAGCATAAGAGGACAGGATGTACCAAGAGACTTTACAAGAATTACCAGATGTCCATTTATATTGATGGGGAGTTCTGGAAAAAGACCACAATGGCTCCTATGCAATTTTTTTAAAACTAGAAAGTTGTGCAGTGAACATCAAGCATTATCAGTTTGTAAGGAAAATTTTTAATAAAAAAATATATATATTTTAAGTAGCTTTTACACAATTTATAAGGCTGACAAACAACAAAGGTCCATCCAGTTCAACCTATGTGTGTGTGTGTGTGTGTGTGATTTATATTCTCTAACAATTCCCATAGTCCTGTATATTCTGCTCCCTGAGGATGACATCTAAAAGTCTATTGTTGTTGACACTCTCAGCTACTGTAGTAGAACTTCCTGGGGGAGGGAGTTCTATATTTTTACTGCTATAACAGTAAAGAACCCTCTTCAGAATCTAAGGTTAAACCTCCTTTCTTCTAACCTAAAATCATGGCCACGTGTCCTCTTCAGGGACCTTAAGCTGGTCATAGATGTATCAAAATTTGGCGGGTTCAGCAGGGACTGGACTTTTGATCCATCAATGGGCATTCCCATTCCAGAGAATTCAATTTAAAGTGATCCTAAAGGTTATTTTTTTTTAAAAAAAATTAAAAAAAATTACAATCATGTTATACTTACCTCCTCTGTGCAGTGGTTTTGCACAGAGTGGCCCCGATTACTCCTCTTCTGGGGTTCCTCAGCAGCGCTCCTGGGTCCTCCTCTTCTCCGACTGTTCCCTCAGGGAAGCACTTTCCTTGGGGGCAGCCGTGCGGGCACGCTCCAGAGTCAGCCCCGCTCTCCGGCCAATGCTCCCTCTGCTATCAATCTAGTCAATAAGGACGCGAGTCAACGGCTGGAGTTGCTAGGCTTGTCCCCGGTGCGGGAACGATCGCGGTCAAGTAAGTAAAACGGGAACTCTGGGGGGCTGCTGTAGTAGAAAAGGTTTTTCACCTTAATGCATAGAATGCATTAAGGTGAAAAACAGAGAGAGTTTACAAACCCTTTATCAACTTCTCCTTCAACCAGCTTGTTGGAAAATTTCCTTTTCGATCGACGCTATGGCAAATTGGCTTCAACGCTGATCAGTGTATTCTGGTAGCAAGGCTTCCCCACTGTCATAATACAATAACACAATGGGGAGGATTCCTCCATCCACCTAGCCTGTGTACAAGGTGAAATCCGTTCAGTTTTTTTGATCAGCTGATCATAAAATCTTATCCACAATCCCAAATTTTGGGTTGTCCCCAGGGGAAATTTTCCAATGGGGACGCTAGTTCTGGTGTCCTGGGGGTCCTCAAAGAATTCCCCTAATTTGCAGGGGTTTTCCTCACTTCCTGTTTTGGCTGAGGAAAAGGAAGTGAAGATAAATCTCCCCAATGGGAAACCCTCCCTTACTCTATCCAAAGTGAAAAAAAAAAAAAGTTTTGCCTATAGTTCTACTTTAAGAATCTCTTCTTCAGAGTGGATAAGTCTGGAATGCAGAGGGTGTCCCTTCTACTTTGTACTGTTTAAAGGCTTGTTTTTTCTTATTTATTTGCTATTTAAGACTGGAATTGGACCACCTAGGCTTTAATTGTATTGTTTTATGTTAGTTACCCAATGGAATACAATGACTAATGCACTTGTTTAATACATCTTTAAAACGTTCATTTGCCTTGTGTGCTCTTTGTTTCAAATATTTGATCCCATTGAGTGTCATGCAGTAAGGATCACAAATTATTAAAGCAATTTTTTTGAAATGTAGAGTACTTGTCAGACCAACATGCTCTTCTTTCCTGTAACTAATGGCAATTGAGATTGCACCATGATCACTATTACCTATGTTGTCTCTAACTTGTGCACCTGTAATAAGCTCTGTATTGTTTGAAATTAATAGATCCAACATTTGTACTTGTTAGGGATTCTACTATCTGTTTCATTAAATTTTTCTGCAGTAAGGTTAAGAAATGGGAAGTCTTTGTTGAGCGTGTTCAATTTGCCCGATCAATATCAGGATAATTCACATTGGCCATAATAACATCATGTTTCCCCAGACTGGGAGCTTCCCCTGGGCTGCGACAGCCTCCACACTATCACATCTTCAGACTTCCACCTGAACTTTCCTCCCCTCACTGGACAGACCACAGCTATTTAAGGAGGCCTGCCCCCTGCCAATCCAGGTTGGGGATTGGTCAGGGCTCCCCAACATACCTCAGAAAGGCCCACCTCCTCTTCCCATCCCTCTTTCCAGAACTTTCTGAAGAAGAGGGAAGGGGTAACCAAGAGGCTTCCTGCAGTCTCCAGCACTTTCTGGGCCACTCCTCTGCCCAAAAATAAAAACAATCAGGCCTGCACTAAAGTCAGGCCTGAATAAATTCACCTCACCTACACAAAATCCTCACTCTAGTACCTATCTATGGTAGAGGGTGCTACATATGTATAACCCTCTATGTCTTCTGCCAAGTCTCTCCCTCCGAAATAGAGGGTTCCCCTTGAAATTAGCAGCCTGGCATTGTGAGCTACAAACCAGGTTTCCAAAATTCCCACACAGTAAAATAGCAGAAGTTATAGTTCCTCTATTGTGAACACACCTTGTAATTTTGGAATTTCTCTGCCGTCTAGTTTGAGACCTGCTCCCCCCACTACTCCACCTTCTCTAGATTTCAGTCCCAAGTCAACTCTTGGCCTCCATATGGTATATACAGTTGTGCTCATAAGTTTACATACCCTGGAAAAATGTATGATTTCTTGGCCATTTTTCAGAGAATATAAATGATAACACAGAAACATTTCTTTCACTCATGGTTAGTGTTTGGTTGAAGCCATTTATTATCAATCAACTGTGTTTACTCTTTTTAAATCATGATGACAACAGAAATTACCCCAATGACCCTCATCAAAAGTTTACATACCCTGGTGATTTTGGCCTGATAACATGCACACAAGTTGACACAAAGGGTTTTAAATGGCTATTAAAGTTAACCATCCTCACCTGTGAGCTGTTTGCTTGTAATTAGTGTGTGTGTATAAAAGGTCAATGAGTTTCTGGACTCCTAACAGACCCTTGCATCTTTCATCCAGTGCTGCACTGACATTTCTGGATTCTGAGTCATGGGGAAAGCAAAGGAATTGTCAAAGGATCTGCGGGAAAAGGTAGTTAAAGTGTATAAAACAGGAAAGGGATATAAAAAGATATCCAAGGAATTGAGAATGTCAATCAGCAGTGTTCAAACTCTAATCAAGAAGTGGAAAATGAGGGGTTCTGTTAAAACCAAACCACAGTCAGGTAGACCAACTAAAATTTCAGCCACAAATGCCAGGAAAATCTAATGCTACCCAAAATGCAGTGAATTTGCTTGCATTGGCACGCATAGTACTGCATGTAATGCATAAAGCAATGCAAGCACTACTTTTGGTGTGATTCAGTATGATTTCAGCCTGTTTAAATGAATGGGCTGCAAATCTCACCACACTGAATCACACAGAACACGGGCCATGTTCCTGTGCCATTCAGGTTTAACTGGCACTAATGATGGAGCCATAAACAAGCGTGTAACAGACATGTACAAACTTGATTACACTCCTTTTATATAAAATAAAACTGTTCCAATACATATGCTTTTCTACACACAGCCTAGGACTAGGTTCTATCGGTGGTCTCAGTGTACCCCACTGTCGTAGGTTGACTTAACGAAGGGGTCACTGGGTTCCTTGGTATCTCTTTGGGACGAGGGGTACTGAAATTCATGTAATGAGGATTTCTAAAAGACAATTCATCCGACACACATCTTTTCGTATACATAACCTTGTCAAAATAAAATATATTTTCCTCACATTAGTTCAAACATGTACAGACAATGTGCGAACAAATACCGAGGTAGTAATCACGGTCAATTTGGACTTACCGTGTCCTTGTACCGGGCACAAGACACACTAAGTCACACCACTCTAAACGTCGG
>BLSH010314447.1:111805-133350 GCA_018402905.1 Glandirana rugosa | reverse complement strand
GGTACTCAGATGGGCTAGTGACAGGTACTTGGATACTCAGATGGGCTAGTGACAGGTACTAGGGTACTCAGATGGGCTAGTGACAGGTACTCAGATGGACTGGTGACAGGTACTCGGGTACTCTGATGGACTGGTGACAGGTACGCGGGTACTCGGATGGGCTGGTGACAGGTACGCGGGTACTCGGATGGGCTGGTGACAGGTACTCGGGTACTCTAATGTCTTGGTGACAGGTGCTTGGGTACTCTGATGGATTGGTGACAGGTACTCGGATACTCTGATGGGTTGGTGACAGGTACTCGGGTACTCTGATGGGCTGGTGGCAGGTACTCGGGTACTCAGATGGGCTGGTGACAAGTACTCAGGTACTGACTACATCGCCCAATCAGGCATGCCTACTTTGGCACAAGAAGTCAGGGAGGCTATGGAGGCCGAGATATTGACTGAAGAGTTCATTACGGCCCTAGCTCAGTCAAAGCCAAACAAGGCCTCTGGCCCGGATGGTTTCACAGTAGCGTACTACCGAGCTTTCTCATCCTTTTTGACTCCGCATTTTTTGACGGCCTTCAACTCGTTGAAGGGGGAGGGGACCCTCCCAGTCGACTCACTAAGGGCAATTATTACCTTGATTCACAAGGAAGGGAAAGACCCTACTCAATGTGGGAACTACCGTCCCATTGCCCTACTGAATTCAGATCTGAAGCTCTTTTCCAAAATCTTGGCAAATAGGCTTCTCCCACACATTCCGCTACTGGTTCACTGACCAAGCTGGCTTTGTTCCTCAGCGAGAGGCTCGTGATAACACCACCCGTGTGCTGGATCTCATAGTCCATGCCCGGAGACACCGGAAATCATTGCTCCTACTGTCGACCGATGCAGAAAAGGCCTTTGACAGGGTGGCCTGGCACTTTTTGCGGGCCACCCTGTCATATATTGGTCTAGGCCCCAACATGCTTCATTGGATACTCGCTTTATATTCTCATCCGGTGAGAGCCAATGACTGGAGGCCAGAACATTTCTTTTTGGGGAATGGGTCGAGACAGGGCTGCCCCCTGTCTCCGATCATTTTCATACTTACTCTAGAACCCTTTCTATGTTCGGTTAGAAGGAACCCCGATATAAAGGGATCCAAGACCTCTCCGGACCCCACAAGGTCGCCGCCTACGCTGACGATCTGATCTTTTTTGTGTCCACTCCTGACATATCTCTCCCCAACATCTTAGAGGCTCTACGGGTGTATGGAGAACACTCAAACTACAAAATAAATGTGGCCAAGTCGGCCGCACTGAATGTTACATCCCCCCTCCGTCGACATTGGACAGGCTCCGCGATGCTTTTGCGTTCAATTGGTCAGCTGCCCCTATAAAATACTTGGGCATATACGTAACCTCTGATCCGGCGGACCTCTACTTGGCCAACTTCGTCCCTCTCCTAACAAAGCTGAAGGCAAAACTCAAACTATGGCACTCATTGATCCTTACGTGGTTTGGACGCTGTGCGGCATTAAAGATGACTATTCTTCCTCAGATTTTGTATGTACTACAAGCCATTCCCATCCGCATTCCCACTGACTTTTTTGGGCAACTAAGAGCCCTTTTCAGAGACTTCATATGGTCTCATAGACCTGCCAGAATCAAGCTCCAGACTTTGTCGCTGCCCAAGGCCTTGGGGGGTCTGGGAGTGCCCGACGTGCTTAATTACTATAGGGCCGCTCACCTCGCACGAGTGGTTGATTGACACTGCCATGCGGATTACAAGCAGTGGGTAGCCCTTGAGATTGCGGAGGCCTCTTTGCCTCTCGCATCCTCGCCGTGGATACAGGCCGAACTCCCCAACGACATGAGTGAACATCCACTGATTGGAGCGACGTTAGGGATCACGAGAACAGTCCTGCACTCCTCAGATATAGCCCTGCTCCCATCCCCGATGACACCGATCCTCGGAAACCCTGACTTTATTCTGGGCATAACCAGCAAAGGGGTACGGAGGGATGTGTGGCCACGGGGTTCTCTACCCTCGCAAGCGGATATCGCGGGGTTATTGGACCCCCCGATGGACGCCCTGAGTACTTACCAAGTCAGGCATTTTCTCTTCTCACTACAGAAGGCTCACTTCACCCCTCGCGATTTTACGCCTTTCAAATCGATTTGTAACACGGGGGAGACCCCCTCTTTTCTGGTACAGATTTTTTCCTCTCCCTGACAATTTTTTTTTTCTCTCTCTTCCCCCTCTATCCCTCCCCCTTCCGTTCCTCCCTCTCATCTATATTCTTCTCTTTCTTCTTTTGAAAAAGAGAGTAGGCCTCAGATGGCCCCCCTGGAAAATTTGGGAAAACAAAATGTTTGTGTTGATGGGGGGGGGGGCGTGGCGGGGGCCCTGCCCGGCGGGCTTGTGGTCCGGCGGGGGGGGGCCTCTGGGTGCGTGCCCCTCTTGGATAGATTGACACACAGTCTCTGTTACACAGCCACCTACTAGGTATGGTCATAATACCCTTGGCAGACTTTTAGCGGCTGTGTTGGAATGTTCACATGTGTATATCTTCATTTGCTGTTACATTATGATGTTCTTTTCACATGTGCTGATCTGTTGGTTGTAACAGTTAACCCAATCTGATTGATTTCTATGTAAATGTTGCGGCCCGCACCTTGCGGGTCGCAAAGATGTTTGATTTTGTTAACGTTGGAATAAATAAAGAATTAAAGAAAAAAAAAAAAGTACTCAGGTACTCTGATGGGCTGGTGACAAGTACTCGGGTACTCTGGTGGGTTGGTGAGAGGTACTCTGGTATTCTGATGGATTGATGACAGGTACTTGGGTACTCTGATGGGATGGTGACAAGTACTCAGGTACTCTGATGGGCTGTGACAAGTACTCGGGTACTCTCATGGGTTGGTGACAGGTACTCGGGTACTCAGATGGGTTGATGACAGGTACTCTGGTACTGTGATGGGCTGGTGACAGGTACTCGGGTACTCTCATGGGTTGGTGACAGGTACTCGGGTACTCAGATGGGTTGATGACATGTACTAGGGTAATTTGATGGGCTGGTGACAGGTACTCGGGTACTTTGATGGGCAGGTGACAGGTACTCGGGTACTCTGATGGGCTGGTGACAGGTACTGGGGTACTATGATAGGCTGGTGACAGGTACTCGGGTACTTTGATGGATAGGTGACAGGTATTCGGGTACTCAGATGGGCAGGTGACGGGTACTCAGGTACTCTGATGGGCAGGTGACAGGTACTCTGATGGGCTGTGACATGTACTCTGATGGGATGTGACAGGTACTTTGATGGGGTGGAGACAGGTACTCTTTACTACTGGGGGGGGCAATCAGTGGGATTGGTGCACACAGTAAGCGGTAACGAGCTGTTACCGCTATCTCCTCTTCACACACGATCGGAACCCGGTAACAGCTCATTACCGTCTTTTGTTGACATCATGTGACCGGCTGTGATTGGACACAACTGGTCACGTGGTAAAGAGCCAATTTCATGGCGTGTCGAAGATGGCGACGTGAGCGGCCGCATCTTCTCGGAGCTTCGTCGGGTGTTTCTACTTTTGCCCATTTCCAGCGCCTACAGAGCCCTGCTTCTCCCGCTCCTCACTGCCCGATGCGGTGCAGATCCTCGGACGAGCGACGAGGTAGCTGGGAAAAGACTCCACTTTGCTGCAATTCTGGAGGAGCCCCCGCTGCCTCCCCCGTGTGTGGAGACCTGTTCAGTGCGCAGCACGTGTAGGGCCTCACAGACAGACCACATGGAGGAGGAGGACCCGTCCCCGCCGTGGCTGGCGGAGGTGATGGGAGCCATTGCCACTTGTCAGTCCACTCTCACGTGTAAGCTGGAGGCCGTTCAGCTAGAGGTTAGCTGGAGGTTAGCTGGATCCGCCAGGACCAAGACAAGCTGCGCTCCAGAATCTCAGAGGCAGAGCAGAGACTGGGGAAGGCTGAAGACGCCATAGCGGACCACGCGGTCTCCCTTCGCAGCCTCCAGACCAAAGTCCGGGCGTTGGAGTAAAGGGCCGAGGATGCCGAAAATAGGAACAGGAGGAACAACCTCCGCATTATTACTGAGGGGGTGGAAGGGAAGGATCCAACTGGGTTTGTGGAGGGCCTTCTGAGGGATCTCCTACCGGACGCACGCCTGTCTCCCCACTTCGTAGCGGAAAGGGCCCACCGGTTCCCACCAAAGCCTGGACCCCTCCACGGACCTTTATCCTCCACCTATTGAACTTTCGGGACCGCAACGAGACCCTGAGAGCATCCAGAGCCCTGGGCGACCTGCGCTACCAGAACAGCAGGATACTCATCTTTCCGGATTATTCAGTGGAGACGCAAAAACTTAGGAAATCCTTCGACCATGTGAAGGCGGCCCTAAGGGCCCACAATATCCGTTACAGTGTCCTGTTCCCGGCTCGCCTACGCGTCCAGATGGAGAGACAGCACGCTTCTTCAACACTCCAGGAGAGGCCTCCACCTGGCTTGACTCCCTCCCACCTGCCCGTTGACCCAGGATCTGTAAGTGAGCAGCCTGCCTTACCTTACTTGACTATCAACTAGAGCTGCACGATTCTGGCCAAAATGAGAATCACAATTTTTTTGCTTAGAATAAAGATCACGATTCTCGTGGCGTAACATCTTACATATACAAAAAATTTGGCCAACAGCACTGTTTATTTATTTGTTTTTGAAAGGGTAATTTTTCCAAAAAAATTGTGTTTGAAAGACCGCTGCGCAAATACCGTGTCACATAAAATATTGCAAGAACCGCCATCTTCTCTAGGGTCTCTGCTAAAAAAATATATATAATGTTTGGGGGTTCCAAGTCATTTTCTAGCAAAAAATACTGGATTTTTATTTGTAAGCAGCAAATCAGAAAAGATTTAGTCTTTAAATGGTTAAACCAAACATCTTCTATACAGGGGAGTTCATTCCTTTGAAGTAATTACATTGTATCTTTCTAGCTTCTTTTATCAGCAGTGACTTCAGAACTTGGCTCTCTGCCCAGACTTGGCAGTCTGCCCAGAGACTCAAGTCTCTTCGACTTAGAAAAGACTTCAGGCGACTTGCATTGACTTTTATTACAGTCAAGTCACGCTGAGTCGCCCCACAAGTCGGACTCCATTAACTGCACTGAAAATTGCGGTAATGCCTGATGGAGATGCAGGGGGGTGAATCGAGATCGCAATTTTATTACGATTAATTGTGCAGCTCTACTATCAACCCCTTCTTTTATTGTTTATGCACCGGACTTCATGTATCCCTGGGCACATGTTTGCTGGAGCTGTTTGTACCCCTCCGAGCCAGGGGAATGAGAGATGGCCCTAGCGGGTTTGTTGGGCCTCCTCGTGGCTTGGGGCTGCCTATGCTGCTGGCCCCCACCCCTCCCCCGTGGTGATGTGACCTGTTCCTTCTGTATGACTTGTGTTTCTCAGCAGCCGGGTGAAACTGGGCCCTCTGGCCTCTGCTGTATGCTGGGGGTGTTGCGGGGGGAGGGAGGGGGTAAAACTTTGTGGGGCACCCGGAGGGCCCCAAGCTCAGCCATTTAGGAGCCGTGCCCACGGGAAACCCTACATGGAGCTAGTTGCACCGGTTGTGCCTGGAACTATTTCCACAGTTTGTAATCTAAGTATGTGCCCCTGACTCACTCAGGTGAAGTTACTACACACTGCTGTCAATGCTACTTGGCGGGAGTAGAATGATCCTCCCTATCATTGGATTACAGTGACTCGGGTTTGGCAGATCCCTATAAGAGCATCACACTGAACTATTTTTGACACCGGTACCTGCCACACTCCCATTTTCTTACACCCGGTGGGGCCGGGAGCACTGAGAGCGTGCCTGCTGCCACTGGTCTCCCCTGAATACACCTTGGGGGGCTGAGGCCGCATCTTGTACAGGACCCCACTTTGGGTGGGGGGGGGGAAGTTGCCCTTAAGTTCTCTTGTTTGGTTACCATTATAATGAGTTTCTTGACAATTGCATTACTATTGCGCCTGCTATCACCTGTTTCCACAGTGCATTGTATGTTGGTATGCTCCATCTGGGTCCAGGGGTCCTCCAGGGGCGCTGTTTAACATTTTGATCCTGTCACGTATATCTCTACCGCCCCTTATGCTCTCCTTTAACATTGTGTCCTGGAACACCAGGGGACTGAATTCTCCTATTAAGCGTTCACTGGTGTTCCAATTCCTAAAAACATACAGTCCCCACATATGGGTACTCCAGGAGACCTACTTGGTGGGCAGTAAAACCCTGGCCCTCAAAAAACCATGGGTGGGCCACCATTATCACTCCACCTATTCCAACTTTGCCAGAGGGGTTAACATTCTAGTGCTTAAAACACTTCCCTTTCAGCTCCTGGACCTGGCCCTGGGCCCGGATGGCAGATGTTATTATTCATGCGTTGATCCACTCCCTTCGGTGGATAGTGGTGGGTATCTATTTTCCTCCTCCGGCATTTTTGTCGCTTTTGAACCGAATCACGGCAAAGATGGCAGAGTTTAATGCTGAAAATACAGTAATTTTGGGTGATTTTAACCTGGTTCCTGACTCGGGCATGGACAGACTAATAGCGTCCGGCCCACAGCACTCTGGCTGTTGGCTTGGGCGGACACATATGGCCTAACCGATGTGTGAAGGTGGAGACACTCACACTCACGTGAGTTCACATGCCAATCGGCCTCATATCGAACGTTTTCTAGAATTGACCTGTTTTTCACTGGAGGCCTCGTCCTGCCTAGAGTCTCGGATATCCAGATCTTGCCCAAAGGCATTTCTGATCATGCTCCGATCCTTCTCCGGCTATACGTCTCTGTGGCCCGCATGGACCGCCTATGGAGGCTATCAAGGTTATGGATCTCGGACGAGGGTGTGGATGCAGGTTTTGGGGAGGCGCTGGCAACTTACTGGGCGGCCAACCAAGGCTCCGCCGACGCACTAGCAGTCTGGGAGGTCTTTAAGGCCTTTGTGCGGGGACAGTATCAGTTGCTTATCGTTAAGGTATGAAGAGAAAGAAGGTTGAACTTGTGTAGGGCAGAGGAGGCTGCCAGGGATTAGGAGGCTCTTTATGTTACGTCCAGAGACCCACAACATATGTACGTTTACAAACCCTGACGGACGAGGTCATGCGAATTCGCACCTCTCTTACGCAGAAACGGCTACTGGCTCAATCCCAACGTATCTTTGAGCAGGGGGAGCGATCTGGGAAACTGCTAGCGTGGCTCTCCAGGGAGCAATCGGGAGGTATCAGTATCCCTCATGTTCGCAACTCAGAGGGAGACCTGGTGACCTCCCGGACTGACATTAATCACTGCTTCGCAGCATTCTATGGGGCACTCTATGCCACCCGAATGATATACGACCCGGCGGAATTGACCTCCTATCTGGCGGATGTAGACGTTCCAGTCCTGACCACGACATATAGAAATAGGCTAGACGCGCCCATTACTGTAGACGAAATACTTAAGGCACTCAAGACACTTCATTTGGGGAGGACTCCCGGCCCGGACGGAATTCCGGTAGAATTCCAAACAATATGCGGATGAACTAGCCCTCAGACTTCATACCATGTTCTCTGAAGCACACGGTGCCGGTTCCCTTCCGAAGTCCATGGGGGAAGCGGTGATAGTAGTGATTCCTAAACCAGGAAAGGACCCCTCCCTCTGCTCCTCGTATCGCCCTATCTCCCTGCTTAACGTGGATGCCAAGATCCTGGCTAAGGTCCTTGCCCTCAGGTTGAATACTGTCAATGGAACTGGTCCTTCCCGACCAGACGTGCTTTTTGCCAGGTAAGGGGACAGATATCAATATCAGGAGACTTTTTACCCATATAGCAATTGCGCGGCCGGGGTCGCGGGGGGTAGTGGCCTCTCTCGACGCAGAGAAGGCCTTTGACTCCATGCAGTGGGGCTACCTTTGGGCCCTGATCGGGTTTGGATAAGGCTTCCTGACATGGCTAAAGATGCTATACGCTGCCCCTCTCGGAGCCCTTTTTCTCGGTCGTGGCACGCATCAGGGATGTCCCTTGTCCCCGGGACTGTTTACCCTGGCTCTGGAGCGGCTCACTGCGCGGATCAGGGCGTAAGGGGCGTGGTGGTCCCCCCGCTGGAGTAGAAAATTTCTCTCTATGCGGACGACATGCTGCTTTACTTGGCGGACGCCTCCGAATCCTTACAGACAGCAATGACTCTGTTTGAACAGTTCGCACAGTTCTCCAGAATCCGTATAAACTGGGAAAAGTCAGTGCTGTTCCCGCTGCACCCCTTGACCCCCCTCTTGGACACGGGCACCCCTCTTCGAAGGGTGGACCAGTTCACCGATTTGGGCTTTCGGGTGGGTGCGGACCTTGGGGATTACTGGAAGCACAATATACAACCCCTCATGGCACAGCTCCTAACCAAGTGCACGGCCTGGCGGACCCTCCCCCTGACTCCGGTGGGCAGAATAAATTTGTTAAAAATTATATTCCTCAAAAAATTCCTTTATTTTTTCGGAACACCCCGATCCCCATCCCCAAGTCCTTTTTTTAAGAAACTGGAGGGAATTCTGGTCTCTTTTATCTGGGCTGGTAGGCTGCAGAGGGTCGCTAAACAGATCCTTTATCTGCCCCTGTCCGGAGGTGGACTGGTGCTCCCAAATTTTCAGTTATACTACTGGGTGTCCGTGCTGGTCACGGTGTGCTGGTGGTTCTCTCAGCCCAGACAGAACCCGGCAAATAACCTGGAGGCTGCCATTTTAGGATCCTACGCGGCCCTGAGCAATGTGGCATTCAGGGGGGCGAAAGCCCATCCCTCCATGACCACTCCCATGAAGACCACCATCAGGGTCTGGCTGGAGGGGAGGGTGGTCTTCAGGAAGCCTTGCCAGCTCTCCTCACATACGCTGGTTTGGGGCAACTCACTGCTCCCCCACCTGCAGATACTCCCGGACCCTTCTGTATGGGCCAAGCGGGGGATCACCACTTTGAAACATGTGGCCCGAGATGGCAAACTTTTGCCCTTCTAGGAACTCAGGACTGTATACTCGCTCCCTGGGTCCCTCAGCTTTTGTTACTGCCAGCTGCAACACGCTTTCAGGGCACAATTTCCGAGTCCTATAATCCTGGAATCAGATTCCATAGAGCGCCTGTTGATCTCCCGTGTGATGGGGAGGTCCCTTTCTACGATTTATTTCTACCTAACGGTGGCATATGACACAAAACCCAAAAGGTCCCTAGATAAACGGTGAGAGGACATCCCTGCCTTGGGGGAGGAGGAGTGGGAGGAATGTGTTTCCACATATATTCCATCCATGATAGCGGCGAAGGATAGATGTATCCAGTTGAAATTCCTCCATAGGGCCTACTATACACCTCACAGGTTGGCTCAGATATAACCCCAGAGAGACTCTATGTGTCCCAGGTGTGGGGTGGACACACAGAACCTTCTGGCATATGGTCTGGTCCTGCCCTAGAATCCAGGCCCACTGGGAGACGGTTGCTATGACACTGACGGACTTATGCAACACCCGGATACCCACAGACCCCTTGGTACTACTACTTAGTTATTTAGAGGACATAGAGGGGGACAGATACATCAAGCTTTGCGTCAACTTCTCTCTCTACTATGCCAGGCAAGAGATACTTTTGAAATGGAGGGCAATTGACCCACCAACCTGTGCAGAGTGGAAGCAGTCGACTAAAGCGGTGCTACCTCTGTATAATAAATTAATTATTAAAAGAAAAGTGCAGCGCTATGCGCAACTTGAAAATATCAGTTCATATAAAGTCCTTCCAAGCAGTGAGAGGCAATGACAGAATCTTCAAAAGTTTAGACGAGATGGTGCACACAAATTGACACACACTGCCGCTCACCTTATAGGCTAAAAGGGAGCAAATGAGTTTTCTGCGATAGCTTCTTGGATACAAATCGACTCAGTTTCACCAAGGCATGTAAGAGAAATGTAATACACATCTAGTGCTCTCTGTACGATTAGATCCTCATGCAGTAACACAAAACTAGTCACACCAATTGCAGATAAGAAGATGATCCCTTGTGTGTCACAGGACAGACACTTGTGTGCAACAAGCCCTCCACCGACAACGCACACTGCCGCTCACCTCCTTTCTGGGACCACAAGGCCCATAATGCCCCTTCCTCAATAGACGTAAAAGCCGTTTTCTGCAGCAGACTTCAATCTTGCATCAATGAGGTATTCTCCCACAAATATGTAAAAGATAATGCCACATCTAATGCTCTCCATTTTAACCACTTCAGCCCCGGAAGGATTTCCCAGGTTAGGACCAGAGCACTTTTTGCGATTCGGCACTGCGTCGCTTTAACTGACAATTGCCCGGTCGTGCGACGTTGTACCTAAACTAAATTTGCATCCTTTTTTTTTGCAAATAGAGCTTTCTTTTGGTGGTATTTGATCACCTCTGCGTCATTTCTGATCGCCGCTATAGACAAAAGAAGAGCGACAATTTTGCAAAAAAACACAAATTTCTTACTTTTTGCTAAAATACAAATCCAAAAAAAAATATAAAAAAACATTTTTTTCCATCGGTTTTTGCCGATTTATATTCTTCCTCATATTTTTGGTAAAAAAAAATCGCAATCGGCGTTTATTGATTGGTTTGCGCAAAAGTGGCCGCGTTTACGGATGATGAGAATTAATTTCTGGGGTTTTTTATTTTTTTTTTAATTTTTTACTAGTAATGGCAGCGATCTGCGATTTTTAGTGGTACTGCGATATTGGGGCAGACATGTCGGACCATTTTGACACTTTTTTGGGACCATTGGCATTTATACAGTGATCAGAGCTATAAAAATGCACTGATTACTGTGTAAATGCAATTAGCAGTGAAGGGGTTAACCTGCAGGGGGTGCTCTAAGGGTTAACTGTGTTCCCTGGGCGTGTTCTAACTGTGTGTGGGCTGCCCTGGCTGGAGAAAGGGGATGATCACGGCTTCCATATAGAGGAAGCCTGTGATCTTCGCCCTTCCCCCTTCAACAGAACGGAGATCCGTGTTTACATATGTGAACCTCCATTCTTTCACTGCGGGGGGCATTGCAGGTAGTCGGCGGCGATCGAGTCCGCCCTACCCGCTCCCTGCCCCCCCGAACACAGTGAGCGCGCAAGAGCGCCTCCGGCGGTGCGCGCTCGCAGTGAGTGATATCGGCGGTCAGCAAGTGGTTAAATAAACACTTTATTACTAAAATTAATTAAAATACCACTCACATAAGAAGCACTCCAAACCGAGTGCATGGATCAGCGTTCATTGTATACATGCAGTGATGACACCTAAGATGGCCGCGGGTGACGTCATACCTCTGTATAAACTCACATATGAGAGCAGACAATGTCCGACCAAGTTTGATAAGGTTTGGTCCAATTGGGTGGATGCAAGTGGATAAGTGCCACTGTTTCCTTCTCCCCCTCCCCCTTGCGGGAGGGGTGGAGGTGGGCCTCACCCTGATATTATGATGTTATGTATTATGCAGACGGAAGTTGTATAGCACAAGGAGATGCTAATAATGCTGTACACAGCTACGTGGAATACTGTTGGGTGGATGCCCCTTGTATGTACTGACTATTCTGTTATCATACTGCATTGTGTTTGGACTCATTTCCTGCAATGATATGCACTGTAATGCTGAATTGTCAATAAAGTATCTGTTAAAAAAAAAAAAGAGAGCCAATTTCATTGGCTCTTTACCCTGAACGGGGTTGGGCTTTGTCCGAGGGACAAGCCCGAACCCCGCGCTGCACGCCCCCGGGGACGCGCGCGTTACCGCTTTGTTATGGTCGGAAGTGACCGGCTGTGATAGGACACAGCCGGTCACGTGGTAAAGACCCCAATCCCCAATAGCCGTAATGCGGGCCTGAGCGGTGGAAACGGGAGAACGTCATATGACGTCCACCCAGGATGGGGAGTGCACCTAGCTGGCGTATTTTTACTATACACCGGTAAGGAAGGTGTTAAACAAATCACATTAGAAAAGCAGGGATGCAAATCCAGCTAACAAAAAGCATGACTGACCTTTTTTGTGATCAGAAGTCCTCGAACCAAACCCCAAAAAAGTTACAATGCAGGACTATCATAAGCAAAAACAGACAAAATTAATACAAAAGCAAAAAACGCAGAGCACAAACTACATTGACACACACAGCAGGAATGAATTAGCCACAACCTTCCTTTTCAACAAAACCATTACACAGCAGTTGTTAGTCTAACATGTGAGATTTAGAAGCAATCATAAAACAGCCTTAGTGGGGTGTGAGTCAGGCATTATGCACACCCCCTTAAAACCCACATCTATTTGTAACTCAATATACAGACTACAAAGGAAGATTCAGGCCTGTTCTTAGGCCAAACACCCGCCACAAATGCTGGCCTTTAAATAATCAAAGATTGTTCACCTTACACCCAGTAAAGGACACACCCACCAGTGTAATTGATTCAGTTTTTACATCTGTTCATGAGCTCAATGGACAGCTTGGAGCCTTGGACCAATGGTAAAGCACCATTGGCCCAAGCTATCCAATAAAAATGCTACGTGGAGGTACACCTCACTGCAGTGTCATAGAAGGGGGCATGTGTCTAAAAGACACATGCTCCCTTCCAGCTCAGCCCTCTTAACTACAAGGAAAAACATGGGTTTATGTGTATAAAATTTACCCACAATCCCATGTCTTTCTCACACAATTAAGAGGGAGAATGAGAATTTGCTGCTGCTGAAAAGGTACAAGCTAAATCATATATTATTATGCTATATGTTATAAGATAATAATTTATTATTTATATATTTACTGTGAAATTACTGGTTTGACGTTATAACTTCAAACTTCAGTAATTTGTCCGTTAGGCCTCCTCCTTGTTTTTGAAAATATAGTAAATTACCTTAAAAACAATATATAATGATTATTTGTATTTACTTACTTATGGTAATTAACCCCTTGCCACCCAGGCCAATTCTGACACTCCTCTCCTACATCTAAAAAAATTATCATTTTTTTGCTAGCAAATTACTCAGAACACCCAAACATTATATATATTGTTTTAGCAGACACCCTAAGGAATAAAATGGCGGTTGTTGCAACTTTGTATGTTACACAGTATTTGCACAGCAATTTTTCAAACAAGTTTTTTTTTGGAAAGAAATGGTTTCATGAATAAAAAAAAAAACAGTAAAGTTGGCCTTTTTTGTATAATGTGAAAGATGATGTAACGCCGAGTAAATAGATACCTAACATGCCACGCTTTAAAATTGCGCACACTTGTGGAATTGCGCCAAACTTCAGTACTTAAGAATCTCCATAGACAACGCTTTTAACATTTTTAGAGGTTACATGTTTAGAGTTAGAGGAGGTCTAGTGCTAGAATTATTGCTCTCGCTCTAACATTTGCGGCGTATGTAACCTGTGTGCCTCACCAGCCACTCACCTCACCGCTAGGGTTGCCACATCATCCCTTTAATCCAGGACACATGAATTACACAGGTTCTGTGGCTGATTAAGGTGGTAATTAAACTCACTTGGTACCTTATCTGCATTAAATTAGCCTCAGAACATGTAATTCATGTGTGTCCTGGATTAAAGGGATGATGTGGCAACCGTACTCAGCACACGTCCCTGGTTTCTACATCAGTACCCTATAGCAGTGTTCCTCAACTCCAGTCCTCAAGGCCCACCAACAGGTCATGTTTTCAGGATTTCCCTCTGATCAATCGGCTGTGGTAATTACTAAGGCAGTGAAAGTGATCAAATCACCTGTGCAAAATAATGGAAATCCTGAAAACATGACCTGTTGGTGGGCCTTGAGGACTGGAGTTGGGGAACACTGCTCTATAGTCACCATAATGTTTTTTTCCTGATTGACATGTTTATGGAAAAAAAGCATTATGGACACTAGGTGGCACTGATGATACTTATTTATATTATAATATGGTGATAACTACACATATTAGAGAAAATACTGCAATTTTGTCATGTTTGTTACATCCACACCAGGAGCATTTTTTACACAGACCCCAAAGTTTATGTTCAGCCCAAACCTTCTTGCATAGCTTAAAGAGTAACTCCACTTTTATTGAGGAAAAAAATATTCCCATTTGGTTGATCTTAGTACATTGCAAGGATTTTAACAAACTTTGTTGCAGATTCCTACCTTTTGTTATTCTGAAGAAATAGCTGTGAGTGTGGGTAGCCCCAAAAGCGCACCGTCAGTGCAGCTGCTGCCTCCCAATAAACGTGAATGGGCTACCTGCATTCAGCACCTGGTGGCTCAACACACACAAATTTCACAGACTACAGCTCTCAGTGCCCAGGTGAATAAGACTTTAAAAGGTAAGTTCACCTGTTCACACATTTCCCAAAAAGCTCCCCATAAACCACAGTATCCCTAATATATTAAAATGCTATGCTCCGTTCCCCAAACAAAATGCCCACCTTTTCCACAGCTGTCACCATTGCCCTCCCCAATCTGTCCTGCAGATGGCAGGATGCACCCAATGTAGGATGTACAACCAGAGAAATCCATGAACACGCATTCCCGGCTATCTCCCCATCTGCACATGTGCAGTCCACTCTCCTTCCATATCCCAAAATTGAGTGCACAAGACATTTCTTGGCCATTTTTCAGAGAATATGAATGGTAACACAAAAACATTTCTTTCACTCATGGTTAGTGTTTGGCTGAAGCCATTTATTATCAATCAACTTTGTTTACTCTTTTTAAATCATAATGACAACAGAAACTACCCAAATGACCCTGATCAAAAGTTTACATACCCCAGTTCTTAATACCATGTATTGCCCTCTTTAACATCAATGACAGCTTAAAGTATTTGTGGTATTTCCCTCTGCCACTCGGTGCAAGAGTGTATCCTTCTGTGCCAACAAACAACACCACCACATAAACGGGTGGGAAGTAGGCCTGCCGTTCTGGAAGAATTCCCACAAACACTGTTACAGGTAAGTGTAACTGGTAATTTTCTCCAATCATTCTTCCAGGACGGCACAGCTGAGATGATGAGCAAGGAGCTCAGGCCTACCTTTAGGGTAGGGTTGCCACTTTTTCTTCAAGCCAAACCCGAACACTTTAGCAGTTCACAGCAAAAAAAATAAAAAATATATTTTTTTAGCATACGCTATAGGATTGTAACAGACCTGGGACACCTTTGGGCGCTCCAAAGAGAATGGTAATGTGGCATGCAAAGTGCCCTCTCACCTTCCTATCGGGTCCTGTTCTTAGCTACATTACTGTCTGAATATTGTGTCCAGGTTTCAGGCGGGCTGAAACCCGAACACATGATTCAAAACCCGAACTGTTCGGGTGAATCCCGGACAGGTGGCAACCCTACTTTAGGGCAGGATCACTGCCTGCAGGACTTTTCTGCCGAACGCCAGGTCCTGAGGCGACAACAACTCCACCCTGTAGTGCCTCAGGAATGTGTTCTGGCTTGTCCACGTGGCCGCTTTACAAATCTGGTCAATCGAGACGCCTGCCTTTTCAGCCCAGGAGGTCGCCAGAGACCTAGTGGAATGAGCTTTCAATCGAGCAGGGGCTGGTTTACCCGCTTGCTCATACGCCAATGAAATTGCCTGCCTTTTCCACCTTGCCACAGTCGACTTAGATGCCTGGAGACCCTTCTTCTGACCCCAAAAATTAATTAGCAAATGGTTAGACCTTCTAAACCCTTTGACTCGGTTTAATTAACAGACAACGTCTAACATTCAAAGTGTGAAACTTGTTTCCCTCTCATTCCGGGGACTTACGCAAAATGAGCGGAGAACAATCTCCTGGTTCCTATGGAACTGTGAAGCCACCTTTGGGAGGTATAGGGGGTCCTACCTAAGTATCACCCTGTCCTCTAAAATCAACAAAAAAGGCTCTTTAATTGTCAGAGCCTGTAAGTCACCTATCCTTCCGGCTGACATAATTGCCAAGAGGAAAGCCATTTTGAGAGAAAGTAACTTAACTACTTCCCGACCAGCACCGTAAATAGGCGGCGGTCGGTTTTGATCGGCTCTACCGGGACATAGCCTGCAGCTGCAGGCTATATCCCGGTATCATTTTTTAGAGCGGGCGGTCGGCTATCCAGAGGTAATGACCGATCCGGCTCGGGAGCCGCTCGGTCGTTACCCCAGGGGGCGGGAGGGGACATCCCCCTCTCCCGCTGCCTTCCGCCGCTCTTCTCCTGCCTCCCGTCCCACCGGGAGACCGGAGCGATGATCCGGCGCCTCCGCCGGCTAGAAGGAGACCTGACAGAAGCCGTAATCAGCTCCGATCAGGTCTCCTGCAAATTTCGGAAGCGACGTCACAACGTCACTTCCGGTTTACTCGGCGGCTAACGGCGCCAATTTTAAAAAAATGACAGTATTCAGAATCGCCGTTTTTGGCGATCTGAATACTGTGAAGTGTAAAGGAGTAATGGGGGGTCCTCCAAAAAGTGTACCTGTCACCATATATTACTATCACAAGGGATGTTTACATTCCTTGTGATAGCAATAAAAGTGATCAGATTTTTTTTTTTTAAAGGAACAGTGCTAAAAATAAATAAATAAATAAAATAAAATAAAAAAATTTAAAGCGCCACCGTCCCCGCGAGCTCGCGCAGCAAAGAAAACGCATACGTAAGTCGCGCCCACACATGAAAACGGTGTTCAAACCACACATGTGAGGTATCTCCGCGATCGCCAGAGTGTGAGCAGTAATTCTAGTAAAAGACCTCCTCTGCACCTCTAACCTGGTAACCGATAAAAATTTTTAAAGCGTCGCCTATGGAACTTTTTAAATAACGGACTTTGTCACCATTCCGCGAGTGCACGCAATTTTCAACCGTGTCATGTATGGTATCTATTTACTCGGCGTAACATCCTCTTTTATAATATATAAAAAAATTGGGCTAACTTTACTGTTGTCTTATTTTTTAACTCAAAAAAGTGAAATTTTTCCCAAAAAATCGCGCTTGAAAGACCGCTGCACAAATGCCATGTGACAAAAAGTATTGCAACGATCGCCATTTTATTCTCTAGGGTGTTTGAAAAAAATATATATAATGTTTGGGGGTTCTAAGTAATTTTCTAGCAAAAAAAAACTGTTTTTAGCTAGTAACCAACAAAGGTAAAAAAAGGGGCCCGGTTGGTAAGTGGTTAAAAGACGCCTGAGCTACCAGCTCAAACGGTTCCCTAGTCAGGGCATCAAATACCAAGGATAAATCCCACGGTTGAAAGCTCTTTGATCTCACCAGGGTAACCTTTTCCTGGCCAACAGAAATCTTTTTATGAGTGGGTCCAGGGCTAGCCTCCTATCTAAAAATACTGATAGGGCCACCACCTGGACCCTGAGGGTCTTGACTGCCAGACCCAGATCCACCCCATCCTGGAGAAAATCCAGAATGGGTGGGATAGCCTGTACTAGGACTTTTCTCGCCGAACACCAGCGAGAGAAGACTCCCCAGACTTTGGGGTATATGCTCCTGGTGACCGGCTTCCTGGGTGTCAGGAAAGACGTAGAGCCCGTGTGCCCGTGAGAAGGGATGCTGTGCGCAGACGCAGACACGAACGAATGCCCGGTACGAACGTTCGTGCGCACTCGCGACCGGGAGGCGCACATCCCTGTTCGTAACCGTTGGGACTAGTTAAACTGAACAGTGACATGAGTTCAATGTCGTTTGGTCTACATCGTTCCTGTGATTCCTGCTACCCGTCTACCCGCTATACCTGTTTCCCTGACTTCTTGGCTTTATCCTGACACCGCTGCTATCCGCCTGCCCTGACCCCTGGCTATTCCTGACAATCCGCTTGCCTGCTCCTTGGTACCACACTGCCTTCCCGTTGCCGACCCAGCCTGTGTCTGACCACTCTCTTGCCTGCTCCTCAGTTCCTGATCTGCCTGTCTGCTGTCTGATCCAGTCCATCCCTGGCCTTCTCATCCAGCATCACCTACTTGGTCTAGCCGGACGGGGCTATCGTCAGCTGTTCCTGGGGTTTCATCTCTGTTCCATCAAGCTGCTTCCCCAGCCCTGCCTGTGACCATCGCACCAGTGTTCCTGTCAAGCACTCGTGCCATTCTGCACTCTTGAACCTTCTGTTCGCTACATCTGGCATTCCTGAGTCAGGATTGGAAGAGAGGCTGTCCTCAGCAACTGCAGACTCCACCACCAGGTACGTGACAGTACCAAACGGCCATGTCAGAGTCTGCGCAGGGGACCTCTCCGATGGATGACCTGTGTCAGCACCTGGCCGGTCTGACCCAAGCAGGGCCGGCTCTACCACTAGGCAAAGTAGGCGGCTGCCTAGGGCGCACTGCCGCCTAGGGGCGTCTGGCCACTGTTGATCTGTCACTGGCTGCTCTGCTTTGATTCATGTAAAAACTGACACTGTCTGACTGAGATAATGAGATTGTATTATCACATGCCATTTGCAAATGTATATAGAAATAGTGACTGATCTGCCAAATACCCCCCTCCGCCCCCCACCCCCCACGTGAGGCTGTATTTGATGGGCACAGGTGAAGCTGTATTTGATAGGTACGGGTGAAGCTGTATTTGATGGGCATGGGTGAAGCTGTATTGATTTGTGCTGGTGAAGCTGTATATGAAGGGCACAGGTGAGGCTGTATTGATTGGCACTGGAGAGGCTGCATTTGATAGGCGCTGATCAGGCTGCAATTCATTGGCGCTGATCAGGCTGGGCAGGGAAAAGGGGGTGGAGTCAAGGGTGGAGCCAAGGGGGACAGCAAAATAAGGTTTCGCCTAGGGTGTCAAAAATCCTTGCAGCAGCCCTGCACCCAAGCGGTCAAGAATCTGCAGGAGGGCTATACCCCTTTGGAGGAACGTGTCCTGGAGGTTTCTTCATCCTCCACGCCTAGAACCAGTCGCTCCGCTACTTCCTCCAGCACCACTACAGCCCTTACCGTGGTTATGCTGCCTCCTGACTCGAGGGTCCCCACACCTGAGAAATTCAGCGGTGAGTGCAGCAAATTCCGAGCCTTCCGCAATGCCTGTGAACTCTACTTTGCCTTGCAGTCCCGGACCTTCTCACTTGAAGCTACTAAAGTGGGATTCGTCATTTCCTTGCTGCAAGGGGAGCCACAGTCCTGGGCTCATCGCCTCCTGGAGCAAAAGGCTGCATCTCTGACAGATTTGACCTCCTTCTTCCACGCTATTTCCCAGCTTTACAAAGATCCACATCAGGCTGCCACCGCGGAGGCCGCCTTGCACGCCCTACAGCAGGGGCGCAGAGCAGCAGAGGACTATGTCTCTGAATTCAGACACTGGAGTTCCGATACCAACTGGAACGACGCTGCTCTGCGCTACCAGTTTCGGCTTGGACTTTCTGAGGTATTAAAAGATGAACTGGCTCAAGTTGGTGTTCCCCGGTCATTAGATGCCCTCATTAACCTGTCTATACAAATTGATCGGCGTCTTCGGGAACGAAGATCGGAGAGAGGGGCAGGCCCAAGACCCACATGGGTGCTACCCTGGGTTCCCAGCTACACCAGGTCAACATCACCTTCTTCTGCTGCTGCACCTTCGGACACGCCAGAGCCTATGCAACTGGGACTCCTTCGCCCGTTCCTATCGGCTGAGGAGTGCCAACGCCGACGGATGCACAACCTCTGCCTATATTGTGGAGAACCTGGACATTATGTGAGGACTTGCCCTGCAAAACTCCATAAGTGTTTGACTATTGCACCTGAAGTTTTGCCCCCCATTTCCAGCAACTCTACTCACATCAGTTTACCTGTCTCATTTCAGCTCCCAGGAAGGAATATTCAAGTCCCCGCCATTATTGACTCCGGCGCTTGCAGTTGTTTTATGGACTCTGCCTTTGCCACCAAACACCAGATTCTGTTGCAACCCAAAGCCCAAAGAATGGCAGTCCACCTGGCTGATGGGACAGTTATTAAATCCGGGCCACTAACCCATGAGACAGTTCCTCTGCCTGCCTCTATCTCGGGTAAACATCAGGAACTGCTGCGTTTGGACATTATCACTTCACCCCTGTTTCCAGTCATCCTTGGCATACCCTGGCTGCAAGCTCACAATCCCCTTAACGATTGGGCCACAGGGAGGATTGAATTACAGTTATCATACTGTCTCCAGAACTGTCTACCAAAAGACACCCACCAAGCTCCAACTCTGCTGTGCCTGGACGACAACCTGGACTCCAAGACCCACCAGCTCGTTCCCACAGTATACTATTCCTTCCTGGATGTATTCAGCAAGAAGGGAGCAGAGACTCTTCGAGTTCACAGGCCATATGACTGCCCCATCGAACTGTTGCCTGGTGCTGAGGTTCCTTTCGGCAGAATCTTTCTGCTTTCCGAAACGGAACTCGGTGCACTTAAAACCTACATCGATGATAACCTGAGAAAGGAGTTCATCCATCCCTCCACATCTCCAGCTGGTGCAGGTATCTTCTTCGTAGAAAAAAAGATCATACCCTATGACCCTGCATCGACTACCGAGAACTGAATAAGATTACTATCAAGAACTGCTACCCTCTTCCATTGGTTCCTGAACTCTTCCAACGTCTCGGGACAGCAGTCATATTCACGAAATTGGACCTCCACGGTGCCTACAACCTGATCCGCATCCGGGAGGGTGATGAGTGGAAAACGGCCTTTCGCACTCGTTTTGGGCATTATGAGTATTTGGTAATGCCATTTGGACTATGCAACGCCCCAGTCACTTTCCAGCACTTCATAAATGATGTTTTCAGAGACTTCCTAGATCTGTTTGTTATCGTCTATTTGGACGACATCTTAATCTTTTCGGCTTCCCTAGAAGAGCACCGCGGCCATGTAAAGAGAGTGCTGGGCCGGTTGCGGCAACATGGACTATATGCCAAACCAGAGAAGTGTATGTTCGAGCAGCAGAGCATCCAGTTTTTGGGACTTATCATATCAGTCGGAGGCATCGAGATGGATCCTCAGAAAGTATCTGCTATTCTGGATTGAAACAAGAAAAAAACAAATGCGCCTCTAAGAGTAACAGTAAAAAACAGGTGGAGGAGGGTCCTTCGGTGAGTCCCGGGGAGACCTTCTCTAGGAGACAGTGGTCCGCAGCAATCACTTACGGCCTGAAGAAGGGGTAGAGCCCTGTAAACGCGCCGCCGTTGCTGTGGTCACCTCTCCTGCACGCACTGGCACCGGTCAGATCGGATTGCTGCGGACCACTGTCTCCTAGAGAAGGTCTCCCCGGGACTCACCGAAGGACCCTCCTCCACCAGTACAGCTGAACCTGCACTCCCCACCACCCCAGCCCAGTAGGACCCACGAGAACACCCACTGACAGGACGGTTCCCGACGTTTACACCCTTCGTTTGGTTTGAAGACACACTTTCCTTTATTCTTTTTTTGTTTACGCGGAGATTCTCATTGTCATTTTTGGTCCTAAAATAATTTATTGTTCACTGATGAGTGTCTTCATCATCCCACGACGCGAAACGTCACAGTCGGTGACGACAGAAGAAACGACCTCAGGACACCACCAGGACGACCCGACCCCACCACCCCTCACGTCCAAGTCGACATGACCACCTCCTCCCAGGA
>BLSH010314447.1:90496-102635 GCA_018402905.1 Glandirana rugosa | reverse complement strand
TATCTCATTAAATGGAAAGGGTATGGTCCTGAAGATAATTCATGGGAACCAGAAAGTAATATTCATGCCAAGAAACTAATTCAGGCATTCAAGAGATCCCACCCTGGGAAGCTGGCTCGGTTGGGCATCCGGAGGCTGCCCGTTGAGGGGGGGCAATGTCAGGAAAGACGTAGAGCCCATGTGCCCATGAGAAGGGATGCTGTGCGCAGACGCAGACCCGAACGAACGCCCGGTACGAACGTTCATGCGCACGCGTGACCGGGAGGCGCGCATCGCCGTTCGTAACTGTTCTTGGCGCCAATGGGACTATTTAAACTGAACAGTGACAGGAGTTCAATGCCGTTTGGTCTACAACGATCCTGTGATTCCTGCTACCCATCTACCCGCTGTACCTGTTTCCCTGACTTCTTGGCTTGATCCTGACACCGCTGCTATCTGCCTGCCCTGACCTCTGGTTACTCCTGACGATCCGCTTGCCTGCTCCTTGGTACCATGCTGCCTGCCCGTTGCTGACCCAGCCTGTGTCTGACCACTCTCCTGCCTGCTCCTCAGTTCCTGATCTGCCTGTCTGCTGTCTGATCCGGTCCATCCCTGGCTTTCTCATCCAGCATCACCTGGTTGGTCTAGCCAGACAGGGCTATCGTCAGCTGTTCCTGGGGTTTCATCTCTGCTCCATCAAGCTGCTTCCCCAGCCCTGCCTGTGACCATCGCACCAGTGTTCCTGTCAAGCACTCGTGCCATTCTGCACTCTTGAACCTTCTGTTCGTTACATAAGGGGTTCCTGAGTCAGGATTGTAAGAGAGGCTGTCCTCAGCAACTGCAGACTCCACCACCAGGTACGTGACACTGGGTATCAATTACTTTTTCAGAGCACCCTTTTTCTCTAAGGAGCTCCCTCTCAAGCACCATGCCATCAGGGACAGGAACCCTGGATCAGGATGAAGAACCGGTCCCTGAAGGAGGAGATCCTGTCTGAGAGGTAGATGAAGAGGAAGGGCGACTGACCACCTCTTCAGAGTGGGAAACCAAGCCCTCCTTGGCCACCAAGGTGCGATCAGAACGAGACAGACACCTGTCCGGCTTAGCTTCTGCAGTACCCTGGGAGTGAGAGCAAGGGGAGGAAATGCATACGCCAGGCTGAAGTCCCACATGTGGGCTAGAGCGTCTACCCCCTTGGACTCTAACTCCTTGGCAAGAGAGAAAAACCTTGGAACCTTCCTGTTTTCTCTGGAGGCAAACAGGTCCACCTCTGGAAAGCCAAACTATTGTTTTATCAGAGCAAAGATTTTGTCGCAGAGTTCCCATTCCCCTTGTCGAATGGGCCATCTGCTCAGATAGTCCGCTTCCACATGTGATCTCCCCTTATGTGGACCGCAGAGAAGGAATCCTTCTTTCTGCCCACTCGAGGACATCCTGCGCCAGCTTGGCTAGCTTTCGGGACTTGGTTCCCCCTTGGGGGTTCAGGTAGGCCACTGCAACTATGTTGTCCGAGAATATCTGAAGCTCCCTGCCCTGGATCCGATCCTTGAACACCTTCAGTGCCTCTCCTACCGCCAGGAGCTCCTTGAAGTTGGAAGATGCCCTGCTCTGGGCCTGATCCCAGGATCCCTGGGCTCAAAGGTCTTCCAGGTGGGCCCCCCAAGCGCTCACGTTGGTAGTAATGCTTAGAGGCTTTCGTTGGGTCCAGGGACGACCGTTTGACCCCCACCCTGGACTGAGCTACCATCCCAGTGTTTCCCTCATGTTCCCCGGGAGGGACACCTTCACTTCCAAGGACTCCTTCTTTCTGTCTCAACTGGCAAGAAGAAACCTCTGGAGGTCTCGTGAGTGGAGCTGGGCCCAAGGTACCGCAGGGATACAAGATGTCATGAGACCCAGGACGCTCATGACGGCCCTCAGTGACACCTCCTTGGAGTCACACAGGGCCGACACTGCTCCCTGAACCTTCTCTACCTTTTCTAGAGGGAGGAAAATTCTCTGCGCTACCGAATCCACTCGGTAGCCCAAGAATCCCTTTGTCTGTGATGGCTCTAGGGAGGACTTCTATCGGCTGATCATCTACCCTAGGCTTTCCAGGGTGGAAATCACTCTGTCCCGATCCGACAAAAGCTGATCCTGGGATGAGTTGTAGATCAGCATGTCGTCCAAGTATAGAATCAGTGCAATTCCTTGCAGGTGGAGGTATGAGACCACCTAGGCAAGGACCTTTGTAAAGATCCTTGGGCTGGATGTTTGACGCCCCGATTCGTCTTTATTGCAAAGCGCAGGAATCTCTGATGCTCCGGGGCAATGGGGACATGGAGGTAGGCGTCCTTCAGATCCAGCGTGATCATGAAAACCCCCACCAAGAGGTGTCTCCTGACCGTGTAGATAATTTCCATATGGAACTTTTTGTACCTTAAGTGTTTGTTCAGCTTCCGTAAATTTATGATCAGTCGGAACTTTCCCAAGGGCTTCACTACCACAAAAATGTGGTAGTAAAACCCCCGACCTAACTGTCCTGCTGGAACTGGGACGACGACCTCCTGACCCACCAACTCCCAGACCCTTTCCAGGAGCCCCTCCACTTTCTGAGGATCTCGGGACAAAAGCGACAGGACAAAGTTTGGAGGAAGGGTGGACAGGAACTCCAACCTGTACCCCTCCTTTACCAGGCGGAGGATGTACGGGCTCTGGGTGATTTTCTTCCACTGGGGGAGGAACCACCTGAGCCTTCCACCAACCCGAGGATTGGCGTAATTTGGATTCCTTAGTGGAGGGACCGGGGCCAGAAAAAAGGATTCCTCCTTTCTGTTTTCCCTTCCCGAACCTTTACATTTTACCTGCCTCCCTCTTACCCTTGGCCTGTCCTTGGTAGGGGGGCTTTGAAAAAATTTCCTTTCCTTGCCCTTTTTGGGCTTCACAGGAAACTTCTTTCCTTTCTCTGTTGAACGGGACAGAACCTGCTCTAAGCCTGTTCCAAAGAGCAAGGAGCCCTCGAAAGGTATCCCACAAAGTCGGGATTTAGACGTAAAGTCTCCATCCCATGTCTTTATCCAGAGGGCCCTCCTGGCTGAATTAAGGAGGGCTGCTGACTTGGCAGTTGTCCTCACCATCTCTACTGCCGCATCAGCTAGAAAAGCAAGCGCTTTTCCAATCACCTCCAGGGAATCCAAAAACTCCTTGGTTTTGGTTCCCCTAGATACATGATCCACCAGCCTGCCGACCCAGGCATCAGCATTCCTGGCAACACAGGCTGAAGCCAATGCTGGTCCCATAGCCACTGCATTGGCCTCCAAGGCTCTACGCAGCAATGTTTCTGATTTTCGGTCCATCTGACATGGGTCAAGGAGGCATCCAGCCTGGGGACCTTGAGGAACTTTTCCTCATCATCCTCACTAAAGTGGCATATGCGTTTCCGGGTCTTCAGCCTCAAAACCTTCCTCTCCGGTTCCTTCCATTCCCTCAGAATTATATCCCTGAGAGACTGGTGGACCGGGAGAGATTTTTGCCTGCGGTTTAGACAGCCCCCTGTACATCCTGTCATGGGCTGAAACCTTCTGCGATGGCTGCTGGATCCCCTCAGAGGAAAAGATTGCCTTCAGGAGGCCCTCCATATCCTCTGCAGAAAACAGGTGTCTGCCAGGCCTAGACTCCTCACTATCCTGATCGGGATCCTCTCCCTCCTATTGGGAGCTCAGTTACGAAAGCTTGGCCTCTTCCGAGTCAGGCTCCGTCGGAACTCTAAAGGCCCCCCCTGAGAGCCCATGGAGGTCCCCTCCTGGGATGGGGACCCCTCCCTACTACAGAGAGCCCCTGTAGCAGAATTAAAGGTCTGAAGGGTAGACAGCATTTCGGATTGTAAGACAAGGCAATCCTTCATGACCTGCGTGGTGTCTTTGCCCGCTAACTTGTGGATGCACTTAAAGCAAACGGCTTTGTGTGCTCCTGTGGGAGTTTACCGTTGCAATAACCGCAATGCTTAGAGCGGGAAGGGGCCTTTGATTTAGATCTAGTGGCTGACCCCTGGGCTGGGCATTCTGTTCCTGCAAAGAAACACATACAGCAAAAGGGCATTAGCTCCAATATAGGACGTTTCTGCAGCACCCGCTATCCATGAGGGGGGTAAGGAATACGGCTCCCCCCTAGCCTTCCCCCCTCCTTCAGCCGGGTAGACTCATCCCCTGTGATCTCCTTGAGTGCTGAGGGCCCTTCTGGCCCACTTTCCCTCTCCATCCGCCCCACTCCTCCCCGCCAAGTGGGAGCCTTTGGCAGCTTCTTCTGGCACAGGGAAAGCCTAGGCCCCCTCTCCGTGCGGTTCCGCGTGTACACACGCTGATAGCCGCCACCATTTTGCCAGAGCCGACCCGGATATGGCCTCTAGCGGCAGACGTGACGTCAGATGTGCGCACGTGTGTACGTGCTCCCCTCCCGGCACCTGGAAGCTCAACGCAGTGTCCCGACCGCTTGGAGAGCTCCATGGCGCCGGCTACAGATTTCCCGAAGCCCAAGCTCTCCTGTCTTTGCACCCCCCCCCCCACTGTCCTGCTCCTCCTGAGCACCAGTGATCCGGGTGACCCCAGAGACTCAGCCTGCCTGCATGGAGGTCCCCTCTGGCTGGCCATTCTGACAACCTCCTCGGTCCCATCCACCACTTTCAGGTAGGAGGAGGGAGTGGGAAAGTGGTCCCTGGGGTTCTGGGTGACACCACTGTTCCCAGAATTCCCCAGCTCTCGGGGGGCTCTCTACTGCCGTCTACCACTTTCAGGCTGCCCCCCCCAGGTTTACTCACCGGGAATCCCTCCTGGCTGGACTGGGCAGGCTTTGCCCTCGACCGGCATCCACCCCTGGTCTGCTGCAGGGCTGGTGACCAGGAGGGGAACCTAAGCCCCAGGCCTTGATCCAAGGGAAAAAAATAAAAGTGTTTTGCTGCATCCCTGTGGGAAACACAATCAAAACCTGAGGGGCAGAGGGAGAATGGGGCCTTTTAAACTCTGTTCTTGATTGTGTTTCCTGTCCAGGTGAGACTAATCATCTCTCAGCTGTGCCGTCCTGGAAGAATGACTGGAGAAAGAAAGGTTTTTGTGTTACCATTCATATTCTCTGAAAAATGGCCAAGAAATCATAAATTCTGCCAGGGTATGTAAACTTATGAGCACAACTGTATGTTGGTGTAAGACAAAGGGGGTACTTTCATTTTTTTATATTAATTTAATTTACTATAATTTAAATGTAACACTTTTTAAACCAATGTATTCATTTTTAAGTTTAAACTTATTGCCATCAGATTGGGACCAACAAGCCCCCCTATGTGATAGACCTGGGCAGGTGACAGGTTCTTTTTATGAAGACATCAGGGATCTACCCTGATTTTTCCTGTGTCCTCCCTACAGCTGGCCAAGCTTATTAGTCTGTAGCTAGTCCTTTATAACCAGGATTCTGACAGCTGTGAAACTGGAATTGCTCAGAGATTATAACTTTCGGGTTCACACTGCCCAGAGGAGATTAGGGAAATCGGGGAACTAATGTTCACTTGTCATCAGGGATGAGCTCATGCATGTTTAGGTCCCAGTTGGAACCCACCTGAGGTATCCCACCAGGAAGCTGTCACTGCACACAACCAATGATAAGTGGGTTGAACTCTGGGATTTCGGGGGCAGAAGCTTGGACCAGAACAGGGAGGTATCACCCGTATGTACTGTATGTAGAAGTGATAGGGTGGTTTTACAGCAGGCTGAATAACTTATGTGAAACACAGAGAAGCAACTGATGAAGTTTAATACCATCTGAGAGCTTTCAGATGTGCACTTACCTTATCTCTTAAATTTCCATGAAAAGTCCTTTGCAGTCAAATAGTAGAAGTCAGCTGTTTGATGCCATGATAGAAGCCCTATCTGATGTCTTTGTATGTCCCAGATGGTGAGAAGTTGGAGCTGATAATGTAATGACATAGGGAAAATATCTGAGAGAGAGTTGTCTGAGGTTTCCTGATATACCTGCTCCGTTCACCAGATACATATCAGTCTGATACTGCTTGGTTCTTGACTTCTACTGATGAGTGAATCCAGCTGAATTAAATTTTTCTGGAGTTCGGAGAATCCGAACTTTCGGGACTACAGTATGTCTATGGAAAAGTCTATGGAGAAGCCGACAAACCCCATAATTTACGACATATCTTACTACAAAATAATGATATCAAAATGTATGCCAAACGTATTGCTCTCTGCCTGATGGATATTATTCCCACACAAATTCATTCAGACTAGTCTGGTTTTACCAAAGGGAGACAATCCTCTGACGCTACAAGAAGAGTACTTAATATTATACAACAAACCAAACCAGAACGCCTTTTCTGCTACTTGCGCTGGATGCAGAGAAGGCGTTCGTCAGGATACACTGGGGTTACCTTAGCAGTGTACTATCTAAATTTGGCTTCTCTGGCCATATCCTGTCAGCCATCTTGGCTCTGTATACATCCCTGTCAGCGAAAATATATTCATCTGGGATGTTATCTCAACCCTTCCAAAAAAACTAATGGCACCAGGCAGGGGTGTCCACTTTCGCCTCTCTTCAACTTGTTAATGGAGCTTTTAGCCTCGCATATCAGGCAACACCCCGAAATCCATGTTTTTAAAGTGGGCCCTCATGAACATGTTATAAGTCTCTTTGCAGATGACATCATTCTTATGCTCATACGGGTAACTGAATCACTAGTGGCAGTGTTTCAATCCTTGCCTCTATTCAATCGGTTATCCTATTATAAGTCAAATGAATCAAAGTCTCACATATTAGATCCCGGAGTGGATATATCGGTTAGAAACTCTAAACAAAGTGCTTATCCATTTACAACTGTACTTACCAAATCTCCTGAAGTCCTCTATACAGCTAATTACTTCCCCTGGTTAGGTAAAATTAAAAGCCAATCATCTCACATGTCCAAACATGAACTATCCTGGTCAGGCCAACTTGCGGCATTTGAAATGCAACTCCTTCCTCAAATTCTCTATAACTTTAGAACGGTACCCGACCAGTCCCTCAGTCATTTTTCACCACTTTGCAATCCATGTTAAACAACTATCTATGGCAAGGTAGGAAAGCTTGATGCACTTTGCGCTTTTAGCAAACTGATAAAGCACAGGTTAGCAGAAGGATTGGGACTCACTGATTTACGTGACTATTATCTAGCTACAATACATGCACTGATTAACCACTTCAGCTCTGAAAGGTTTACCTCCCTTCATGACAAGACCATTTTTTTGCAAAACAGCACTGCGTTACTTTAACTGACAATCGCGCGGTCATACGACGCTGTACCCAAATAAAATGTATGTCTTTTTTTTCCCACAAATTTGATCACCTCTGCGGCTTTTATTTTTTGCGCTATAAACAAAAAAAGGCAGACAAATTAAAATAAAAGCACAATAAATCTATCTTTCTGCTATAAAACACATCCAATAAAAAAAATTAAAAAATCTAATTTCTTCATCAGTTTAGGCCAATATGTATTCTGCTACATATTTTTGGTAAAAAAAATCCCAATAAGCGTATATTGATTGGTTTGTGCAAAAGTTATAGCGTCTACAAACTATGAGATAGATTTATGGAATTTTTATTTATTTTTTACTAGTAATGGCGGTGATCAGCGACTTATAGCGGGACTGCAAAATTGTGGCAGACTAATCGGACACTAAGTGACACTTTTGCGAACCGGGGACACCAATACAGTGATCAGTGCTTAAAATATGCACTGTTACTGTACTAATAACACCAGCAGGGAAGGGGTAACATCAGGGGCAATCAAGGGGTTAACTGTGTGCCTAACCTGTGCTTGAGTACACTGTGTAAGGTGCTTGTACTATGGCAAAGCAGAGATCCGTTGTCCTGCTTTGTAAGAACACAGGATCACAACCTTCCCATCTCACAGAATGGCGATCTGCCTTAAGCAGACCGCCATTCTGCCTGTGTCCCAAACGATTGGTGGGTTTTGGTGGACCTGCTGATTGGCTCCTGCTGTGTCCAGTCACAGCGGGAGATGGTTGCTGGCAGCATGCATGTGCAAACCAGATCCAGAAGTGCAGTATCACGTACAGGTATGTGATCCTGCCCAGGAGAGGCACCTCGCCGCTGTTTATAAACAGTATACCGTCGGCAAGCAGTTAAGTAATGGTTCTTGGAACCACCTTGTACACTATGGTGTGATCTAGAACAAGCAATGCTGCCACATTTAAGCCGGGTACACACGGGCCGAATGTCGGGAGGCATTTGCCGGTTCAAAAAAAAAATGGCCGACATTCAGCCTGTGTGTATATTGGCTTCTGCTGACTAGGGATGGCCCCGATGTTCGAGTCGAACCTAAGTTAGACTTGAACATCGGGTGTTAGTTTGTTCGCAGAATAAACGAACATATGGGGCACTCACGGGAAGTTCGCCTGCTGTGGAGCCCGCCGAGATCACGGTGCATTGACAGCTGCTGATTGGCCAAAGCATGCACCTAACCTGCATACTTTGGCCAATCACAGCACAATGTTCTGTGAGAGCTATGGCTCAGGGGCTAAGTCCACGCCCCACACTATATAAGGCTGCTTACACGGCGACCATATGTAGTGTGTTGGTGTCAGACCTGGAGATAGATTAGGCAGGTTAGTTAGTGGATATATACAGTATCTCACAAAAGTGAGTACACCCCTCACATTTTTGTAAATATTTTATTATATCTTTTCATGTGACAACACTGAAGAAATGACACTTTGCTACAATTTAAAGTAGTGAGTGTACAGCTTGTATAACAGTGCAAATTTTCTGTCCCCTCAAAATAACTCAACACACAGCCATTAACCTCTAAACAGCTGGCAACAAAAGTGAGTACACCCCTAAGTGAAAATGTTCAAATTGGGCCCAATTAGCCATTTTCCCTCCCCGGTTGTCATGTGACTTGTTAGTGTTACAAGGTCTCAGGTGTGAATGGGGAGCAGGTGAGTTAAATTTGGTGTTATCGCTCTCACTCTCTCATACTGGTCACTGGAAGTTCAATATGGCACCTCATGACAAAGAACTCTCTGAGGATCTGAAAAATAGAATTGTTGCTCTACATAAAGATGGCCTAGGTTATAAGAAGATTGCCAAGACCCTGAAACTGAGCTGCAGCACGGTGGCCAAGACCATACAGCGGTTTAACAGGACAGGTTCCACTCAGAACAGGCATCGCCATGGTCGACCAAAGAGGTTGAGTGCACGTGCTCAGCGTCATATCCAGAGGTTGTTTTTGGGAAATAGATGTATGAGTGCTGCCAACATTGCTGCAGAGGTTGAAGGGGTGGGGGTTCAGCCTGTAAGTGCTCAGACCGTACACAGCACACTGCATCAAATTGGTCTGCATGGCTGTCATCCCAGAAGGAAGCCTGTTCTAAAGATGATGCACAAGAAGGCCCGCAAACAGTTTGCTGAAGATAAGCAGACTAAGGACATGGATTACTGGAACCATGTCCTGTGGTCTGATGAGACCAAGATAAAACGATTTAGTTCACATGGTGTGAAGCGTGTGGTGGCAACCAGGTGAAGAGTACAAACACAAGTGTGTCTTGCCTACAGTCAAGCATGGTGGTGGGAGTGTCATGGTCTGGGGCTGCATGAGTGCTGCCGGCACTGGGGAGCTACAGTTCATTGAGGGTACCATGAATACCAACATGTTCTGTGACATACTGAAGCAGGGCATGATCCCCTCCCTTCAGAGACTGGCCCACAGGGCAGTATTCCAACATAACAACCCCAAACACACCTCCAAGACGACCACTGCTAAAGAATCTGAGGGTAAAGATGATGGACTGGCCAAGCATGTCTCCAGACCTAAACCCTATTGAGCATCTGTGGGGCATCCTGAAACAGAAGGTGGAGGAACACAAGGTCTCTAACATTCACCAGCACCATGATGTCGTCATGGAAGAGTGGAAGAGGACTCCAATGGCAACCTGTGAAGCTCTGTGAACTCCATGCCCAAGAGGGTTAAAGCAGTGCTGGAAAATAACGGTGGCCACACAAAATATTGACACTTTGGGCCCAATTTGGACATTTTCACTTAGGGGTGTACTCACTTTTGTTTCCAGCGGTTTAGACATGAATAGCTGTGTGTTGAGTTATTTTGAGGGGACATCAAATTTACACTGTAATACAAGCTGTACACTCACTACTTTACACTGTAGCAAAGTGTCATTTCTTCAGTGATGTCACATGAAAAGATATAATAAAATATTTACAAAAATGTGAGGGGTTTACTCACTTTTGTGAGATACTGTGTATATATATATATATATATATATATATATATATATATATATATATATATACAGTGCCTTGCGAAAGTATTCGGCCGCCTTTGAACTTTGTGACCTTTTGCCACATTTCAGGCTTCAAACATAAAGATATAAAACTGTAATTTTTTGTGAAGAATCAACAACAAGTGGGACACAATCATGAAGTGGAATGAAATTTATTGGATGTTTCAAACTTTTTTAACAAATAAAAAACTGAAAAATTGGGCGTGCAAAATTATTCAGTCCCCTTAAGTTAATACTTTGTAGCGCCACCTTTTGCTGCGATTACAGCTGTAAGTCGCTTGGGGAAGTCTCTATCAGTTTTGCACATCGAGAGACTGAAATTTTTGCCCATTCCTCCTTGCAAAACAGCTCGAGCTTAGTGAGGTTGGATGGAGAGTGTTTGTGAAAAGCAGTTTTCAGTTCTTTCCACACATTCTCGTTTGGATTCAGGTCTGGACTTTGACTTGGCCATTCTAACACCTGGATATGTTTATTTGTGAACCATTCCATTGTAGATTTTGCTTTATGTTTTGGATCATTGTCTTGTTGGAAGACAAATCTCCGTCCCAGTCTCAGGTCTTTTGCAGACTCCATCAGGTTTCCTTCCAGAATGGTTCTGTATTTGGCTCCATCCATCTTCCCATCAATTTTAACCATCTTCCCTGTCCCTGCTGAAGAAAAGCAGGCCCAAACCATGATGCTGCCACCACCATGTTTGACAGTGGGGATGGTGTGTTCAGGGTGATGAGCTGTGTTGCTTTTATGCCAAACATAACGTTTTGCATTGTTGCCAAAAAGTTTGATTTTGGTTTCATCTGACCAGAGCACCTTCTTCCACATGTTTGGTGGGTCTCCCAGGTGGCTTATGGCAAACTTTAAACAACACTTTTTATGGATATCTTTAAGAAATGGCTTTCTTCTTGCCACTCTTCCATAAAGGCCAGATTTGTGCAGTATACGACTGATTGTTGTCCTATGGACAGAGTCTCCCACCTCAGCTGTAGATCTCTGCAGTTCATCCAGAGTGATCATGGGCCTCTTGGCTGCATCTCTGATCAGTCTTCTCCTTGTATAAGCTGAAAGTTTAGAGGGACGGCCAGGTCTTGGTAGATTTGCAGTGGTCTGGTACTCCTTACATTTCAATATTATTGCTTGCACAGTGCTTCTTGGGATGTTTAAAGCTTGGGAAATCTTTTTGTATCCAAATCCGGCTTTAAACTTCTTCACAACAGTATCTCGGACCTGCCTGGTGTGTTCCTTGTTCTTCATGATGCTCTCTGCGCTTTAAACGGACCTCTGAGACTATCACAGTGCAGGTGCATTTATACGGAGACTTGATTACACACAGGTGGATTCTATTTATCATCGTTAGTCATTGAGGTCAACATTGGATCATTTAGAGATCCTCACTGAACTTCTGGAGAGAGTTCGCTACACTGAAAGTAAAGGGGCTGAATAATTTTGCACGCCCAATTTTTCAGTTTTTTATTTGTTAAAAAAGTTTGAAATATCCAATAAATTTCGTTCCACTTCATGATTGTAGTCCGAAGTTTGTATTTCTATATTTTGACATTAAAAAACACTTCTTAGTTGTTGTTCACCCTGTGTTAGTACTTCACCTTGCTTTAAATAACCTATAAAGTTTGAAAAAATTGTTTATTTTTTGACTTTTTAACCCGCACGTTTTAATAAGTCGGGGAAATGAAAGTCACATCGCTTGAGAGAGGTCTTCAAGTCACTCCTAGAGATTTACTAGGTTACAACTGGAGTTACTGATTGCTACTATTTATCTTAGGTGGACACACATTAGTTCAGAGGCATATTTACGTGGACGTGACACTATCAGAGTC